>CM042754.1:11708353-11732898 GCA_022496165.2 Catalaphyllia jardinei
AGATCTACCGTTACCGTTTCCGAAGGTCGCGGGTTCGATTCCCACCGAGGTCAAAAGATTTTTTCTTTATCTCGTGTGGTTCCCTGATTCCCTTTACTAGGGCTACCCCCAGTGGGTTATTCATGGATTCAATTAGCACATTAATTAATTCTCTGTTCCACCATTTGTGCTCTTAGTGCTACGCGGCACAACATTCATATGTACCCTTACTAAATCTAAGGATATTTAAAGGTGCCAGCCAGTCACTTTTACAGTCTTAACTATCGCAACTGTAAATCATTTAGTGACCTTATACATATGACCACCGGGTGACTCATGAGATTGACAGAAATATTGATGGAGAAAAGGTCAAAAAGAAAGACCATGATAGAGGTATCAAGTGTGGGACGGAGGGAAGTACTAATGGCAGCATAAACCCTTTTTTAGAATAACGACATGCAAGATTTTATTCACTCTTCTCTGGGGAAATTTTATAATTTTTCAAATAAATATGTGACGAACAGTCAAGGTCGAGTAACAAGTTCAATGTCTTTTACCTACGTCACGTCCTCGCTGCGGGCGAGGAAGCTCTGTTGAAGAATGGGTTGGAGGGGTAAGAGGGTAAGAGAGGGGAAGCAACTCGCTCCCTCAACCCTGACTCCCAGAGATCTTCCTCGCAGGCTGTGGGCATCATCGACGTTATGCTGTAGTATTCATGACAGCAATGCATGTATGTTGTCCTCATTCTTGCGACACCTTTTGATCCTTCTGTCTTGTTCTTTTAACAAATGTTCAATTTCTGTGGAAGAAAACATGAAATGCCAATGCCAACATGCAAAGAGTGCATGGAAGTAGATAAAAAAGCCAAAAGGTAAAAAAAAAGGAAACAACACTAACTAAGCAATACAAAAACAAAAACAAGCAAAAAAGGAATGTTCACAAGTAAGATTTCAATAAGAAAGGTACACTTTTTTTCAAAAAAGTTAGACTTTTTTTTTAAAGTTCATCGTATGTTAACACAAGGAATTTCTTTTGCTCGCCCTTATGCGTCGTGCATACTCTATCAAAATGTTGTAACCACTTGTTCTTTGCTATGGCCTAATAAGTAATTTTCCCATAAATGAATGCCTTCTCCTAGCCTGGTATATTTTAATTTTATGCAAGGTCATGTAAACCCTGAGAACAGAGAAAAATATTCTAACCCAATTATCTCATGTGACAGAATCACCAATTAACAACCTTATGGTGCAGTAAAGAGTTCAAAATTAATATGCGTACCTCTGTTTTTCTTGGTGAGCTGTTGTCCAGTTTTTGCAAGAGATTGCAAGATCATCTCAGCGCGTCTGTAGGCTGGTTCGTTTGCTGATGGATTTGTCTCTATGGGCGGTGATGCTGGAACGAAAGTTGCATTGTCAAGAAGAATTTAAACGTAATTAAAAAATTAAACTGCAAAAAAGGAGAACCGAACTAACGAAATACGAGAGAAAGAAAATGGAAAAGAAAAGAAAAAAAAACCGATGGTAACTAACTTAATGTAAGCTATGGTAGAGTAGTGTACGCTAACAGACTATTACCGGATCCAGAAGCGCTGTCACCTAGTTTCCATGAAGTCGCCTCTCCTTGTTTTCTGTGACCGCACGTAGACCGGGCAGAATTCGTATCGCTACCTCGTTTTCTGACTTTTATTTTCTGGGGGGCAAGGCCCGAGTGTTTCTTTGATAACAACACAAAGTCAGACATTTGACTTGAACTCGGCTGACTACTAGTTACAGAGGGTTCATTTGACGTCGGCCTCCAAGAGCGGGCCGTGTTTAAGAGTTCGCGCGAAGTTACAGTGTCTGCAGTAGACGATGATTGGTCGATTAAAAGGGACGTGACATCGGAGTGATCGCTTTGAATCGATAAAGAGAGTGGCGAATATGGCCTGTCAAATGATTGTGAATGTTCACTAACTACGTCACTACTGCCAGCACTATCCTTCTTCGGAGATGAACTATGAAGCGGAAGAGCAAAGTCATTAACATCCTCGTCAACGTCGTCGAGTTCGTAACTCGTGCTTAACCTGGAATTTCTATCTGCTGACGAAACTTGTTCTCTGACAAATTCACGTTTGTAGTCACTAGAAACAACAGGTTTAGGGCACAGGATTCGCTCTCTTTGGGCTGTATTTCGATGTTCTCTCCCTGACCGTCTATCGCATTGTCTTTCGCCTTTAGTCATGGGATCGCAATTTTCCTTTCCAGGGTCGACCTCAGAAGCGATGTTTCCCCGACCCTTTGTCTTAGATTCCGGTTCTTCGGGGTGTACAGGGTCATCATCCAACAGTGCTCGCTCAGCAGGAGGCCTGTGGGACGCAAACGCAGAACTCGGAGTCTTGCCAGGGGTCCCATTTTGAGAGACATGGGTTTGAAAGCTTGTGATCAAGCTTCGTACTTCATGTAGTAACGTCTTCAGGTCCTCTGTAACTTCGTCGTTCTTTTTTGAAGCTTCACTTCCCTGTAGATTTAAGACGCAGAAAATAATTTGCGGACACAAAAACCATTTACTACAAATCTTTATCACTAAACGCTTAGTCCCTCTAATAGCCACAAGAGAAACTAACAAAGCCACAGAGTCCTTACCTCCCTGGACTGTCCATCTTGCGTTAGCTGCCCAGTCTCTAACTCCGCCACTTCAGGCTGTGAGCCTTGGGACAGAGGTAGAAGCGACTGTGGCAAAGCGCTCTTTTGATGGAGCATAAAATGGTTGTAATTCGCTTGAGTCGCCAGCGGAGGCCATCTAGAGGTAACAAGATAAAAAAGAACAGGAAGTTATTGGGAAATTGCATTTTTCCCCCAAAATATTTTAACGATGGAAACGTTGCCTACGCGAAATCCACGTGACCATCACACCCTGAAATCCAATAAGTATTATTAATAACAGTGATTTAATTATTTTTGTCGCCCTCTAGTAGTTTGCATCTTTCCGAGTATATGGGTGACGAGAACTCTTGTGTGATGACGCAAACAACGGTTGGCTATTGCAGTCGACAATGGATTACAGCAACTTGACTGCACTTTCTTATCGCAGAACAAATGTGTACAAGACCCCTACCTAAATCCAGAGTCCAGTTTTGTCAAAAGCTCAACCAGCGATGCAGCTTCTGGCCTGATTGAAAAAGGAGGCTTTGAAGTCCGTTCAAGTTCCTTCAATAGCAAACCAAGAAATGATTTTAACTACATGCTGTAAAGTGTGTTTTGATATATAAGCTCCCAGGTCCCATTTTACCAGTCTCGTTCTCAATGTTGCGATCATTTTAGTTAGGACCAAAAAATTAAGACCTCTGGGAGAAATCGGTACATGAGCCAGCATTAGACACTGCGGTTATTCTCTGTCCGCGTCTTTAGAAGCTGTTATTGGACTTGAACTCATGCGTAAAATCAAACCGGAAACAGGATTTCCTAGTTTCGGTTTTTGATGCGACTAGAGCGTCGTACGTTCGGTCTCCTCTGACCGAAAACACGCGAGATCTGGGAACCAGATTGCTATTTGACCTGCATGCTTTGCTAGGTAAGGTGAAATCTGATTCCAGCTTATACCTACTAAAATTGTAGGTACTGTAGTAGAGTTCCACTAGAATACTGATGGAATTGCTTCTGCCTGGTTCTCACTTCTTGGCTTACCTTTACTTCTAGCGAGTGCTTCAGTTTTAGCCTGGCCATCTCTTGTTCCATCTTCTCGATCACACCTTGCGAGTCTGCGTGTTTGAGAGCAGCCTTCGAAAAGAAAGACATATATGAAAGCAAATATATATAGTTTTCTCTTATTATTATTATTGTTATTATTATTATTACTGTTATTATTATTATAATATGAATATTATTATATGAATATTATTATATTAGTATTATATGAATTATATGTCGTGCAGTTTATAGTTTTGTCCCGCCTAAGTTGTTGTTTTTTAATATTTATTACATTTTTACTGTTTGTTTTCTATGTTAATCCAACATGCTTTTATATGTATAATATATATATTTTTTATCCCAATTAGCAATATTTGAATTTATAATAATTATAATAATAATAATAATAATAATTGTTATTATTCAAATGTTCTTTTGGCCTTTTTAATCTTGTTAGTAATTGTTGTGGAGTTTTAATAAAGTTTTTGATTGTTGATTGTGTCTGCATTGTACAGTGCATTTTGAAGGTACCCCTCTAAAGCAAATGTTGTCTAAGACGTCAAGGCCTTGATCACAACACAGCAACTCTTGCACATCTTCGTCAGTCTTACACTGCAATAGCTGTGTACAATAAAATGCCATTACTATGTTACTTGGAAGTGCTCAATCCAATCCTTTCAGTACATTTTGTCAAAGATGCCAAGGATTTTTGGTCAGGATTGTAGTAAACTGAAACACCTTTCCAAGTTATAGGCATGAACAAGTATGCAAGATAATCCCTAGACTCAATAGCTATAGACACTCTATTATTGGAACGTACATGGAAATTTTTTTTTTAAAAAATTGTATAAAAAGTTGTAATAGTAGTATTGTTTTATAATTAATAATGATGCTAATAATTACTCGAATGTCCTTTTAGCCTTTTTATTCATGTAAGTAATTTATGGTGAAGTTTTCAATAAAGTTTATTATTATTTTAATTATTATTATTATTATTATTATTATTATTATTGTTGTTGTTGTTGTTGTTATAGGAGTGGTACATATGGTCTTTTTCCTTAAACATATGATTTTATAGTAGCCCCTAGTTATATGATCATGCCATAGCTCTAACGAAATAATACAACTGAAAAGCAATGGAAGACAAATTTTGAAAACTTCATCCCTTCAGTCTTTTCAAAACATACTCAAATACTTGATTTTAGGTGGATGTACCTTTTCAACAATGTTTTTCATTTCTGATGCTGTAATGTTATCAATACTGTCATAAACCCACTTTTTCAGAAAGCAAGGTTCTGTACCACCGTGCAGGATATTATTATTATTATTATTATTATTATTATTATTATTATTATTGTTGTTGTTATTATTATTGTTATTGAAGAGTATGTGGACCCTATCGAAGAAGTAATTTACACTTCCTTTCTTCCTTCATTATTCGGACGAGCGGAGCCTCTTCCTGAAGAACTTAAGGAACTTGTCAGTCTATCACCTGCGCAGGGCGGGATTGGGATTCCGGATCTTAAGCGCGAAAGTTTGGAGCAGTTCAATGCCTCGCTTGATATAACAACACCACATGTTAATTCTATTGTTACTCAAAGCTCCATTATTCCAGCACGAGAGCTGATGGAGAAAAGGAAGTGTGAAAACAGTGCTAAAAGGAGAGCCGCTGCAAAGTCCCGGATTGAGAGGATTGATGAATCTTTATCTCCCGATCTACTCCAAGCGGTACAGCAGACAAGGGACAAGGGAGCCAGTTCGTGGCTGAACGCAGTTCCAATAGAAGAACATGGACTGGCTTTGAACAAGCAGGAGTTTAGGGACTCCCTTTGCCTTCGCTACAACCTCCCTCTGCCCAATCTCCCTAGTTACTGTGCTTGTGGGGAAATGTTTACTGTCAACCACGCGTTGTCATGTAAGAAGGGAGGGTTTGTAGCTCAGAGGCATGATGCAATCCGGGATCTCCTGACATCACACATCAGTAAAGTGCGCAGAAATGTGGAGACAGAGCCACTTCTGCAACCACTCGACAATGAAGTATTCAACCTTCATTCCACTGTTACAAGTCGAGAAGCGAGGCTGGATATGAAGGCAGGAGGTTTTTGGACACCAGGAGTAACGGCATTCTTTGATGTACGTGTAATGCATGTTAACTCCCGGTCCAACCAGGGCAAGCACACAGCTACGATCTTCAAAGAGCAAGAAAACGAGACGAAGAGGAAATACAACCAGAGAGTGATGGATGTAGAGATGGGGACCTTTACACCACTGGTGTTTGGTACAAACGGGGGCATGGGACTCGATTGTCAGAACTTTTTAAGAACTCTCGCAAATAGGTTTTCGACTAAGAACGATGAACCCTACGCCAGCGTTATTTCCTGGCTTCGAATACAGCTTTCGTTTGCTATACTAAGAACTGTACATAGGTGCGTCAGAGGTTCTAGATATCCTTTCAAATCACGCGAGGTCTCAGAAGACTTCACTCTCGCTGTAGCTAGTCTTCATTTGTATTCATAATTCTGGGGAATGTTTTTTATTTTCGAATGAATTTTTCTTAGTTAAATTTACTCTTCCTAAGCTCAATTGAGTGCTCTTTAATTTGACGGGAATTGTAAATAGTCCTTTTTTTTAAGATATTTGACTTGGCTAATGAAGATACTTCAAGATTTGGAATAAATTGGACATTATTATTATTATAATTTTTATTATTATAACTTGTATAAGCATACACTTTTTTATTATTATTATAGTTTGAATTCCTAGTTTTGAATTTTTAAAATTAACTTTATTTCAATCTTGTAAGTAGTTATTGTTATTTTAATCTTGTAAGTAATTATTGTGAAGTTTTAATAAATTTGAATTTTTTTATTGTTATTGTTATTATTATTATTATTGTTATTATTATTATTATTATTATTGCTATTATTATTATTATTAGTATGCCTAGACTAAAGGGAAAGACACATATGTAATGCTTTTCTTTTTCTTTTTTTTTTTATAATGGTCTAGTACATTACCGAACTTTTTAGTCTTTTTTGTTTATAGAGTACAGAGAGAGTACATGAGCCATGCTTTCTGGTGCTGTACCACATAGCCTGCAGGTAGGATCACTAGTAGGACTCACTTGGGTTTTGTGAATGGCGTACAGTCTTGTTGGTAAGAGCTGTTCATTATTATTATTATTATTATTATTTTTATTATTATTATTATTTTTATTATTATTATTATTATAAATGTGAATTTTTCTCGGACCCAAGATAAAAGTCCCTGACTTCCTGACTTTTCCCTAACCTTAAGGAATTTTTCTTCCCTGACTACTTCCTGGCCTGTGGCAACCCTACGATGCGAATAAACGATGTTGCTATCCATTACTAATTGTCCACCTGTTTGAAAGATAGAAGACAATTTCCTTTTCTCAAACAGTGGAACCGGTGGTGACTGAACTCTGTTGGTACTTCGAAAGTGGTAGGTTAAATACTTACTGTTCTATTTCGTTGTGTATAAATGGTGCCAGCGAATTTAATGCTGCATGGGGGTAACTATGCAATGGATTAGCATCCCATCCTGGGGGGAGTAGAAATACTCTTAGTCGCTCCATGGTACGGAAACCGGAGGGCAGCGCCGGCCTGATGGGTCACTTTGATCGAATGTAGACGCTTTGCCTGGGACCATCAGTGATTGTCTATTTATGGAAGGCGAGTTCCAAATTACGTTGATTTTACCAAAATGAGCGTCCATAATTATTCACTGGTTATCTTCATACCTTTTCAAGCGCTTGTTCCATGTGGTTAATCTTCTTTTTGTATTCATCACTCTGTTCTCGGATCTTTCGCAGATCAAACTGCAGCTGGTCTCGCTCAACTGTCAGTTGCTTTACCGTTTCTGTCAAGTCGCTGCTTCTCCTCTCATAATAGCGCGCGTCCTAAAACATCAAAGGAACAAGCGAGAGAAATAAAAGTAAAGTTAATCAAGCTTTAAAATACCTGTAGCACTACCATTACGAAAATTTATATTAGCTCAAAAAAATTCAAACAAACAAATAAGAAACAAAACAAAACGAACAAATAGAAAATGTGGTGAAACAAAACTCTCGTGTCTGTACGTCCTTTTCCCAGGCTTCTTTTTCGTAACCACACTGGTTTTGTGCGCACCACGTGACCTAATACGCACCGACCGGAGTAAAATGGAAGGCCTAGGAACTAGGCAAGAGTAAGCTGCGCAACTGAGATTTTCACAATCAACGTTGTACGTTGTAAATGAGCTCCTACCTTAGAGGCAGTATTTAGGCTTTCCGTCAACCAGTGGATCCTTCAAGACAGAAAATAAGAACATTTTTGCAAGCGCTCAAGAAACAACGCATGAAAATGATGACGCGCCACAGAAAATCACGTAAATTTCACCCTCGTAACTGATATAATTAACAATTATTCACCGAAGTGGAGGTAAATATCCACCACTCTCACCGACACTGAGGTGAATAATTGTTTTAGTATATACCACACAAGCTGAATAACTATCGGACCAAAGAGTAACTTTATTTGTGACAATATGGTCGGATAAAAAATTCCCGCGTCGTGTGATGCACGCCTGAATAGCGGTAAGCGAGTTTTTTATTGTAAATAGTTCCGCCTCGCCGTCTTACCGACCGAAATAAATTTTTCAATTGCAGGCACTTGTTAAAGTGCCCCTAACACCAAACACAGTTTTTTCGCTAAAATAATAAAGCTTATTAAGTGGAATCTGGCGCAAAAATTGTTTGATTTGGTTAAATCCTCGAATTTTTATGCCCCGTCAAAGTAAGTCCAAATGCCGCCATTTTGGTTCGCGACCGAGTTTAACGGAGCATGGGTCGAGGGCCGGAAATGACGTCAAATCGAGAACACGATGATTCCGTAGTTCACATATTTACTTGTTTCTGTAGGAAAGGCTGAGAAAGTAGTTCCAAAACTTGCCAGCCAGGTGCATTGTAAGGGGGATGTAGCAACTCAACAAACTTACAGGAGGTATTGCGCTTCATGTCATACGGATTTTATTTAGAGATGATCCGCTTGAAGCGAAGAAACGTAGAAAGCGATGGGTCGATTTCGTGAAAGCGAAACGTGCAAAGCGTTTGATAGTGCGGAGAGTCGTCTAGGAGTTCGTTAATCTGTTCTATGCATTTTAAACCAGATGATTTCGTTCGACGCCTGGAGTTTTAGGAAGAGGAGGGGATTTTGCTGACTCCATGGCTTAAACAAGAAGAATTTGGTAAAAACCGCTTTTCTATCGATTCACGCATCCGTTGTTGGATCTAATCTGAGAAATAGCAGTAAGTCAGAGCAGCCGACAGAGACAGACGGCAGGCAAGAGAAAATGAGGTGAGAGAACATATCCCCGTGCCCTATGATAATCTTCTTAAATCTATTTTAAGCTTTGCGTCACGCTGTCAAAGTTATTTTTAGTCTAGGCCCCCGATCACGCAAGCAATGGCCAACGGTCATCAGGTTGTGTCCATCCAAATAAGAAATTGAAAATTTAGCGGGGCTAAGAGAAAAAAAATCATTTTGTTCAGTTGAACAGCCGCACTGTTAGCATTGGAAATCAGTT
This sequence comes from Catalaphyllia jardinei, assembly GCA_022496165.2. NCBI lineage: Eukaryota > Metazoa > Cnidaria > Anthozoa > Scleractinia > Caryophylliidae > Catalaphyllia > Catalaphyllia jardinei. The sequence goes on from CM042754.1 coordinate 11,717,584, forward strand.
TCAGAGCTGGGCAGGAAAATTATACGTGCTTCTACGAAGACGTAAAACAGAAGTCATGTCATTCCCCAGCATGAATAATGGACATGTGTGATCAGCGAGCGCGGAAAGTACTATTCACTTTGTGTGGTATATCCTAATTACATTTATGACAACTTACTTGTTTTGTAACGCGTCTAGTTCTCCACGTTTCGCGGTCACTTCCTGTTGCATGGCTCCAGCCACTCGAACAGCTACAAGTTAAGTACAGATTATAAAAGCCTATCGGAAGCCCGATTCCACACAACACAAAGTCATGTTTCAGTCGAGATGAACCAGATAGATTTGCCCTGATTAGCGGAGAGAACACCGTGGTTCAAGAGCGCTGATTTTGTTACAGTGTTGGCTCTTTGGAAACCAAAGAAAAAAACCCACCAATTTCACCCAATAAGTTAAAAATGTCAGTACCCAGTAATATAAACATATTCAAACGGCGAAAAAAGTCCATTTGTGGTCACTATGTCCATAATCAGACATACAGGGGACTTGGAGTAATCGAGAACTTCCCAGCTGGAGGCAAGTCCACGATGTTATACGTTCTACAGTTTAACTTATTTCGCCCATCATAGCACTGATATTAATCAATTAAAAACCTGTTTAATAGCTATGCAAATGAATAAAATCTTCGCAAGCCCTGCTGGACTTTTTTGAGATCCTCAGTTTTTTGCGCTAGAGATATGGGTTATTGACCAAGCGTGAGGTCAATTCGGCTGGATATTGGCCAAGTTCTTTTTTCTTCTGCGTGTTTATGGACCGAGACAGAGTTGAGGTCCATAAACGAGGCCTATGGACAGCCACCTTGACTGAACAACCTCAGCCAATAAAGGCTTTATTATAAAATACGGAGAAAGAAGATTACATGTGTTGTATTTTTTTGGCAAGACACAGCGGTTAGTCCAGAGCAGGTAAGATAGCGCCATCCTGCCGCTGGCCACGGAACTAGCCATAATATAAGAACTGTTGTACGATGCCGTTGACATACCTTTGCCGCTCATGTCTCCCTTTGTCTTCAGCAATTTTCGCGTCAGAGCTAAATCCTGTTCTGAACCTTCAAAGCCAAAGGAGAAATACATTTGCAGAAAGCCAGTGAGATGTTGACATACAGAATTTCCAGGAAATACCAATGAAAGTAAATGTACAAACAACAATAACACTACTATTAAAAGAAAAAGATATTAGAGGAGATAAACTCCAGTAGGCACCAAACAAGGTAGATCGAGAAAAGTTCACTTTTCTTTTAAAGATCGTCGGGAAAAACCGACGGAGCGAGCGGCCGACTCCCTGTGTTACTCTTCCTTTTGATTTTTAATGAATGGCTAGTGAACGAGATAAACTAATTATACCTATCAGCAGTCTGCTATAAAGAGACAAGCAGGATGTATGATTTCAGAACATTGAGACTAAGAATAAAGTATTTCATCTTTGTCTGCTAAGTTCACACTGCTAACGAAGGCAAGTACATTGAAAAAGTATTATAATAGCCGATACCTTTTAGTCGAGAGAGCAATTTAGTGATCTCTTTTTCGCGTTCTCCATGTTTTCCTTCAACAAGAGAACTCAGTGAGCTATTTTCGTCCTTCAATTTCGTCACCTCAATCTGCCGCAGCTTTAGCTCTGCCATGATATTACTTCGATCCTCCATCATGGCGTCTAACTCTTCTTGTTTGATTTGTAAACTGTTTGATACAGAGGTTTTTTCTTCTTCCAGCTCCTTGACTCGCTTATCTTTGGCTCTTAATTTCTTGGCCAATATTTCTCGATGGCTTTTCATTTCTTCCACCTCGCCGATTCTTTCTTCCAACGTTCGAATTAACTGTTCTCTCTCGCGTTGCAGCGAATCACCCGTTTGACTATTCCTCTCCAGAATTTCTGCCAGATTGGTCCCCTGCGCTTGAAAGCTCGCTATTGTCCTCTCCCTTTCATTAAGCTGAGTCTGAAGTGTTTCAACACAGTTCTCAGTTTCTACCAAGCGCTTTGATTTTAATTCTAAGGAATTTGTTAATTCTTCGACTTGCCTTCGCAAATTGGAAACATCGTTGTGTGCTTTTTCAAGCTCCTCAGCTAAACGAATTTTCTCTTCTCTTACAACATTCATTTCTTTAGTTCTCAGTTCCACATCGTTCTTCATTTTAAAATTTTCTTCTTGTTCTTTGGCTAATTCGAGTCTTTTAATTTCTAAATCCGCTGTTAAGGTCGAAATATTTTGATTTGACTTAGTGAGCTCGTTTAAAATTCCATCAAGCCGAGCGTTTGCTCTCTCTCGTTCCTGATTCAGCGCCTTTTCCACTTCACTTTCCCTAAGTCGCGTACTCTCTGCGCGGATGTCTTTCACTAGCATTTCTTTCTCTGCAAGATTAGCTCTTAAACCGTTTGCTTCTTCGCTGTACTTTTCCTGAAGAATAGTGAACTCTTTGCTTAGTCTTTCGTTCTTTTTCTCAGCTTCTTGTCGAAGTTTTTCCGTTGCACTGAGTTTATCGTTGAGTGCAATAACGTTTGCTTGTTCTTGTGAAACTCGAGCCAGTAAGTTTTGTTTCTCCTCTTTTACGACTTGAAGTTCGGTTGCCAATTCACGAACGGAACATTCTAGTTCTTTGGACTACATGAAAAAACAAAAAGAATCACTTTTAATAATTCTCGAAAGGTTAGAGATAAACAAAGTATCATGCTGGATTGAAACCTTCTGAATGATCATCCAACTACAGAGAAATTTGCAAATGTGCCAGTTATCTGTTTTCATGTCATCGAAATGAGAGAAATGAGAGCCGAGAAACAAGATTTTAATGCTACCGACCTTAGATTGAAATTGCTCCATGCTTTCGTTGCTTGATTTCTTTGTCTTCTCAAGCTCAAGCTGAAGCCATTTCACTTTGTCTTCTATAGCGGACACTTCTGTTTGGTGTTGCTCTCTGTATAAATAACACATTAAAAAGAAAACAACAGTGAAAGAAGGAACGAACGACAAGACATAACGAATTTCCCACAGCGCGTAGTCGAGGAAAATAGCTGTTGGTTATTAAACATTGTGGGAGACATCAATGAAAGCACATCGTGTTGTCAATAATCGTGTCTGTATGTACAATATAGTTTACACCTAGGCAAGGTAAATTTGATCTAAAAAACTGATATTAATTTAGTCATAAGCAGCGATAATGAATGTGTAAGTCAATAGAAACACCACGGACCTGAGTTTGTCTGTTTCTTGTTGTAAAGTTTCCCGCTCTTTTTTAACAGCTGCTATCTTGTTAGCTGAGGATTCTAACGCTTGGTTATGCTCCTGCTCCAACTTTGACACCCTACAGTTAGTAGCAGAAAAATCAATGAGAAGGTACGTTTCACTTAAAATTGAATTCAACTTATTACTTTAAGTTACACTTCAAATACCTTTACGAAAAGTAAGTCCGTAAAGCGTGGTTGTCGCGGTGATAGTGGTTCTGAAAGGAACTGTTAATTCTTCTCAGACCTAAATGTACTTGTACTTTACCCTACTGTTACTATTGTTTCTTTTGTTTTCTTTATTCCTTCCTTTTGTTTTATTTGTCTTCTTAGCGCCCTCTAGGTCCATCCCTTAATTATTTCTAGCTGTCTTTTAATCCGTTTCTGGTCAAATTAATGGCATTTCTCATGCTGCAAGAACATTCCCTTACTTCGCCTTGTATTCTCTCTGCATTTCCTCTTGTTTGTTATCCGTCTGTTGTCTACTGCTCTTGAGCTCTGCTTCAACCTATCACAAGCACACAACGTTAAAAGCAGGGGTTTCAGTAACATTAGTTATAAGGTTTAATATGCGGCTGTGACCACTAAAGGGGCCGTAGCCTTTCCCCTAGGGGAGTCAGGGGGCATGCCCCAAGAAAAATTTGAACTCTAGAAGCTCGGAAATGCGATTTCCAGCGTTCTGGCCATGCAATAATCTGATGTTTCTGTAGCATTTAAAAATTTCAGTGGTCGTCATCGTTGCTGTATTTTTTTTTATTAATACCAATTTTTAATCCAAATAGACGGCAGTAAAGAGAGGCGGCGGTCTAACCTGCTTTTATTCTAAACCTCTGTTAAAGGGAAAATACCAAATTGGAAATTGTTTCAGACTGATATGGAGATCTTTGAAGCTGTCATGGGCAAATTTAAACTATGAATTGAGGTCATTTTTATTTGAAAGCGAGTAGCCCTTTGTCTTCGATCAAAACGAGTCTTCGTGCGAAGCTATTCTTATGAAAATGGACTCCCTTTATAGTTTCATTTCCACGCAAATCAAATTCAATTTCATGGGTCAAGTTTTGCACGAGGACTGGGTTTGAACCAGAGGCACAAGCGAACTCGGTAATCAACCTCGTTCCCAGGGCCCTGGGAACGAGGTTGCTCGGTAATCGCCTATTGTTCGGTTTCTCTGTTTATGTTAGTTTACTTGATGAACACATGCAATGTAATATCTACAGGTGTAAGCGCATGCAATCAGTGTAAGTTACAAAATATTAGCCAACCAGGCGCTTTACCGCTTCCAGCTTTGCCTGTAGTGTCTTCTTCTCGTTATCATCTTCAAACAGACACTTTTGGAGGATTTCAATTAGCGCATCACCGATCTGAGTAACAGAAACATTGTTCTCCACTGCACTAGTTACTAAGCCTGAACGAAATCTTTTCTTTTCTTCCTCAAGTGATATGCGCTTTATTTTGTCAAAGAAAGACTTGTGGCCAGCTAAGTCTTGGTCGAGTTCCCTGATGCTGGATTCCATGGAGTTTAAGCCCTGAAACAAAACAGGAAAAAGTTCATTCTATTGAAATTTACGTAGAGTGTACCTAAGCATTTCATGCTAGGCGTTCGGCGTCAGTCTCTGTCGATGGACATCAGTGCACAGAACCTTTGTTCCCCTTTCTATAGTTGTTTTTCAAGTTGATCCAATAACAAGTGAACACCTTATAGAAGCTACCTGTACGAATTAGTATAAGATGAAAACAAGCTACAGTCGAGGCAACCTCCTTCCAAGGGTCAAGAGGTTGCAGTCGAGGACGTAATTTTAGTCGAGTTGTCAGCATAAAAATGCACGTGTAAATATTTTTGAGAAAAATGAGTGGAACACTCGTACTCTACATGTATGATTCTACAAGAAAGTCTCCAAAGACGAAACAGTCATTAAAATGTATCATTCTACAAAATGCATCTACACGTAGATGAGTGACTGTTTCTTAACAAGTCTATCTCACAACAAGATGCAATTCTCAGTAGAAACAAGACTGTCAACTCTCTTTGATTATCACAGCTAAGCATACCTTGTCCTTTGCATCTATGATCTGTTGTTGTTTTCTCAGTCCAGCTTCCAGTTGATGAATTAACTGCAACTGACCTGCGGCTTCGTTTTCCCTGATCAACAGAAACAGTTCATAAAAGTAACAAAGGAGGTTACATGTATTTCTTTTAACAAAGGACCAATTTACTGAACATACCATAGGCAATTGAAAGACGTGTCAGGCCTCAGTCAGCAGAAATGTTCGCAGCTGATACGTTTTTTTTTTCTGTGTACGTTGTACAATTTATGCCAGAGGAGGAGGAATGGCTGACAGTAGTCATACCGGCTAACTCACGAAAATTCCATGTCTGTATCACAGATGGCCCATTGATAATAGTACGAGTAAAGGAATTTCACATTTAGTAACATCATTACTTCATCATGCTTCAAATCCCTTGGATACTTTTCAGTTTCGGTCACAAAGGTTTAAAGACAACCTTACAGGTATTTGTTTTTTCTTTGTACAACGAACTTTTAATTACCTGAGAGCAAGAACGTGATCCCTTCCTGCCACAGTTTCTTTCAAGCGATTTTCTAACTCACTGACCACCTCTCTGTAATATGCATCTTGCTTTGCGCAAAGCTCTGTAGTCTGTCAACAGGTATGTGCAGAGACTGGTAAATTAAAGTTTGAAATATCGAGGCTTTGAAAAATAAGAATCCCATTGAGTCAGACATAATTACCATTTTTAACTTTCTTTTCAGATCCTCCATCTGAGTATTAGATTCTCGAAGACCAAACTCTGTTCCAATGTTTCCAAATCCTGAAACCGGGTACCCAACAGGCCTGGTACCCAGACCTCCAGTTCGAAGAGGTCCACCACCGTAAGTGGAGCTAATACTGGGACTGAGAATTAAAGAGTCATCACTGTGTCACTTAATTCCCTAATTAGACAGCAGACAGGGCACTGTGTATACAACTTAGCCTTTTAGAGGAGCAGGGAGGTTAAGAGCTCTTGAGGGTGCAAGACAAGTGTAAGCATTGTGTAGTTGTCATTTTTCAGGTGTGTATACATGCATGTAGTTGTAACTGCAATTTGATTTATTTTATAAATTTAAGTCTTCTTGTTATCTGCTTAGTTAAGAAGTTCTAAACAATTCTTACACTATACAGCCTTATATCTAGTAAGTTAAATGTAAACTTTAAGACAGCACAGGATATGAACTTACTAGTGACCAGAAGATTTAGTCCTGGCTGCGATATCAGTTTGATGAGAAATACCAGAAAACATATCTTTCTCCTTGTGCTGTAACATAATAATAACATTAGTAGTGTTGTATATCACAAAACACACTGAGTCAACTAACTTACATGCCCTTGAAGTACAGGAGTTTCTCACATAAGGGGCTGCACTGTCATTGAGGGCTGTCAACTGTTACAAGTTATTACATTGAGCTCACTACCTCTTTTCTGCTTGGCCAAAAGCTTCCAGTGAATTTTCGAAATTTAAGAGCCTGTGATATCATCTAGCTGCAGATTATACAATAATCATGTCAAGGACACTTAAAGTTATCAGTCTCAGCCTTGGCTTATAGCCCCTACCTCAACCTTGATCCTATTCGGTCACCGCACTGATGGCTTACATAAGAGATAACATTGCACCTACCCGAAGACAGTTTTTAAAGTGCTTTCCCATTGTGTGCAGTGGAGAACCTCTAAGTCAAAATAAGGATGAGGGCATGTAATCCCTCAATGCTTGGTGGTGGATAAAAATAATAATGGTAGATAGTAATAATTTTATAATATAGATAATATTAATTAACAACAATTTTATTTATAAAGTATATAATTTATTTAATATATAGATAATAATAATAACAATAATAATAATAATAATAATGATGATAGTAATAATGATGATGATAATAATAATAATGGTAGATAAAATTCCAATCAAACTCCAACTTACATGTACAGGTAAGACTCGATTAATTTTCAAATTATTCTACATACATGTATTACAAAAACCTCATCCAATAATAATGTGCTTATATACATGTATGTAGTTGAGCATGCTGTGTACAAAATAAGGTAGATGGTTCCGTCATTACTGGAGAACTTGTTGTCTGTTGTTGAAATAATTCACCAGTAGAACAAAAAGTTTGCTACTGGTAAGGCAGGGCTTGAAAAAAGTGCCATCCCATTGTCCCGGACAAGTAGATTTTCCTTCTGAACAAGTGACTTTTCATTCTCACTTGCCAGAGGGAGGGGGAAGTCATCTGCCAACTAAATCAAAAAAGAGCGGACTACAATTTGTCCAGGGTACATGTAAGTCAAATATGAGTGCTACTTGTCCAAAGGGCATGCCATACAGTAAGTCAAGTTTTTTTTTGAACCCTGTGAAGCTTAAGGTCAAGGCAACAGGTGACTCAAAAACATGGTGCAATGAAAGTCGTTCATGACTACCAACCATGCTGTGTTGGTATTATTATATAACATAGTAATCAGTCAATTTCAGAGGCACCAGACATGTCCTTTATGTCCTAATGAACATACAACATAATGAAGTCCTACAGAGCAACAAGCAATTTCCATTAAAAGTCAAGACAAGGGCTTAAAATGCACTGTGTGATGCGTTGTGTATTTGCCAGACCATCGTAATTCTCGCCCTGGTCATTTTCAACCTTTAAGTTGAAATTAACTTACTTCCATGTTTTCAAGATCGACTCTGAGCTGGTCAACCTCATTGGCCTTTGATATCAGGTGTCCATGAAGATCTTTGATAGCACCAGACTACAATTGTATGAGATGAATGGATTAGAAAGTCATTTGACATGTGAAGTTAAATTTATTTAGAAAACAGCCCTAATAAAATATGCAATCTGACTGGTTAGAAATCAGGTTTCTAATTATTCCTTATACTTCACCACTAAATTTTCTGCAATTCTTATTGGTTTATATTGATCAAGTGACTCAATAGTGTTTGCTTGCAGAGAGACACTAACAGCCCCTAGTGCCTGTTCGAGGAAAATACCACGTGGATGAATACAAAATGTAGTACTCATTCGTGAAAATTTTCTGCAAACAAGTAGGCTTATAGAAAATACAGAATTGAAATTGTATTGGGTGGGTTTTTGTCAGTTTTTTTTTTCAAATTGTACATTTTGGTGATCACAGCTTTCATCTAAAGATTAAGTTGAAAATAATGCAATATGATATTTGCACTGGTACATGCAGGGCTTGAAAAATATTTGAATTTGCCCATTGGGTAAGTAACTGTCAAGTTTTGCTTGCCAGGGGCAGTTTTCAAACTCATTAATAATTCATGAACCCAAGAATGGAAGTCAAACTTAACTACAGGCGTGTTCTAATGTAATAAACCCATCTTGACTTCTGTTCTCTTAGTGTTGATCACTTTCATGTTCAATTACTTCCTAGTTCCTGTGTTACATTCTATATATCTTCATTATTATACAGCATTGAGTCAATTTGTTCAATTTGTCAAAGATCGAGTTTGACTCCTTGAATGTTCACCTGCATCTTGTCTAGCTCCAACAAATCAATGCAAAGAGAAGCGCGAGAAATTTATAACATGCAGAATTAACAACAAATCGCCTTACCACTTCAGTTTTGACACATGCAGACACAGTGTTGAATTTTGAAAAGCCGGCAAGAGCATATTTTTTCATTTGGGTGAATAAAAAATAGTTTCAGTTGAGGGAAAACGTCCTCAATTGAAAGAGGCACTATTCTGAGTCATCTTTCAGGAACTCTGAAAGTATTTTGATGACTTACTTATCCATTTCCCTTTAATAATATAACACTTTTCATTTCACGCGGCGGCGCTGAACTTGTATGTTTCGCCAAAAACAGAGATTTACCTTGGATGTTAGCTTAAAAAATGCTGGCTTTGTTTTTGCGGTAGAAATATGCGACTTCTCAGTTTTCACGTACAATTTCTACAGTTTTAATTAATGTCATTGTTGAGTTAAGTTTTGTACAGAGAAACTGCAAAATGCTCGTAGAAAATTCCTACTATTAAGAAATAAACACAGCATTTTCGTTCCCAACACAGCTGTTTTTGTCCTGGAAAGAAATTTGATTGGGGCAGATTTTGATCACATGCTAGGCAACCACCTCTGAGCCAAGAGCATGTGTCACGCAATCAACAAAATGGTATCAATTGTAATTCATCTAAACACTTGATTACTCTTTCTTCCCAAAATCGTTATCAAACATTTAGTCGGCAAACAGTTTGCCTGGGTCTTGGCTATCGGGCAAGGAAGGAGAGAAAGTTACTTGCCCGAAGGGAAAATCTACTTGTCCCGGACGGGGTTTTTATCGAGCCCTGGTGCACAGAAGAAAATTTAGTGACTGAACAATACAGACTGAGACAAAAGAGTGTTACCAGGGTAATTGTCTCGTAACTATTACAGTAGTCATGCACCTCTTCGGAACCTCTAATTTTATTTGCTCCCGGAATCATCCACCTCTATTGTTTTCAGGAATAGGGCCATTGTTTCTGTTGTTTATTCTATTGTTTTCTCGGCCAATCCTGTTAGACCTTACGAGAGGTGCGTGGCGCCTCAACTATTAGTCTGATACAGTAGTTGCCCCTTGGAAATCTGATGTTCTTAAAACACATAAGAAAAAAACTGTTATCATATTTTGTTTTAAGAACATCTCATTTCCGTGGGGTACATGTAACTATTAGCTACTGAAGTAGTTCTTCGAAAGAAACACCCCATTTTTTAAGTGGAAACAGCGAACTAGCACGAGCTGTTGATGTAATGTTGGTGCAAGCAAAGAGAATTTACATTTTTGGTGATCAAAGTACACAAGTTGTTTTCTTTTTTATTGCAGTTTTTTTAAGAAATAATCAAGAACATGTTCTCTGTGTTTCTATAGAGTTGCTACTAACTATCTATCACGGAATAGATAGAAGGTAGCATAGCCAATCAGAGAACGACATTCATGATAGGATGCTAGTAGACTTTTACTTAAACCTCGATAGAAATACGGAACATGTTTTCTCGCTCTAAAATAAAATTAGAGAAACTACAAAAATAAATAAGTTAATGATAAATGGATGTTGTTACTTCATTACATACAAACACTTTATCCACTTGTTGGCCAACTTGATTTCTTATCACACTGTCAAGGTCTTCTGGAGGTCTTTCAATTCCAGTGGGATTGGCCAGCCTCTGAGTAGCTGGTTAAAACAAAACGAGAAACACAAAAAAATTGATGTGGATCAAAAAAGGTACTGTCTGGTTTTCTGGAACAAGTACATTTTCTTGTTGGACAAGTAACATGTCATCCTTTCTTGCCTGATGGAGAAGTGCAAGTTGTCTGCCAACTAAATAAAAAAAATGTATACATGTACTGACTAGACTTGCCTGAGGGTAAGCAAAAATGTGAGAACTACTTGTCCGAAGGGCAAGCTAAGGTTCAATTGTTTTTCAAGGCATGACTAAGAGAAGGAAGAGCCAAGAAATGGCATGCAGATGCATTATGGTGTGTCAACCTTGTGAACGAAATGTAAGTGTTAAATTACCACAGCAAGGAGAGAGGTGAGAAGGATAAAATGTAAGAAGTTACTGTGCAAAACTCTCTCCTGACAATAAAGCACTGAGCAATGGACATAAACTACATGTAGCATTATTATCAAACCAATTAGTATTTGCAAAATCTTTATTTAAAAGTAGGTACTGTAGAATTAAAATTTTAGGATCAGAAGGGAGGAAAGAGTTCTTTTCTGACCTCTAAACACTAAATGTAAATGATTGAGCTCATATTGTCATGACCAAATCCATGCCAAGAAGTGGCAAATTATGCCATCATTCAAGAAGAGGAAATAATAATTAATATTAATGCAAGTATCCTGGCCAAACTAGATTAACAATTCTAGTAAGCCTCTTTTCTAAGCTGCCTTAGTGAAACGCCATACCCGGTAACCCATGTGCAATAGTAATGTCATATTAAAAAATAGTCTCACCGTCTCACCTGCAGCCTCTGGGTACGTTCCTTTGGGCTGATCTGGATCAGGATCAGTGATCGAAGATCTATCTGGAAGGAACCGACGAATCCACTCTGGCCATGGATGTACCATGATCCAGACAGATCTTGGATCACTGATCCTGATCCAGATCACCCCAAAGGAACACACCCTTAGTCTAGTCGCGTCTTACGACTGTACATGTACGTACGTTTGTCAATTTCTAGTTTGCGACAAGAACTCACCACGCAAACTATTATAAACAAAATATATTATACTTACCAATGCCGTCACTCGTAAAAGAAGCAGAAGAAAACGGCAAATGAGCTTTTGATCCCGCAGTCACAGTAACGTCAGTGGACTTCTGTCCGACTTTTGGCGGTCGTAACAAAGGTGAAGGTATGTTAGGGATGTCGGGAATATCGGAGCCCAAACGATATGGATACGCTGAGGAGTTATTGCTTCCTCCTCGGACGTGTTCATCTCCATCGTTGCTGGTCCCACTTGTTGTCGTTTCCACTGGTAAAGTGACAGAAGCAGTTCTGGATGGTATCGCTACAAGCTTATCTGTTGTATCTGAAGCAGCCATAGCATTCCAACCGATAAAAAACGCTGCACTGGTCTAAAGTGTGAAGCTCATGTACAACGTCACTTGTGCCATAGGCAAAGTTAAACACTGAAGTTGCTACAACGTATTTTTCTCAAGCAATCACCAACAGAATTTGAACTCTATTCAAAATACACTTCGTCCGCCATTTTGTAACCGTCATTCGATGGAACGAAAAGATCTGGCAACGACAACAACCTTGGCTAGTTCCAGATCTCCAGCAACCGACCAAAAAGGCGCGGCTAACAAACAACATCCCTCGACGATTAAACGGGTTGAGAAGTTTAGCTAAACTTTTCAATTTCGTTGTTTGCAATCCGTGCCAATCTTCTCCATCCTTAACCATCCTTGTTCCTTTGTGGTTTATTATTATCTCTTTGATGTTTTTCTATCTTTGTAAAGTATTATATTCAGGTTTCCTTCAATTTAAAGATAATTTTGTCGATGTTAAAAATAACTCAAAATACCGTGACTGAGCTCCCTAGAGTAATTACCAAACCCTCCCTATTGCTGGTTTTCACTGTCACGCAACGAAAAAAATCAAATCAAAACTATTGAACAAAAACAGTCAAAAATTGGTGATATTATGAAAACTCAGGGGCTCTGCGATTTTACATTTTAGAATATTGATGACGTCACGTGAAAACAAAGAATAGTAGTCAGTGTTTTCACGCCACAGGACATCAAGATGGCCGACAGAATGTGTTACGTATGTTTGAAAAAAAATACTCATTCAGTGATTTTTAGCAATCTAAACTGTTGAGGTATTGTGAAAAGTGTTTATGTGATTATCTGCTATTTCAAAAGGGCGAACGGATCTATTTTAATAGCAGAAGTGAATTCCAGATGTTTTCATTGATTCCCAGCCGCCATTACTGTGTCCCTCTCCAGGACACAACTATGGCGTTTCCTTACTGAGCTCTATACATTTGTGCAAAACATTTTGACGGCTAACTTGAGTACGAAAAATCGCAAAGAACTGAGACTCAGCAAAGTAGATAAGCTATTAATCACCAATTCTTGACTGTTTTTATTCAGTAGTTTTGATTTTATTTTTCGTTGCGTGACAGTGAAAACAGCAATAAAAACGAAGGTTGCTATTGAGTTGAAAACCTTCAAAAGGAAATATATTAAGGATGTTCAATAACCAAAGAGAGCTGAAAACTCAGGGGCTCTGCGATTTTACATTTGTAAGTATTGATGACGTCACGTGAAAACAAACAATAGAATTCGAGTTACAAAAGGAAACTTAGTTAATTTTTCTTTCAAGCTTTCCCTGTAGAGATTTACCAGTATAGATACTGTAAAAATAAGGCTTATGTTTAGGTTGTCAATTTTTAGATTCAGGTCGTTACCATGGCAACATCTGGCAACATCTCATCTATGGCAGATATATTCCTCATTTTGACCTAAACTCCTTAATATTTTCACTTTCCTTCGGTGAAATTTTTTCATACTTTGCCACATCATAGAAATGATATTACCTGACATTTTGAATTGGTAAAAAGTCAAGATTGTCCAGATGGTCTTTCCAATGTCCTGTAATTAGTCATTATTCTAAAACTATGAGATAAGCTCTGAAAGATTTTAACAAAAATGGGGCATTTTAGAGGAATTTGTGTGTGGCTACAACTGAGCCAAATTTAAAAAATAATCACCGAAACAACGCGAGAAAATTAGCATTTATTTGGTCACGCTGACGACACAAAGATCAGAATTCCCGCGTGGGACACACGTGCCGTGGTTATTCTTTTAAGCGCGCTCTCATGTGACACCATGTATCGCGTGCGAGAAAGCAAGAGTAAATTAGAGCCCCTTTTACCGGTTATTTATAGAGCTTTTGTCATATTTGTAGCCGTAGGTAAGCAGGGTAAAACACATATTTGAAATGAGTTTGAAACTATTGCTATTTATACAGAAGTAATTTAACGCCTTTCAAATGATGGCTGTCGTACGATTTTCGCTTTCAGTAGCTCGTGCACATGAGCGCGCGGGTACCTGGAAGCTCAACAGCGAAATAAATGTTGGTGTTTTCTTAAATAACAACAACCTTTTCCTCGACATCAAGCATGGTGACCTATATTTTTTATTGTATAATATTAGTATACAAATTATTTGCTTTAAGTTAAGTAGTACTATGATTAAAATTCACATAGAATTCCATGATCATATAGGAATAGAACGCCGTTTACTGTTTGCAAATATCTGCATTATGTCCGGTGATAAGTTCAAAAAGTCTATAAAGTAAGCAAATGATATGACTGATGACTTCATACACTCAACTCAAAATTATATCAAGTGTATAACTAGCGCTATCTTGGCCAATTTGCAGCACAGGCCATTGAAACTTGAGAGGCTAATACGACTATAAAAAATTATGTTCCCATGGCAACTCGTTTTCCAGTCCCCACCCATTCGATTTCAAGATGTTAGTGATTTTCAGCTTGAAAAACATTAAACGAGGCCACAAACTTTAGCTAACATAAGAAACAAACAGCAGTGAAAAAAACAAATTGAACTTGCATATTTTTTATTAAGACCCGACATTTCGACATATTTATATGCTTGATGGATCATACATACGAGGTACCATTAGCAAACATCAAAATTGAACGCCAAAAGTGGCCAGAAAAACCTTTAATATCGGGAAGTCTGAAACCCACTTTGTTGCCATGGCAACGAAAGTGTTAAGCTTTTATTTTGGAACACATTTAGTACAATCTTACCGCAACGAATGAAACATTTCTGATACAAATAAGTAATGGTAATAGGACTGAGTGGAGTCGTGCAATTCAGTCTGTTATCATAAGAGTGATAACAAAATCGCACGACCGCGTAGCGGGAGTCCGATTTGTTTACCTTGAGTATGATTACAGACCGAATTGGGCGATCGACGCGAAGTCCGATTAACCATAAAAAATACAATTTCCGAGAAAAGAAGAATAGCCAAGTTATGAAATAAAGGCAAAATTTGCAATAAAATACTGAAAAGACGGTGTAAACATTCTAAGGGAATCGCCTCTCCTACCAGCAATTAGGCGCCAAAACATTTGAACGCGATTGGTTGATTCAAACTGCAACTTTGAGGGTGATTGGCTTTTATTGAACTGTCCAAGAACAAACTGTCCGATAGCAACTTGGCAAGTGAGTTAGTGGAAAATAGGACTTTTTTTAAAACGAAGCACAATCGAGAAAAGTGCAATTTTATTATTAGCTTTAATTCTTACTTTGGTATCTCGGGCCGTGTACTGCCCTGGTTCCGCTCCTATTTAGATAACAGGTCGCAATCAGTATCTGTTAATGGAGAAACATCCCGATCATTTGACGTTAAGTACGGTGTGCATCAAGGGTCCTGTCTTGGAAAAAGTTCCCCGAAAGCCATATAATAAATCCTTTATTGACCAAGTTTGTTCGGTCAAGATGGCTGGATATTGGCCTCGTTCTCTTTTTTGCG
>CM042754.1:11741970-11756970 GCA_022496165.2 Catalaphyllia jardinei
CACGCTTCGACCAAAAGGACTGAACATTAACTTCGATTTCTTGTGACTGCGGGCCTAGCGCGTATTACACTTACGCGCGCTAAAACAGTGGTTTTCTTATTTGTTTCATGCGCGCGCTTTCCGTGCGTTCGTACAATATACGTTATTGTTTACATTTTTGCTCATTTGCATACGGCTTTGCTTACAGAAATAAACGTGTTAGATATAAATTGACTCCAGGCAGCTAAAGAGCTAGTAAAACGTAATAGATCCTAAAATTCTTAGTCTTTTGTGTGTAATATTGAGGGAGAAATTGTCTTTCAAAAGCTGCAAAATTTCTGGGTGGCAAAAGCGCTAACAAGCTCATACATTCTTTGTAAAATTTCGAGTTTTTAAACCCGTGTTGCACAAAAAGTACTCAGTACATCAGGTTCATATTCATTGGCAGAGTTAATCGTACTATGACCTTTCAATATTCAGAACTGATTTATTTGCAGCTCCATCAGAAGCTGAATTGCTTATGATAATGAGGCAAATAGTGCAAACAAGGATTCCCCTATACAACTTTTTGTATCGCGTGGCTAAATCCACCTACTGAAGAAGGGCTAAGCCTGAAACGTTTAGTGAACAATTTTGACACTTTTCAAAGCATTTTAGGCCTATATAGGCAAAACGTAACCTGGAAGAAACATGGAAAAGGAGCGAAACGCGGGGTTACTGACGATTCGTAAAAATTTCGCTAGCAACATTAATTTAAAACATGAAAAACTTAACTTAAGAAGTACTTTAAAGTTCCATCTTGTGTTTCATTGCTCTGATGTTTTGGTGACTGCACGAAAGCGTGTGAAATTACTAAGACTGTGGGGTAACACAGACACTAAATATATGTTCAGTTGCCACACCCCAGTTGGAAAGCGTAGTCGTATTTAAAATATATGCTTTGACGTAGGGTCCTCGTTTGAATTCTTACATTATAGATAGTTGTCTAATTGACTGTCGTTAAACCGAAAGCAAACCAACTTCTATATCAGTTAGACTACTCAAACAATCTTTAACGGTAATACAATCTGAACTAAACCCAGAGTAATTAATCGGGCTTCCGTATACGGAAAACCCGAATCAGAAAATACAACCGTTTTAAATTACCTCGCCAAAAGGGGGGTCATGGGGCGTTTTCCATTTGCAAAAAGTTTCAGAAAATTCCAATTGGGAATTTCCGTTTGGAAAGAGCGCGTTCCATTTGTCATAAGTCCCATTCGTTTGCAGGCCCCCTAGCTGTCGTTTCACAAACGACCACGGATGCCTTAGTAAATTGTTCTGCTATTTTCTCAAGTTTTTCTTGGTCGCTTTCCCGCCAAACGAATGCTTATTATCGGCATTTGTGGTTATGAGAAGTCTGACATCTGCATCCCCCCCATCTTTCTAGCTTTACGTGGTAGAAACGTCACCTGTGAACGAAGAATTACAAAAGAACTTCTTAGAGTTGTTCATGCAACATTTTACGGGGGAATGTGCACCGGCAAAAAAAGCTTCGAACAAGAAAGAATTCCTACCTACCACTTTTATATGAGCACATTCGTGCTGCAATAAATTTTCTAGATCTGGCGCTAGAATGTGGCAGGCAGAGCAGTCGTAGTAGCTCTGAAAGTTTGTTTGCAAAAAGCTTCCAGAAAACTGGCCATGATCTGCCGCCATTTTTGTTGAAACACGAGGGGGCTTGGCCACTTAAAAGACAGTGAAAGGCATGGAACTGGTGATAATGACGAGAAATTCTGTAAATGGAACACAAATTTCCATTGGGAAGTTTCCACCGGGAAAACGGGACTACCTTTTCAGAAATTCCGTTTATTCCGGAAAATTTCCAGTGGGACGAACCAAAAAGTTGTGATTCATTTACATCTCAACCGGAATTTCCGGAATTTTTTGGTAAATGGAAAACGCCCATGGTCTCAGGCGTTCCATGCATAGACCGCGGAAACTGGGGTCGAGAAACGCGACGTTGCTCGCTTGAATTCGGTTGAAAGTTTTGGCAAGTATCGCGCCATATACGTTCATCTCGCATACAATTCCGAAAGGGTCGGTCCTCGAGTTATATTCTTCAAAGCCGGCCAGGTAAGCTCATGCTCGAAACGTTCTCGTGGGATAACAGCTGAGCCGATCGCACGTGGCTTCTGTTGTTATTTAATAGAACATTGCAGTAAAACAAATCATATTGTAATAAAACCAACTAAATACGAAAACGATTTTGGACTTCGCACAAAATCTGTTGATCTCCAAATTTTTAAAGATAAGACTTTCGGTTACCTGAATTAAATATCTTACCTCCAAGTTGGTTGGCTTTCTAGTGGGGCGTAGAAAAAATTTGCATTGTGTGATTTTGGAGACAAATTAAAACTTCAATTGTGTGGGGAATTGTGCGAGATTATGGAGGTTCTTGCCACTGAAGTTCTAAAACAAATCTGCATTGACGATAGTTAAGCCAAATTTATTTCACTAGTAGTTCAAATGTACTTGGCAGTCTTGGAAATTTCGCCAATCTTCGTAGAAATCCTGTTGCGTGACACGAACTAGTTGATTACGAAACCAAACAAAACAGAATTCCGCATCTTCCCTTATGAACGAGTCCCTTTTAAAACATACTCCTACCTTGATTCAATAAAGAATATGTAGCTTGGATATTTCTTAATGAACTGCGTTAAGGATCGCACAATCTCGGAAGTTATCCACAAAAAACATAACTTGAGAGTTTATGCAAATATGTGCAATGTAAATTGACACCTCATTGGACTGTTGTTTGGGCAAAGCCATAGCTCTCCAATGAGATATGATGTTTGGCTGCAAGATTCACTCGGATCGCCCACGAGAAGTAAACGAACTTCCGGTCCTGCAATTTCTACTAGCATAGTAATCGCCATTAGTTGAAAAAGACCTGGAAAATTCTTTGCAAACAAGTTCTCCACAAATGCGTAACACAGCTGTGCTTGATTCTTGAACCAAAATGGTTTAAACTTACAACTTGCGACTGGGTTAAGAGGATACTCAACTAAGCAACTTGAATAGAAAATACCTCAGCGGAAAATATCCTGATTATGTTATTGTGTTTATTGCGCTCAATACGTGTCTCGTAAAGTACGATTTGGTACTGCGGTACGAAGTGTGAGTTAACGCTCTTAGAGCGTCTAGTTGCCTGATTATATACTTTTAAATACAATTGAAAACCACTCTCTTGCTATTTATTTGTTTTTGATAGAAATTTTAGAAGATCAGTACCGTCTATTTAAAATATTAAAAAAACAAAAGAACAACAACATAAAATAGCCAGTCGATCACCTATTGTATTTTGCGCTGAAATGCTATCTGTTCACATGCTTCCCCATGACTAAGTAACCTAGTGTTGTTTCAGTTTTTATTATGAACAAAATATTATACGTGCATGATCCAGTACATCAGAGAAACCTGAAATATCACAAAAACTTAAAAATTTGAGTAAAATATTGTGCCGACAGAAATGGAACTTAAAGCACCACTCTAGGCAATTAATTCATAAACCATACACTGAGAAGCTGATTGTCACGTTAACAATCGTTAATACGTCTCTTACTTTGACCTAACCACCAGACAAGAAGGTTCTAACGTTGCTGCCTTGAAGAAACTTTTCAGCCAAAACGATTGTAGAATACGTATATTGTACGCTGCTATACTATAAATATTTTAATTACCTGATTTGCTGCTTGGCAGCATAAAGCCGACAAGAAGCACAACACAGGTCCACCAACGCGCCATCGTCAAATGCTCCAAAGAACGCGGAACAATAAGCTTGAATATTTTTCCGTTTTCTTTACAGTAAACCTGGTTTCGTCTGTGATTGTCGAGATGAAAGATCTACCGAAATGTTTCAAGAGTGGGGAAATCAGTCTAAACCAAATTAAAAAATAATATTCATAAGCCGGCCGGAGATTAATTTTTCACCAATCGCTGTTCACAAATTAGTCATGCTTTATTCTATAAAAGGCTGGCCGGACATTATCGAGTGTTTAGTTTTCCTGAATCTTTCAGTTTCAGTGCAAATTTTTTGCTTTGGGCTGGGCAGCTCGGCTGCCAACTGGCTAGTGGAAAATAGATGGAGGTATACGTAAAACTTTCAACGATGTCACAACTGTTGGCTATAAGGTCCTATTATTAATATAGCTTTAGGGCTCAGCAGGTACGGTTCCTAAAATGCACATTTGCTTGTTTAGTAATCAATAGCAATAGCCACTTCAAAAACTAAAGGCCGTTGCAGTGTAGAAAAGTTTCTGTTTCCATGAATCATCATGCAGATGAAAGTAAAATAAGGGATCAACATTAGATTAATAGCCATCACGAACCTTTTACTCACTGGACAGAATGACTAATATAATTCGGAAATCAGGACATATTTAACGTGACTAGTTCCTAGTTACAACCACCTATGTGAAACCCCGGTTGAAGTGTGACTTAAACTTTGAAATGAAACGCTCTCGTAACCGACTGCTCCAGTAAGCTGCCGCCACCACTTTTGGGATTACCCTACTATATTTTTCCTTTGTTTTTAAGCTCTGGTAAGCACTCAGAGTCTTTTAGGCTTACACATAAACTTTCACCAAGTCTATATCAGATATAAAGATACTCATTCAAATTTAATTTCTTCTATTTGTTTCTTTACGAATTATTAATGCAACTGCTCTCTATTTTTTTACCACGAGGTCGCTTTCGAGAGCTCATTGTTCTAAGCCACCAGCTCTAGTTACGACCACAATTTCGTTTTTCCGCGGTGGTCGTTTACGAAACCTTAATTCGACTGTATGTCTTAAAATACACATTGATACACAAGCACGTGTTATCTAGTGATTAGAATATTCGATCCTTGACTTTTCTAGATTCAAGCTTATTTACACCTAGGTGGTTTAATTCAAAAAGCAAAAACTACTATGTCGTCGGTCGGATGAAACGCTTAATTTGAGTGTTGATAATGTAAATAAAATGGCATGTGACAAATTCGAAACAGAAAAATGAACTTTCAAACGTTACACCTTCAGCTAAGGAAAATGTGATGTAATTCGTTGAAAAGGAAACTGTTCTTTAACAATTATATATAGTGTATGAGTGCTACTTAAGCCTCTGTTTCGAGTCTCTAGCTTGACTATGACGCCGTTCGATCTGCAATGGCACGCCCTCCGGCGATGTAAATCTTTTCAAGGGCCGCGTTGTTCAAAAGCCGGTTATCGCTAACTCAGGATTAAAATTTAAACGAAGTATTAGTTTTTCTTGTCCAAAATACTGAACACGGAAAATTCTTAACCAGGCATTTTGAATTTGTGAGAACTCAGATAATATTACACCAATTACAAAATTGGCGATATTTGCAACGCTGTTTATACCTCCTAGTATTATGATAACTTCTAGTCAGTGCATTTATATCGCAAACCGTATCTTTCTTGCTGTTTGCAAAATAGCGGCAGCGAATTCGTCAGTCACAGGGTATGCACATTCACAAGGGTTTTCAAAACGATCAGGCAGTCTCTTCCGCGCAAAATGTGTTTCATAATATCTCAGTGGCATGGATATTGATTTCTGTTTGCTGCGCGAACTGTCACTCTCAGTCTCGCTAACATCTGGTTGACTTCAGAGAACGGGCTTGATGTGTTTACCGAGTTTTTCACTTACTTCTCTTCCGTATCAAATGAGATTGAATCAAGGCCATAGTGCAAATTTATGATTTAGCTTTTTAGCTTTTTTTACACATTTTAGGAGCATTTGGGGTCATGCTCTTTCATGTTAGCTTCCAAGTGAAACTGCTCCGCAGCGTATGCGACTGCAGCGCCTTTTAAGCTTATATCATGAGCAACAATCGACACTTTAAGGTGATTCATCAGGAATAGAAGTTGCCGATAAATTGTTTTGAAATTTTCTCTGAATGTTCCCTACCAAGCACTGTTTCGAAAAATGCAATTAAAAATATATGACACCGTGCTCGCAAAAGAGTTATGATGGGTCAATCTTATCACATTTGTGGCTGTGTTACGTTGTGCACGTACACCTACTCATCTGCGCGCGCTATTGCCGCGAAAATCGTGCGCAGTATGGATGCCCAATGTAATACTGAGGAATCACCTTAATGAAATTGCACACTGCTAATAGATATAAATATTTTGGTCTAAAAATTGAACGTAAAGTTTAGCGGTGTCTTTGTCAGATATAAGGGCACTCATTGAACAAATTTGCTTTTTCTTTACGAACTATAAATATGTTACCAAGGTTCCCTTAAAGACGTTCGCGCCCAAAAACTTTTCACGCAGGCTTTTTTAAAACTTTGACTGCAGGTAGAAAATGATAAGATTAGATTAAAAAACGTAAAAAAAAATCGGATTTCATCGAACTCGTTTTGAAAATAAGGCGTAGCACAGACCATAGCATTTCTAGGATTTCCAGTCATTCGAGGCGATTCTGGCTAGATTCATTACTATCGGCAAATATTTAAGTTTACGAATCATATCTAAGTTATGTATGTTTAACACAGCGTATATAGGCCTATTTGATAGATCTTTGCTACGTATCTCATTAAATCACTAGAATGAGCCCTAAAAAAATACAACTTCTAAGTCACACACACCTTTATCCATGTACCAATTCGACCCTATTTAATAGTATATGAGAAATAATTAAAACTTCCCACGTACAGAATATTTTTTTGTCTTTTAGTATAATGGAAAGAATCAGAATAGGAAGTGATCTGCCCCCCCAAAAAAGTAGGGGCACTGAGCATCCAACAAAAATATTCGCACACCAAGGTAACGCAAAGGTCATCAGCTCTATGTTTTGTTGAGTTTTCGACTCGGTGCGCGCGCTTGAAAATGACGTGGCACACGCGTGCCCAATGAAAAGGGTGCGCACAAGAGATGCGCAGTAGCAATGGGCGCGAACGTCCTTAAGCGACCGTCCTCTATTGTTTTTCCAAACGCTCGCATGCGAGAGCTCATTGTTCTAAGCAACCAGCTCTAGTTACGACCACTGTTTCGTTTTTCCGCGGTGGTCGCTTACGAAAGTCTAATTCCACTAGCTGTATGTCTTAAAATACACATTGACACACAAGCACGTGTTATGTAATGATTAGAATATTCGATCCTTGACTTTTGTGGATTTAAGCTTCTTTTCTGTTTGGTAGGCGGCTTAATACGAGATTAAAAAAAATATATTACTACTATGTCGTGTCGATCGAACGAAACGCCATGAGTCTTGATAAGGTAAATAAAATGGCATGTGACAAATTCGATACAGAAAAATAAACTTTCAAACTTTACACCTTTGGCTAAAGAAAATATGAAGTAATTCGTTGGAAAGGAAACTGCTCTTATTGTGCATGAGTGCTACTTGAGCCTCTGTTCAAGTCTCTTGAATATGATACCGTTTGATCTGCAATGACACGCCCTTCGGCGATGTAAATCTTTCAAGGGCCTGGTTGTTCGAAAACCGGTTAGCGCTAACCCATGATTAAGTTAACCGAAGCATTAATTTTCTTGTCCATAATATTTCTTACTGCTTATGTCCTGTATAGTTTGAGATTATTTAAACTCAGAAATGGAGGACAAACAATATAAACAGAAGCCGTCACCGAAACGTTACAAAACTGAAATCAACATTCTCTCTATTACTCAGTTTCGGGCTTGGACAACCTGGCCACAATGTTGCTTAAATCTGAGATTAAAACTCATGGGCTCGTGTGCATTGCGATAACTTTTATTAATAGCTTTACAGCACTAGTGCAGTACACCAGACAAAACTAGGTCATATTTACAGCTTTCCATTGATGTACATGCTTCGGGCTGTGAGAGTTTATCAGCGCCCCCTTTACAGGCTAAGTCTTCAATATTTTATCATTTATCATTACGGCAAACTGGACCCTGCTTTTTAATCAAGGTGAACTGGAAAACTATACATGAGTTTCTTGCAAGTTAATACATAATATCATTTATTACACCGCTAAGTTAGTTCAGAGGGCCAATAACTAAAATCAGCCAATCAGATTGCTCCGTTGCCGGTCCAATATTCTCTAAATATTGGACCGGGCACTGTCCCGAATGATCCCGCACGAAGATTTTCTCGTAGTTTTACTTCATTTTTTTCTAAAAGTATTTACTCCACATAAAATGTTTTTTTTTCTTCCAACTTTGTTTTTTCTTCATTTTGAAAACATCAGGCTTGAGTAAACGTTCAGTTTGCTCCAAATAAAAATTGCACGCTTGAAGTTTATGGTGTCTTTGCAGTCTATCATTTGGGTTTTTCTTCTAAACAATTTCAGTCGTGTAATAAATCTTTTATCAACCAAGCTTGCTCGGGACCGTACTGGGAGAATATCGGCCCTTGGTCTCTTTGTACGTACGGTCAAGACCTCGGGCCAATATTCTCCCAGTACGGCCCTCACGCTTGGTTAATAAGATATATGTATTTGAACTGCCGAGAGAGATATGAAGACACGAAGATCAATGATGTCTTCACGTGAGCTTGAGTTCTTCTATTGAGTGTTTATATATGTTACTTATACTTATATATGGTACTTTGATTGCTTTTTAAAAACTTCACTGTTACTTGGTATAAATGTTCAAGTGAGTATAGGAAAGTTCATATATTCTTAGTGTAAAATGTATCAACGTCAGGCAAAACTTCAACCGGTCTTAACAGGATAGTTAATTGGCCTAAATTCATGATCATTTGATTGGTACACAAAATTTTGTTTTAAACAAACGTACGCCTAAGGGAAAGCCTACAATCATCCTCATCGAGCAATTTCCAAATTATGTTTGATAATTATGAATGTTGGTAAACTTTTTGAAATAAATCATATATTTTTACTCCCAGTCTTGAGAACTGGTGCCCTTGTTCTGCTCAGCAATATTTAGAAGAGGTCTCCTCTCTTCGGCCATTGAACTGCAATAAGTTCCACTGAGGTTCTGCCAGCATCGAATAACTAGCTTGATGAGAAAAACCACTAACCTAACCAGCTGGGAAAGAATTGCAAAAGTAAACAAAATAGATATCAACACTGGAACAAAACCGAAGGCGCACACCTGGAACCAGTCTAGAACTTCCAAATAAGGTATACCTGGGCCATCATCAATAGCAGTACCAAACGACATCAAGGTCGCTTTTGCCAAATTGATCACGGCAATCACAGACAAAGCGCTGAGAGACAGTGTTTCAACTTTGTTGGCCAGTAGATCACGATATGGATTCTTCAAAATGTGATGAATGGTTATCAGGAAGCATGCGCTGACCATGCAAACCATACGCAACATCATGTTTGTTATGAAAGCTTGGCAAGCTAGAAGAAAAAATCGTCGACCAATCAGAATACTCTCCCAGTAGAGTGTACCTTTATCATCACCCTGTGGTTTACGGAAAGGACCATGAAGTATTTCCAAAACATCTCTGTTGACAACTGGTTCGCAAGTGGATTCGTCTCCTCTCCGTTTTGGCTTCCGCTTACAAGCCCAGTAGATAAGAAAGGGTAATGGAAGCACACAAGCAGCGAGGAACTCAGTTGCGGAGATGGAAGCTGTATATAGCTTGGAGCTTCCACAGTAAAGAACAATCATAAAGGGAACCACAAAAACAACAATGTAAGCGAGAAGAATATACTGCCACCATTGCATGCATGGAACATTTGCATCAATGAATATCCACTTTCTGGATCCAATCGAAACGCAGTGCATTAGTTTTAGGGACGTCTCTGCCAGCCGTTCATAGCCTAGCAACAATACTTCCATGAAAACTGCCAAGTAATGCAGAAGATGCGGTTTTCCTTTTCGCCTTAAAATGTTAGTGAAAGAATGGACGACATATACGAGTGCAACGACGGCCATTGTCAAGAAAACGGTACCTGAAAGAAGCAACTCCTTTGTTACCGCAGTTAGCCCTACAAAGGGACACCCCAATCCTTTATTGATGGTTCGAACTTGGAAGTTGAAAACGGCAATAACTATGTAGATGAACGGTATCTTTTCAAGTAGGTTTTCTATGGAACTGACCATCAATAGCTCGGCAGCTTGATAAAAGTAAAATGTAATCTTTATATAGCCTCTATCCCTGTGATCATCGTTTTGGCCTAAGTCGTCTCGTTTGTCATATGCTTTCAGTGGGTAAAACCATAATATCTGATTTCCAAGAAAAACCAGGATGGGAGGTTTTATTATTAGGTACAAAGCCAACCCAGTTGTTAGCACAATGATAGAAATCCAAAAAAAATAATTATGGCATTCCCCATTTTTGCGGCATTCGGCTGAAAAGAGAGTCTCACTGTATCCTGGAATGCATGAACCACACAGAGTGCCGCTTCGGTTTCCCTGGCAACTGTTGTATTCTTTTGAGTGCAGTGATGGGTTTTGACAGTAATGTTCTGGACAAAGAATGAATCTTAGTGATGGTGGGTTAGTATTTACCGGATAGCCCCAAAAATTTGGTTTAGCAGCTATATTCCGTCGTAAACAAGTAGCACCGAATGGGCATTGTAGACACTTGACAGTATTGTTGACTACTAAACCACGTGAAACACCTTTTTGCATGCTGTAAAAACTAGGGCCGCACAGATTGCAAGAGTATTTCAAGACAGTGACATTTAGTCGACAAAAGATGTTGTTTTGTTCTCTATATATAAAATGTGTCGCATTATCCAACTGGAGCTTATTTCCGATTCCGCACTGGATTGTCGAAATATCATCCATGTATACGAAGCCTCCATTGGAAATGTGAAGTACGGGATAGGAATAACTTTCAGGCGCAGACGACACCATAGTTGTATTTAGAAGATTTATAGGTCCCCCACTTTCGTTGCCTTTAAATAACAAGCCTAAAACGTTACATGGTCTCGATTCAAATGTGACATTGTTAATTTTAACAACTGCACTAGAAATATTTAGTACACCCAATGGCCTAACAATGATATAGAGCCCGGCGTTTTTTTCTGTCATTTGGCTGCTCTTGAAAATGGTGTTCTCGATGCTCAGCTCTACACGGGCTGGATCCTTTGAATGTGCCACAATATCAAAGCTGTTATCAAGGAAGCTGCAGTTTGAGATAGAAATGTGGAAGGGACGTGTATCAGACGGTCCTTTTGGATATAAACCTAGTATTAGGAGTGGGTACGCAAATGAAGCTAAAACAACGTTTATCAGTTTTATGGAGAACTGAGGACTCATCCTCAAGGCACCACGATCTCGAACTGTGACCCAATGGTTGGAGAAAACACTGTTTTCTATCAATACGCTACCTTTAGCTTGCGCTTTTTGGGCGTCGATTCTAACAGTGCTTCTTACTTTAGCCTTGACGACAAATGTGCAGCCGGAAATAAGCACGTCAGTTTTGCCACCTGCGTTTGATATCATTAAAGTTTTAGGTGCTGATGATATACTGTTTTCCCACGAAGAATCAGTGATGGCCACTTTTCCATTGGACAGAACGATCCTGACAATGTAGCATTGCTGTTGGAAATGAAAACAATCCCGCACTAACATTTCTCTGATGCTGGCATAAAACTTGTGCGTTGATCGGTTTTCCGTCTCTAAAGAATCAAGGTCGCCAACCAAAACTGCACATCCGTACCTTTCTGCTGCACATTCGGTGAAGTTAACCTTCGTCATGTTAAGAGTTAAACTTCCGTTTTTACTATGAGCAAACAATGCCCCACCACCCCTAGCTATGTTCCTACGAAATTTGGTGTTAAAAATGACCACAGACCCGTGTGCTGTTGAGTTAAAAAACATTGCTCCTCCTCTTTCCGTTTGAAGACGCTGCCCAATAAACGACGAGTTATGGATTTCCGCTTGGACTTCCTCAGAATGAATCTTTATACATCGCAATAAATGGTTGTGAGAACATCTTACTTTGCTGAACTTAACACGTGTTTTCTTTGTATTAGAATTGTATAAACTGTTCACCACGTTTTGTGTTGTTCTACCAGGAGATGCCTTAAACAAATCAGAAAGAGTATTGTTGAGCAATCTGACATCATCATAAACCTCGCTGGTCACAGCTGATGGCAGATCAAGGTTCAAAAAGTAGCCAACGTTATTGACAGATGTGATGTTTAAGCAAGATATCTGGACATGTATGCTGCTGAATGGCAGCGTGGATTGTGAGAGAATGGTTACTACACCTCTTGGAAACCTCTGCTTGTGGAATCCGTTTTCCATAAACGTCGTATCGCTGATATTTAAGGAAAGAAGTTGATCCTGGTTTGAACGTTTTTGGTGCAAAATGATTTCCACGCATGAAATGTCGTTCTTAAAGAAAAGAGAACCATGAATATTTAAATGTCTTCTTGCATTATCTGTTATGTGAATTCTCAGAGCAGTAGAGGTATCTTGAAAAGAACAGTTGAAAATCTTAAAATCAGAGTCCTGAAACATTAATGGCGTTTGCCGAAAAACAACACCAGATAAAATAATAGTTGTTTTCTGGGCACTTGACTTGTCAAAATAAAAGCCAATGGGGCAAAAAATGTATGGTGCAGATTTCACACCAATCAAACTCACGCTTTTGTTAATTTCAATATTTAGGTATTGTTCATACGCCATTGAAGAGTTGCAGTGGTAAGGCTTTCGCTCGGTTCCAGTACCATCAAGGTAAATGTGCCCGCCCCGGTCTACTTGATAGATTCCCATAGCAATGGACTGACATGGGTGACTGATTGTACCACATCTTTCTGAATCATTTCCTTCCAGAGAAACATAGACTTCTGTGAGACCATGGTGCTGCACAGCTGAGAAAAAATTTAAGCAATACTGAATAGTCTGGTTTTTCTGGATTACCTCGCAGTAGTCGGGACATGTAGAAATTCTAGGGTAAAATGTATGGTGGTTAAACAGTCTGCATCAAACAGTGGATTTTTTTTTTGGAGGGGGGTAACTCTTCTTCAAGACATTTCAGAACTAATTAATCCCAGTTGCAATTTTCTGCAAAACATAATGAAAAATCTCACCCTCATTCTTATGATAACAATCAAACCGGAATCGGTCCAGCACAAAAACACCTAGAAAGAACTGTCTTTAATTCAGTTACTTATACTTAAAATGGGTTTTTTAACCGTCTTAGTGAAAAATACCTCCACATGTAATCAATATTTTGTTTTGAAAAACCTTACAAGAAATCAAATGAAGATTTCAGTTTCGGACAACTCGACATCCAACTTATATTGGTCGCTCTTGTTGGCGCGATAAGAAATCATCTAGTTTTCAAATCAAATATAGATTTCTAAACGCAGATGCGCAACTATACAGGTAGATAATATCAAACCATTTCACCCTGAATACCGAACTTGCATATCTTTCGAACAATGATAAACTTAAGAATGTAATTTTCTTCCTCGAGATTCCAATGGAACTAAAGAAAAATAGTCTTAAATAGGTGTTGAGCCACGTTAATTTACCATTGCAAGTTTCTTTTTAAACATACCTGATTTCCTGATTATCAGCAACAAACTCCAGAGCAGCCTAACTGCCATGAAAATCAGTGAACATCGTGACATCTATGAAACTAGAAGAGCTACGGGAAGGAACTTTGGGAGCAGCGGAAATAGATCTCTTTCAGTTTATCTTCAAATAACATTTGACTCCTTCAAAGAATTGAGCAACGTAGTCGTGACTTCTCGCGACTGGAAAACGAAACGAACAAACATTTGTTTCCGCCTTTCAGTAAAAGTTATATGTAATTAATTCATAATTACATTCGACCAAAAATTTCGGAAATTCCTGGAGGGGAAGCGAGTTGAACAGAAATTTTCCGGAATATCATTCCAAAATTTTGGGTGTACCTCGCGAGGTTGGCCTAAAATTCCGGAAAATCAGGATAACCGGAAATTCCGCTCCATTCGACCATTCCTGCTCGGGCCTAATTTCTCCGAGCCTGGAAATCAAATTCAACATGGCTGATCCTCATGCTTCTTAACATAATATTAGTGCTCTCTATGACAAACAACTGAAATATCTCACCTCAATGTTATTGTAGTGGATTGGCCTCAAGAAGCTTTAGTGAGTAGCGCGAAAATACATGTGAGCTACGTGAAATGTGAGCATAGCCGCTCGGGTGAGTAGCTCGCAAGTCATTCGAAAGTGACTATTGAACTCGTCAGGAAAATAAAGAGGTATCGTACCCTTAATGTGGTCATGGACTCCTTATAAGTTCTTACGATAAAAGCTATATTGTCACCTTCACTTAATAAATCGTTTATTTCAACTTCAGAGTTTTCGAGCAACCCCAAAGCAAGTTAACAAAAGTAAAAGAGTCCTCCGTTTGACTTTGTATTTTCGCGGAAACTTGGAACCTGATAACCTGGGACAGGTTAGTCCAACGAAACGGAAAATACTGTTCCATTCGTCACATGGAATACTCGGAATTTCAAACCGGAATATTTGGTCGGATGGAAAGCGCCCATAAATTATCAATAATCGACAGCAACCCCTGGAAGATAATTTCATTTTGTAGCGGCATTTTTAGAAACGACAACGCTAGTTTGACTCTTCCAAGGGCGTAGCCAGGGGGGGATCCTGGGGTGCCCGTGACCCCCCCCCCCTTGGGGGGCTTTTTGGAAGGGAAAAACCTTCCAATTTCAGGTTAAAATTTGGGGGTGCTTTCTGTCTCAGTGTAACCCCGCCCCCCCCCCCCCCCCTCCCTTTTGAAAAATCCTGGCTACGCCCATGGACTCTTCGAAAGTACAGAGCTTATCGAAGAGTACTAGAAATTCCGATTTATCGATCCTCGTAGGGAAACAAGAATTCGTTCGAGGATTAAGGCTAGGGAGTAAACGTAGTCTCAAGAAATCGAGATTCCACCATTACTCGTTTTATTCAGTTCAAGTGACATGTAGCAAATTAACTGTCGGCTGAAGAATCGCAATCTATAGGCTGATCTACCCATGCTCTTTAGCATTTCTCATGAATGTGGCACTAATTTTTCGTTTTCCTCAGAGGTTTGAGTAAACGGTATTCCATTGTATTTGCATGTCTTACCACA
>CM042754.1:11766970-11794470 GCA_022496165.2 Catalaphyllia jardinei
CAAGAAGAGGATGGCCTACGAAAATGCTGAGTGATAATAGGTCGAATTTCGTGGGCGCCGATAAAGAAATCAGAGAATTAGTCGGCGAACTTAATCACGACCAGGTCCAACGGATGACATCTAATCAAGGTGTTACCTGGCATTGGAATCCTCCGTCCGCCCCTCACTTTGGAGGTGTGTTCGAAGCAATGATCAAGTCATCAAAGCGAGCCATTTACGCCATTCTGAAAGATGCCGATGTCACTGACGAAGAACTGCAAACCACATTTATTGGAGTCGAAAGCCTAATGAACTCAAGACCACTGACCGCATTGAGTGACGACCCGAACGACGAGCCAGTCCTTACACCGAATCACTTCCTCATTGGTCAAATGGGCGGTGACTTCGTTCCCGAAAGTGTGGATAACACAGCATTCAATCCACGAAGACGTTGGAGGCGAGTACAAGAGTTAACTCGACATGTGTGGGGTCGTTGGATGAAGGAGTATTTGCCCCATATTGGCTCCAGACAGAAGTGGTTCTTTCCCACAGAGAATCTTAAGGTTGGAGATGTAGTAATGGTCATTGATCCGAGTGCAGCCAGAAGAGAGTGGAAAGTTGGACGCATTGAATGCACTTATCCAGGCAGTGATCAGCTCGTAAGAGTTGTTGATGTTCGAGTCGGAGACAAGATCCTCAAGCGATCCGTTACAAGAATTTCCCCGTTGGAATTCGCAGAAACGGACTGAGACATAAACTTTGAACATTGACTTTTAATTTGATGTTTTGGTTTTGTAACGAATTTCAAGTTCCACTTATCAATTCGGGAGGGGAAAATGTTGAAGAGATATTTTGTTACATGTTGCGTTACTCGCGTAGTTATATATTAATTGTCATTCGAGACGGTACACTTTTGCACACTTGTAACAGTAGTCGGATTCGTAACTAGAAATCGTGTCGTGTATAGATGACTGTAATCGTCCGAATCGTCGAAGATTAAAGTTTGGAACAGTCAGCTATTTTGTCGTTCTGCTTTACCGTATTTTAACGTTGTAAAATCGATTACAACAACGTCATCACTTGACTAATTTACATATTTTAAAAACTTGAATATTGATCTCTGCAACGAATGTTTAAAAATGGCTTAGATAGGAAAGATGCGATTTTCGTCATAGTACCACTTTAAAACCAAGTAGCATAATTTTGATGCCAGGAGCATAATTTACAGAAACGAGCATAATTCGGGCATAAGTTCCAAAAATTCTGAGCAGTGCTAGGAGCATAATTTTGTCAGTTTTACGAGCATAATCGACAAAAGCCTAAACCAAACAGGTCTAACCATAAACCACATCGAATACAACGTCCGAAAACCTACTAGTATTTTTGACAAAAATCGAAAACCAAAAGCGAATCTATAAACCGCAATAAACACCGAAACCGAAAAAACCGACGTTTTTTGGAACAAAAATTGGAAAACCTAGCCTCGTGTCCAGGATCTTTCATCTTACCACCGCTTTGAGCGAGTGGCGACAATGCATTTCAGACCGTACAGTGGCTAAAATATCAAAGTGATCCCATTTAATCCTGTGGCCTGTTTGGGTCATATGATCAACAATGACAGAAGAATTTGTTGATTTGCGATTTAAAACCAGCGCTTAATGAAAATGTTGGCAGTGAGAAATTTTTTCCAGCAGATTTAACTAAATCTCTATATTGTTATTTTTAAATTTTTCATTGCCATTACTTTCCTTATTTGGCATTAGTCTTCGTGTTTGAATTTATATGTAGTTTAGGTAATCGTTACTTCTGAAGATGTATGTTGGAGCATACGAAACGTCAAGTTCATAAATTAAAGTTTTTACAACATGCGTTGTCCCGTTACGTTTATATCCGCAGTTTGTTTGTTAAGGTGGCTGAAAACGGTTCCCAGTACTTTCCAAGACTTAAAGTTTGATGGGTTATTAAAACCACTCTATACCGGTTGATGCCAAAATCATGATAACAATAGACTGCTCAATCATCGGTGAACAAGTTGCTGTTAATTTTGTGGCACAATAGGTTACCATAGCAACAATATGACCTGCTAAAAACACCCTTAATTTTAGCTTTAAGCGCTTATTATTCAAAAACGAGCTCGGTGATCCCCATTTTTTATTATCGAATTGTAATCAGCATGATAAGATGTAACTTTTTGCAACGTTTAAAAAATTTCTGCGGAGGGGGTTCCGAGCCACCTTAAAGTTTCGAAAATTTAATTTTTCCCGCACCGCCCCCCATTCTCGTCCCCATAGCCTTTTTCTCATTTCTTAGCCGGCGGATCCTTGGCGCGAGAATCGAAGGGCTCTGGGGACATAGGATTTTCGAATTAATTGGAATTTTTTGATTGGCTGTTTGGAAACAAAGAAATCTTGAGCGGAAGTCAAAAATGTTCGCGCGGATTGCTGCCGCGAAGGACGAAGTGAGAAACAGCTGTGACCAGCGGCGTTTACAATGCAATAATGGAGGATTTGGGAGAAAATTCTCACAATTTTTCATATTCACGGCTCAACTGTTTTCATGGCTCAACACTTGTCGCTGTTGTAACAAAACGGCTTTTTGTTGGTTGATATTTTAGACGAGAAAAGCAGCAAACAACCTGAAATTTTGAGTTTTTTCAACGAAACGGTGGGAACTGGGTACAGAAAGGTGAAGAAAGTTAAAGGATTCCGTTCTTCGTTGCTGGCATCACTTTCTTCGTAGGAATTGTCGATCGTGGGGTCTTGTGTGAAAAGAGTTTGAGCCTCGCAACAGGTTGGAGAATCACTTTCTTCGAGTCAGCTCAGCACTCTACGGTGAGGCAAAAAAGAGTGAACCGCGAACGTGAAGTGGTCGTATGTGTCTTTTCGTTGAGGGCGATCAACATCACATTAAAAATCCCCCTCAGTTTTGACCTTTTACTTCCAAGAATAACACGACTACATCACAGCGCCTTCCACAATTTTTGAAAGTTGGAACCGTTTATAAATACGGGCTTAGGGTTGGTGTTAAAATATGTCTTAAGCATATTACTGAAATATATTGCCTTTGAAGGTAAATGGTTTGTAAATAATTTTGTTTCCTGGCGAATATTGTTAGCTTTTTTTTTTGGCTTTGGCATCAATGGAAGGCCAATAATTGATTTCCAGTTTTCTTTGCTGGCCCCAATCTCCAAGCAGGGAAGCAGAACTGCTGCTGCTGCTGCTGATAATGATGATAATGAGTGGATAATGTTTCAGTTATGTACTGATGAAAAAAGTTAGGAAGAGTTCCTTTTGCAGGCCGGTGGTTTAGGTGAAATTAGGTTTTTGAAAACCAGGTCTCAGCAAGGCATCAATTTCAAAACATCTGTCACTGCATAAAACTATACACATTTAAAAATTCTCAACTCTGATATATGTGCAACTGAAAACAGACATTTAGATAATTCTGTTTGTGTTAACTGCCTGACATTTAATTAGTGAGAGACTCGCAATCAATCCCCCTAAATGAAGGGACCTTTTACCAACACTGAGGACAGAAAAATATATCTGTTTTTTTTTTCTAGCCTCATAAAACATTTGGAGCAATTTAAGTTTTTACAAAATCATGACGACTTGATTTTTTCATTTCTTGGGTACTTAAAAAATAGTAACTTAGGAAAGGTAAACAATAATAGTCTTATGGATAAAGTTTACAGCAGATTAGAAAATATACAATATGTGTTACAAACTAGGTGCTAAGTAATGAAATTTTCACTTTTCAAGAACAAGTGGTCAACCTACAATTTCCTCTTACTGTAGCAGTAATACAAATCAAGTGGACAGACTAATTTTACTGTTTGAAAGCCTCTCATGCAGGATTAGAAATGATGATCACACAAACAATACCACCACTCACCGTAATGATTTGTAACCCAATCAGAAAATTCCACCCTCAATTAGAGAATGTGGAGCAAGACTAAATAAAGAAGCTAAATTACATTTCTTGTACACAGAAAGACACGTTGACTATCTCAAAGCATATTTGGCAGGAAAAATTCGTTCCCTTAAAAATCACTATATTTAACTGTAGTAAATGGGAATAATTCAAGAAAGCTATCGAATACTTGCCATTCTACCACGACATTTGCTTCACCAATTTCGACAGCTCTCATATTGCGTCTCACATCTTCACAATCCAATAACTTCCTTATTATAATTTTCCATCAATTGCCTCCAGGTGGCTATAAATTATTAGATACTTCAATTCGGCCCAACCAGTCGTCTTCGACTCTACTGCTACCGTGGTCCGCGGTCCGCAGTCGGTTAGTAAGGTTATTTATGTGCTAAGTGTTAAACTGAAGTGCTACCGCGGTCCGCAGTCCCGCAGTCGATGAATAAGCATTAAACTGAAACTGAAGTGCTACCGCGGTCCACAGTCCCGTAGTCGACGAATAAGTGTTAATCTAAGTGTTAAACTGAATTGCTACCGCGGTCCGCAGTCCCGTAGTCGATGAATAAGTATTAAACTAAGTGTTAAACTGAAGTGCTACCGCGGTCCGCAGTCCTGTAGTCAATGGATAAATATTTAACTAAGTGTTAAACTAAAGTGCTACCGCGGTCCGCAGTCCTGCAGTAGATGAAAGAACGAGGTATATTCGTGGTTTATATATATATATTATTATGTAAATTATGCCGACTGCGGGACTGCGGTAGCAGCATTAAGAATTCCAGAAAAGGGCAGGGTATTCTGCAATCTAGCCCTTCAATTGCTTGATATCTTCAATTTCAACCTCGTGGCTCAGTTTTCCGAACCATTAGACAGCTGACTTGTAAATCATTTTACTTCACGGTCTGATCTCGCACTTAAAGGCGAAACAACCCAAATACACGATTCAGTCGAGCCATGTCGGGAGTCAAAAACAAAGGGCAATAACAGAAAAATCAATGACTTGACAAAGCAGGTAAAAAAATAGCGTCTTTCTTTAAAACGACAGTCTTCTTTATCACCTCTTTCTGACAGAGACATTCGCCAAATTGATACCATTTAAAGCCTGAAAAAAGATTCCTCGATCCTGCCTCGACGGCCGCCATTTTCACCCCCCCCCCCCCCCCTACAGTATATAGAAACATCACGATTGCATGCATGAAGACAGGAAGTCATAGAATCTAGGACTGGAAAATCGTGGGCGCGATCCATTTAACCAAAATTTCCGGTTTGACTTTCCGAAATTTTCATATGTCGAATGGAACGGTATTTTCCACTACGCCAGACCGATCTCGTTCCATTCCCGCTTGAGCACATTTTACTCGACAAAATGTTGAAGGATCATGGAGAAGTGGCTTTTTTAAGCGCCGTAAGCTGCTTCATGGAAAGAAATTTAACACATATTCAAAATTCTTGATGTTTACCTGACCGACTCACACACCATTTTCGCGTGATGTAAAGAGCAACTTGCAAACTTTTCTCGTGGGAAAGTATGGCCGGGAAGAGAGCGAAATAAACCTCAGAAGATTCGGAACGACCAGTCAACAATTTGCCAGGAAATCGTGTCCTAACGTGGAGAATAGGCAATCAAGAACAGGCTCGAACTGTGGCACATTATTTTCCATCCAGTGTAATGTCGACTCGAAAGACTCGCTGCCATCTTGAAGCTTTTCACGGCTAAAGGAACTGGGGCCGATTCATACCGGGTAGAAACGCCAAATGGAACAGGGCATTTCCGGAATTTCCAAATTTCCAGAAAAAAGGACAACCTCGAGAGGTGAGCCGAAATTTTCGAAACGAATTTCCAGAAACGTTCTGTTCTAATTGATTTTGTACCGGAATTTCCGGAAATTTTGGTCAAATGGATCGCGCCCCGTATGTCTTCAGAGCCCTTCGATTCTCGTGCCAAGGCCCCGCCGGCTAAGAGATAAGAATAGGGCTATGGGGCCTGACGAGAATGTCTCCAGATGTACCATTGCAGTTATGTCCTATGTGGCAGACATGTCCTCTGACGTAATGTGAAATACTGAGCCAATCATATCATGCATTCTATCTAATAACACGCAGTTTAAGACTGGTAACTAGACTCCGTTGCAGTTCGGTCTTCGGGCAAAACTGATTTTTCAAAGGGTAGGCTACGGAAGCAATATATTTGACCCTGTAAAAAAATTGCATTTGCTTTACAATATTTCTTTCGCAAATTGACCGTTTAGTTTATTTTCAGTTACAAATTCAACATGGAAGTTCGATCAAAGATTTATAAACAGTGGTTGCTCTCCGATATGCGAATTGCGTGTTCCCGGCCTGCCAATACTTCGCATTTAAAACTCCGCACTTCGATTACCCTCAAATTGTTCAGATCACTCATTGTGTTATTACTGAGGCAAAACAAAGTCCCCTGAATCTCTGAGGATCATTGTAACTGGTTTTAATTTGGGTGCTGTAAAACTGCTTCTCAATCTGCCCAATATTTCTCCACTATTCCTAATCCTGCTAATCTTGTCCCGATCTTGTCACTAGCACGAAAGCCGGTTCGCGATTCTTCTCAGTATATCATTGTTGAAGCTGACTGAACCTTTTTGGATAAGCCATGTCTCCAGTGCTTATTTTTTTGGCATCGGGCATTTATTACAGAAAGGTTCTTGCAGAGTGGATTTTATGACCGGAGTGCTTTATAACTGTTACTAGTTCGCTTTGCTTTATAAAACAGCAGTAATAGTAGAAACACTACAGAGCGCCTTGTGGCCTATTCAAAACACCACAAAGCGCTTTGTGGCGTTTTATTTTGGGATTTAGCATTGAAAACTGGATGGTCCGTTCATTCGCATATATCTCACAGCTATTTTCTGAAATAATTTGGTTTCTCCTATTTAAAACACAATAAAGCGCTTTGTGGCTTATTTAAGAAACCACAAAGCGCTTTGTAGCTTATTTAAAACACCATAAAGCGCTTTGTGGCCTTTTTTTAAACACCACAAAGTGTAATGTTGTCGTCATCATTAACATAGCCGTTACAACTTGAAACTGTCACAGGGACTCCCCCGAAGGGACTCTATTGTTTGACAATGAAGTTGGCAAGATTTCCACAAAACCCCTCACATTAATTATTCATGCATATTTTGACTGATTCGTTCTTTTCACTATTGCTGTTTTGAGTATAGTGTGATAGTTGCATACATAATTAATGTACGGGGCTGTGTGGAAATCGTAACGGGAGGTTACCTGAGTGTTTTTAAAGATACCTCTGAAAGAAACCAATTTTCGCAAAATTAATTGCTGAGGCAGGTTTTGTTAACCACTATTTTAATTGTTTATTAGAAAGAAACAAAGAAATCTCGCTGAATCTCTAATCTAAGACCTGATACCCTTAAAAGCACTCGTGAAAAAACAATGAAACGAAAGCAGAAGTGAAGGTTGAAAATTTGGAGTTCAGTGATTTCTCAGCAACCATACCACTTGTTTCGGCTGGAAAATCTAAGAGGGATTTA
The DNA here is from genome assembly GCA_022496165.2 of Catalaphyllia jardinei. Classification (NCBI taxonomy): domain Eukaryota; kingdom Metazoa; phylum Cnidaria; class Anthozoa; order Scleractinia; family Caryophylliidae; genus Catalaphyllia; species Catalaphyllia jardinei. Next base: position 11,774,401 of record CM042754.1, read on the forward strand.
TTATGTCCATTAATTTATAGTTCTATTGTTAGTCCTTGTTTGGAGAAACACCCCTCATGAATAGCTCATGAATTCAGCACTGAACATGGAACGAAACTTACGTCGGATACTGATATGGGTATTTCTTTTTTTCGGAGGGGACATGTACCCTAAAATATGATGATGTTCATACAAAATTCAGTTTCTAGATTATACTAGATTTTAGGGGATTCCTAAGTGTTGCAATGCGCATCCCTTCTGCGCGCAATTCTTGCGTCATTAGCGCGCGCAAATGAGCGCGTGGTCGAGCGCGTGCACACATGACATGAGAGATTTCCCTCAGGCTCCAGGTGATCTGGTGACGTAATGAAAAGGCCCGGCCAAAACATTTTAATGTCGTATCCCACAACCACGTGCGGTCCTAGGTGTTGTTTTCTCATTGCCAAAACGTAACAGATCATTTCCCGTGTCTCCCAAATTCCCTGCTACCGAATGCAAAGAGTAAAAGTTGAATTAGAACCGACGAGATCTGCCCTGGCGACCGCCATGTTAAACTCAAAAACAACACCTCAGGCCGCAAGCGGGTAGTGGGATACGGCATTAAAATTTTTGTGCCCAGGCTAAACTGGAATGTACACTATTTTATGCACAAAACGTTAATTGCCAATACCACTATTTCAGCTATTTAAAGTGGGACAATGCTATTGATAAGGTAGCAAAACATCAAAGTCACGGTTTTCCAGTCCTTTTTTAAAGAGAGTTAGCTGCCTTTGTAGAGTTACATGAACACCTGTAAGCAAGGAAACGTCCATAAGTTAGGACTAGCGTAAGCAAAACTTCTTTTCATGAAGTCAGTGTTCAGTAACAGAAGACTACTATTTAATCCAGTGTTCCTAACCTTGTACGGATTTCTTGCCTCGCTTTGGAAAATTTACCAGTTAAATAGAATGGGGCTTCACCAGTAGAAATTTTATTCATTTGGGTGACTTCATGCTTTGTTCTTTGGGTTCTCAAGTCGTACCATCCGAGTTTCTCCAAGACGTCATTTGAGCTACACATCATAGGCAGCTTTTAAAACAGCCCTATCAGCAGTTTTTGTAATCTGGTTGCCAGACCTTTAAATAGGTTATCCCATGCCATATGACAATGACAAGAAATGTTAGAGGCAGAGCTGTTATTTGTCCGACAGGTAAGATGGTGCTTAATATTTTCACTGTACCTAGTTCATGCATTTTCATTAGCTTATTTAACCAGAAAACTAAGAGTAGTCCTGTACCTCTTCCAGACCTGTTTATTGATATGTTCTCTTATCCTATACACTGTTGCTCCTATTGTTTCATGCACTGGGGCATTGTTTAATTGATTTATCTTTTGTTTACTGAGTCAATAGCAAACTCTGTTGGGAAAGCTACAGTGTACAGGCTTTCTCAAAACTAAGGAAGGTGGCCACAGGACTGTCACTGGGTTCGCATAACAAAGATGAACACTCTTTTGTCCCTTAAGGTCGGCACACACACAATGGGACTAGATGCAGGGACTAGTCGCTGGGACCAGTTGCATCGTGTGAACTGCTTCAAAATCTAGTCGCAGAGACCAAAACTTGGTCCCTGCGACTAGTCCCACGAATTCAAACTGGTTTGAATTTGTGGGACTAGTCGCAGGCAGTTTGAATCTGTGGGACTAGTCGCAGGGACTAAAGTTGGTCCCTGCGACTAGACTTTAAAGCAGTTCACATGATGCGACTGGTCCCTGCAACTAGTTGTAGGGACTAAGTTGCCAGGTCACACGATGCGACTAGTCCCTGCGACTTGTTGCAGGGACTAGTCCCATCGTATGTGCCAACCTTTAAATCTAGATCCACCAAAACTATTTACAGACAACACAGTGATTTGTTCACTCTTTCAGCTTGGGCTAATTTGAATAAGCTGTTGAACATGTAGAACAATCAAAAAATATTAGACTCACCTTCTAAATACTTAATTATCAAGTGCTACTGCAACCAAAAATCATTGCTACTTTCTGAAGTTTTAAGCCTTCATTTCAAAAAGATACCTGTTTATTTTGACTGAAATTTTCCTAATTAAAGGTCCACCATACTAATTTTAAAATCTTGAGCTGGTCGAGGATAAGATGTTATCAAAGACTCACTAGTTTAAACATGCAGTGTGTGTCCACGCCTCTAAATTAATATGCAGCATGAGAGTCTTGAACATTCAGACTTTCAAACGTCTTGTGCTTTGCATGTGCAATAAGCTGTGTTAACACACTGCAATTTTAAGCTAGCGAGTCTTTGACGTCATCTAATCCTTGGTCCAACCCTCTGAAGTCCAATTGGTCAATTCTGGACGTGAACAATGGCGGACTTTGAAATCCTTATACTGCACAAGTTCAAAGAACACAGTCTTTTGATAAAAATTCTAAGCATAAGATATTGCCAGTGAGGTGTAAAACAAACAGCTTTTAAAAATCTGAAAGAACAGAAGTGAATTTTACATCAAAGCAGTACTTTAAAAAATCTTCAAAATAAATACTGATTATTCTGCATCACCGTCAATGGTTGTTATCCTCCATTAACTTTCTGTAGAGATCATAATTGTCTTGCTCTTCTTGATTCTTTTGTCCTTCTTCTTCATCATCATCATCTTCTTTTAACTCCCCTTCCTCCTCATCAATCATATCATCTAATGCCTCCAGGTGTGGTTTGGCCAGGCTATTAAAAATATGGCAACAGATTAACCTCATTAATACACTAACAATATTGTGGGAAACTGACACTTTCTATGAAAGGGCCTGTTTCTTGTCAACCTGCTGGGGCTGTTTTCAGGCTGCTGCTCTATGGCTGAAAGCACCAAACCTCCATATGAAACTGACAGAGCTTTGGAATAAATTATCACTATCGAAAAGAAAAACAATAAATATTTTAATTCAAATTATAAATAGAAATATTTCTCTATCTAACCAAGTGAACCAGATTGTGATTAATATGATGCAAACGGACTTCTCTATAAACCCACTGGCTTTCAAAATACATGTAACTTGCATTTTGGTTTTGCATCACTGCGTTCCGTTTCGCGTCCTGTTCTTTCCTTGCTGTGTCCTTTATAATATGTTAATACTCTGGTTCTGGTTTCAAGACACTTCAATGAAACTGTTCACATATCACTTACTTCCTGCCTGGATATTTATAGAGTGATGTCCTTGTTAGTCTGGTACATTAATGGGGATTGCTGGACCAGGCCCCAGTGGAGCTCCAATCTGCTTTAAAAAATTTATCATTATGTTGCAAAACTACTGCCAGTCCCAAATCCCACATTAGAATTTAAAATCCCAAAACTCAGTCTAGGTGTTGATATTGGGATTAAAATATTTTTAATGTTCTAGGCTCAGAGCCAGAGCCACTGTGTCTGAAACACCTTCCAAAATTAAAAGCCACAGATTTAGGTTTAGTCATCAGTTTCCCTAACAGGAACATTTTAGTCATTGTTCTTTGTTCCTGAATGAGAGAGTCTGTTTGACATATTATATGAGAAGAAACAGGGCTCTAACCCAACCAATTTTGCGAGGCCAATGTCCATGACTAGAAATTAAGACTCACTGTCCAGTGTTTGTACATGCCTCCTACAAACATCAATGGTTGTTATTTTTAGAGAAATGTCCAGGAAAAATGACCATGCCATGTTCAAATTTGTTGACCGTAAAACATGCAGTATTTTGTTAAAATATCATCCATTAACTACTCAGTACTGTTACAAGGTCAATGTAAAGCATTTTACATACAATATCATTTTTGGGTTCTGTCATAAGAAAGAAAGAAAACAATGTTCTAATGAAGAGCCCAAGAAAATGCCCTTCAGAGTACAATAATATTGATCTTCTTAGGGCGCTTCGTAATTGTAAGGAGAAAATAGAGTCGTTAGATCGTGCGGTGGCAGATTTTAATAGGTCATAGGTCCGCGTGATTTCCGCTGTTATCTGCATGTCGCTTCGTTGAGTTTGACACCTATAATTTGCCATGTGTTAGTGTATTGTTTTGGCTCATTTCTATTGCAAGATATGTTTTTAAGTCTCCAAGTATTTGCTTTTGAGGGACAAAATATGACGTTTACTGTGAACGTATTGCTAACTTGCATTCTAAATTGTGACGTCGGGCCCAGCTATCATCATAGAACTGTTTTCAAGTACAGTAGATAGATTCTTGTCACGAGTATCATATTTGCCCTCGTACGTTTTTCTTCGGAGACGCCGTAGCTTTACTTCGAGAAAACTATACGCTTGTCTAGAGAAATTCTTATGTTTCTTGCCGCTATCTGACCGAGCTTACGTTTCTGCAGCTCGATGTATAGGTTTCTTCCTCCTTTGATAGTTCTAGAACCACAGGATTTAAATTTAACTCTTGGCGCGCAAGTCTGCTGACTGTGTTGCGTGTTGTATATGCCATTTTTGTGTGGCTTACACGAAGTGTAAGGCCATGCTATGCCATCACCTGATTTATTTATTTATTTATTACTCGGGCTTGGCCCGAGTTGAAATTTCGGCTTCGTTTTTTTTTTTTTTTCGTTCAGCCACAGTTTGCAATTCTGTAATTAATACGCATGCGCGAAGATTTTACTGATGAGCACATGGCATGGTGTAATGGCGGACGGAGAAGAGTTTATGCAGTAGAAGCCGAATACCGGTCGTTTCGCCAACGACCAGTTCGCCAACGTATGAAGTCGATTCGCCAACGTCGAATTTCAGTTCGCCAATGCTTATATACCAGTTACGTCGGGAGCCAACGTCCAAAATACTTTTTCGTTTAGCTCGGCAGTGGATGAAAGGAGGAATAAGTTGTGTGGCGTGAAGTGTTGGGTTCACATATTTAGCGGCTTGTTTGGCTCGGCAGTGGATAAAAGAACGAGGAATAATTGATATGCGTGTAGGCAAAAAGTGGCCCTGCATTCTGTAGTTTAGCTGCGTTGGCGAACTGACATTCGACGTTGGCGAATCGACTTCATACGTTGGCGAACTGGTCGTTGGCGAACTGACTCGTTGGCGAAACGACCGGTTAAAGACCGTGGAAGCCGAATCGGCACAAATGCTGCGTACGGATACAAAACGGATACAAAATGTGCTCACAGCGTTCGCGGTAGACCCACACTAAAAGATGAGGAACGCTTTCGGAACGGGTTGGCCCGCAAACCTTACGAGAAATATCTTTATGAGCGAACATTTATGAGTGAACCTTTCATCGAGAAACATGCTATATCAACTGAGTTATGTTATGTTAATCGAGAGAAGCATAAACTAAAGTCTCATCGTGTATGAAACCAGATGTTTTAGAATTAGACGAGTATACATTGGCAGAACATTTGCTATTTATAAACAATGTAACATTAACATATGAGAAAGATACTTTCTTAGTAACAACTGTTTGTTAATTGGTAGCGCATTAGTGACAGTGATGAGTATTCACTTTGATTACTAATCTTTCGCTTAATTCGTCAAGTGGTTTATCTTTCATGTTCAAGTTACTGTTGTCAATTTTTTATACGAAGATAAATGTTGTAACATTTGCAATTAATCAATGATGTAAAGTGAAATTCACAAAAGGATACTTTCTTAGCAACATGCATTTCTTAATTTGTCACGCATTAGTATATTAAGTGATAAATTAAGTATTTTGATTTCTCAACTTTCGTGTTAAGTTCCTGTTACAGTTGTAAATTTTTATAAGATGAAATGATTCACAAAAGATAATCTGAAATTTAACGAACTGTTAATTCTTTACAAATAAAAGTGTTTTTATTATTCATGATGGATGACAATTTCTTCTATGCCCATAGAAGAAAAAACACTATTCCCTCTGCAGTAGTTGATAAAGAACAAAAGAAGACAAAAGACTCTAAGTTCACAGCCAACTAGTACACACAATCACTCTAACCAATAAAAACTTCTTAAACTGACGTATACTAGCCCTGTAACTCCAAATCCAAACAACCAAATTGGAGACTAATTGTACAAAATAGGCCATAATATATTACAAGGGATCATGAAAAACATCCTCAGCCCAAAATATTCATAGTTCAAATGCTAATAACCTTGACCAATGACTTTTACAATTCTTTTCCTGATAAGAAATAACAGTATTTGGTTTTCAAAGTTACAGAGTGTAATCTCCCTAACACTTTATATTAAACCTGTTGATGATTACCAGCAACCTTAACCTGGAACCATCTGTTAACCCGCTACAACTCTCTAAGCCAGCCAAAAAATTTTTACTCAAGTAGAAACTCAAAAAAAATAATAATGAAATAAATGGTTGCTAGTAAAATGTTTGAAACAATAGCCCTTAATATATGGGGGGCATTATCTCCCCCAACCAGCCCAGGAACATGTCTTCAGCCTACATAACAACTATCAGTTTCAACTTGTATACATAGGTAATAACCCTGCATTTTCAACATACCGATACAGAAACAGTTACAAGATAAACCATCATTACAAAAAAAAAACCTTGCGAAACTACGTGCAACAAAACCAGAGTTTCTCTCCAACATAAAGCCCGAGTGAACGCAACTTGCGTCTAGTTCCATTTAAAATGGCTTCTTGCTAATAAAAGACTATACTACAAGTTACTATGCACCTTCAGACCGACCATTTTGTTGAAATTTTGATTTTTGGGCTAATGTATAGGTCTACGCCTGAACTTTCATCTAAAAAAAAATTCTCAAAAATTTTAAATGATGGCGGAGAATTTTCGCCGGAAGTAGAAGTTATCGCCTTGATTGACAGTCCTATGATGTTATGCAATCAACCGAGACGACTTTCGCAGGATTATACAGATGTGAAGAATCGGCTACTCAGTTGATCGGCCAGCGAGTATCTTCCTTGGTGCAATTCTTTTGGGTATGAATAAACCTACACCATGGAAATGTCCGTAGACCAGTTCGAAGAAGCGAAAGAAGCGAACCAAAAATAAAAACACAGCAATGAGCGAACAAGCAAAAGTTGGCGGAAAGTTGAAGCTACGGCTATCTGGGATCAAAAACGCAAAAGATCAAGTCGAGAGAGTTGACAAAGGCGCTGTAATGATAGTACGTGTTCTTTCTGGCTGGCTTACCGCTTCTTATCCAATCCAACATGCTTTTCTCCAACATATCAGCTGACGAGTTTCTGTCGAATCTGTCATAAATAAACGAAAGAGTTCTTGCCATTTCGCATTCATGAAGGAATGGCTCGATTGCTGTATGGATGTTTGCTCTTCCAACAAATACGGCAGTGATATTGGACTTGGAAAGGCTTTCTTATCAATCAAAAATTATTTATATCAACATCAGAATATCACCATTATTATCAAGGTTGAAAGTGAAACTAGTCCCTCTCGCAGCCGTTTTTAGTCTGGTCACGCGTCGCTAAAACGGCTGCGAGGGAGACTAAAGTACATGCCCGGGGTGCTTACCATTTGTAAGAAAAATCCGATTGGTGTAACCGTGGCATAAAGGTAAGGGATTTTCCGAATTTCTCGACCAACCGGATGAGATTGCGCTTACCATTTATCCATCAGGCGTTTCGTCCCGCTCTAACCGGAACCGGAAACAAGTCTGCTCTCCACGGCGGGAAATTCGAGTATCAATGCAATATGGCGGACCAAAGCTTAATTGTATTACATGAACTAACTGATGATTTTGACCTAGAGAACGAACTTTTCGAGGACGAGGATGACCTCACGATGTTAAGTGCCGTGAGCTGTTTCATGAGACGGGATTTGAATAGAATACGAGATTACTTTGAGGTAACTGTTCCCAGCTACACACCGAGTGAATTTCGCAGTCATTTTCGAATGAGTAGAGGCACTTGCGAGACCTTGTGCAGAGAAATTGTCAACACAGGACAGATTCCTACAAGAAATACCAGAGGGAGGCTGCCTATTCCTCCTGTCAAACAAGTGTTGGCATTTTTATGGTCAATGGCAAATCAAGAACCCACCAGACTCGTCGCTGATAGGTTCAATATCACCATGAGCAGTGTGGATAGAGTGCTGCACAGAGGAACTCGAGCGCTGGCGGATATCAGCGCAGAGTACATCAAGTGGCCAAATGGTACATGTTTCTATCTTTGGATTTTATTTGTTTGCTTGTTTCTGTTTCCAGGATATCTTTTTCTTTCAGACTTTTTTGTTATTATGAATGTTTTTGTTTTTGAAGCTTCCCCCACATACATTATTTCAGATTACGTGTGTCACGCAATCACTCCTATCCAAGGTTTGATCCATATGCCGAGTTGTACTATGCCTGTTATTTACATATTTGCTTCATTTTGTAGAGCAACGGATGCGTATAATCAGGGCTGCATTTGAAGAAGGGGGATTCCCTGGTGTGGTCGGGCTCATAGATGGCACACATATCAGCATTAGAGCCCCTGTAGAAGAGCCGGATGCATACATCAATCGAAAAAAATTTCATTCAATAAATGTGCAAGTTATCTGTGATGAAAACATGGTTTTCACTGATGTTGTAGCTGGATGGCCTGGCTCTGTGCATGACTCCAGGGTGCTACGCAACTCAGCTGTGTCTCACACAGCTGCCAACAAGTTTCCTGGCAATACACATTTGCTGGCTGATGGTGGATATCCACTACACACTTGGCTCATTACACCATACAGAGATAATGGTCATCTCACTGCAGATGAAGCCTTTTTCAATTCTGTTCTGTCAGCTAACAGGCAGACTGTGGAGAGATCAATCAGGCTTCTCAAGGGAAGGTGGCGAAAGCTACAACATCTTGACCATCTTGATCAAAAACTGATAGTCCTCCTTATCATTGGTGCCTGTGTTCTCCACAATGTTTGCCTTCTACATGATGACTTTGATGAAGGTTACATGCTTGACAATGATGATGACAATGACGGTGGTGATGACAATGGTGTTGCTGGACGAAATGACAGATTAGCCCAACAGAAGAGAAATAATTTGAAGGCTGTCATATATGCTAACCGCATTTAATGGACCATCATTTAACCAGCTATAGGCAAGGGGTGCTGGGGGGGGGGTGCTGGGGGAAAAAGAACAGGTGGAAATTTTGGGTTGGGCATTCACCCCTGCCCTTACTAGAGTGGTTTGAAAGATGCTTTTCCAGAAAACTCAATTTCATAAAATTTTTCAAAGCTTCATCGTAAAAAAATGCAATGAAGAGTTTTGCCTCCCTTTCCTTTAAAGCTAAGTCATTTGTCCCCCACTCTCTCCTGAATATCACCAGTCCTCTCCCTTTGCCTGATTAAATAAGTTGATCCTAACAGGGCTCTAACTGTGTGGTGATAGTAAATATGGGACATCAGATAATGAAATGTCAAATTTAATTATCACTTCCCTTTGTCAAGTAAATTTAAGTCATTGATTTTTCTTAATCTTAATAGTAAAACACAAATATAGCATATTATTCTTATTCATTGATTCAAACATTTGCAATATGAAAACTTTGAAAAACACAACATGCTACAGTAGAACGCCTATGTTTAGAAAAATAATGCTTTGGATAATAAAGGAAACTAAACAAGTCTTCAAATAAATGTTTTAAATAAGAAAACTTTGAGATTTATAACTTTGTCACTGTTTAAATTTAAAACACAGGAATTACCTCTGCCTTGTAAGAAATTTTCAATTTCAATAGTAAACTTAAAAGAAATGTGCTACAGGTAGTTCTTATTTATTTTTAACCACTTCCAGGAATTGAGAATAAAACTCTTTTTTCTCATCTTTCATTCTTTTCATCAAAGCTAATTTCTCTGCCTCCACTTTTTCCCTCTTCTCACTGTAAGAATGAAGGAATTGCAGCATTTCAGCCGCAGATGAATTGCTCTTCCTTTTCCTAGTTGGAAACTTTGCTTTTTTCTTTTTTCTCTGGTTTTTGTCTCCTGATTCATCATCACCTGACTCGTCTGAAAGATCTTCAGAGTGAGAGTCGCCACCCCTGTCACACTGGTTTGTGCCACTTGAACTAGAGGAAGAGGTGTCAAAGGTAAATCCCGGGCTGATCTTTGGACTCGACCCCATACAGTCACTCATATCATCATGATACTTCCATGATTTTCGAGCTTTACCTGTTTGTTTGTTATTGTCTTCGATCTCCTTTTGCTTGATCTCTAGTTTAGACCATTTTCGAAGGCATTGATCAACTGTCACTCGTTTCTCTGAGATCGAATTAAATTCCGTGGCAATTTTAGCAAAAACTTCTTTCTTCGTGGTCTTTCCCTTCCCTAAAAGGTGCTTGAATTTTGAGTACGACGATATTAACAAGCGAACATGTCTGTCTTCCCATCTTTCAAGTGACTTGTGGCTTTCAGCACTTACATTATCGGGTGAAACAACTTCAGCTGTTAAAGACTGTTCAGCCTGCATATAGGCCAAGGCGCAAACATCATCGGCTTGCCCCAGAATTTCTTCAGACTCTGGAAAAAAGAAAAATGTCACGCGTTAAAAATCGTGGGAAACTCCACTCGTATATTTCAGATATTTGTTTTGTTTGTTTCGGGCCACTCGATCAAATATTCGGTATGTACCCTCGAAATGCATTAGAGAAGGAAGCAAAGATTTTTACCTTGGGACGTAGAAATGTGGCAACGATGGTTTAACATATCAGCCATGGTTGCTGATGAGAACATACATGCTGCACATTGATAAAGGGAAGATAGCGACGCCATCTTTCAAGACGAAGGCAAACCGTGCGGAAAGGCCTGGAAACGGAGCATGCACTTTAATGGTAAGGAATTTTCTGACGTTCCGTTCCGAATGGAAAAAGAGGAGTACCTCTGAAGGTACTCCACAATTTCCGAATGGAATTTCCGGAAAATTACCTTACCATTTGACTTCAAACCGAAATTTCCGGATTTTCTCGCCAAATGGTAAGCACCCCCGATTTCTGAATTCGCCATGATAATGATCTCTCTAAAATTTATCGGTTCATTTGAAGCTGTCGCGTTTTCGTTTACTAACTTGTTTTTCCCTCCTAGCCGCTTGAGTTTGCTTTCTAGCGGTCATTCCCTTTGTCGCTTTCCACAATTTGCTCCAGCAGCTTTAAGAAAAAAAAAAGCAGCCAAAAAAGTTCTCTTCGCTTTGAGCGCAATGCGAAACAGTAAGGGTTGATTGAAGATTTATACGCGCGAGAATTTCACTAGGAGGCGAACGGAAGTAAACTTTCCAAGCGCTGATTGGCTCAGGTATCTGAGAAGCTAGTTGACTGTGTTTGTGGACGGAGTTTGTTTTGCTTCTTTTTCAGCGCTGTTTTTTTCGAAACATTTTTTTCACAAGAAGGGGACACTTTAAAGAGCTACGAGTCGAAGGGAATTTGTTCGATTGCTCTCATATTTTGACAGTAGGTAGTTTTACATATAAACAACAAAAACGTGTCTTTTTTATTTCAACATACTTTTTTTTCAAGAGCGCTTTTTGTACGATAAATCCACATTTTCTTAATCCTATTTCAAAAATGTTCTGTAACTTTTCACTGAATTTGAATATGGCAAATCGGAGACACGCTTTTTTAGCGCTTTGGCCCCGGAAACGAAGGAACACATTAAATAAGCGAAAAACAAATTCGGAAGCTCGCGTTTAGGAGTCGTGTAAAATTCGACAATTCATTTTTTTATTCAAAATGTTTGGTATAGTCTGATAGCCAGTCCTATAAGCCTTAATTTGATATAGGGGTTTAGATATCTACAGTTTAAACCGGACGCGCTACATCGCTTGCACGCGAGACACCCCTGAAGGTGCATAGTAACCTTAAAACCGTTGGTGTACAGAGAAGAAAAATTTTGTTGACAACTTATCAATGATAATAAATGGCTGGAAAGGAGAGTATAATTATGTGCAGAGGTAATTTTCAATTTTAGAAGGGTAAAGTTCTGATAAAAATAATGAGTCAGGAAGAAAGAAGTTTGGTTATGTGAAAGTGCTAAATAGCTGGTTTAATCAGACTATTTGCTTTGAAGGCACATAGTGCTTGCAGATAAAGTTGTTAGTAGGACTATAGGTTAAAATTTCTTAGGGGTTGTCATGAAATCGTGTTCGTGAATCAATTTTATTGAAACCGAATCTACATACAGGAAAAACTAAAGGATTCCAATTGTATGTTAAAAATCGTAAGCCACACATGTACGCATCGCGGACCTATTTTTCGGCTTAGTTCAGGCAAGACCATGGTTTCGATCCTCCATGTTGATCTCATCAGGTGCAGGTATTTCTAAAGTACTTTGTACGTCTGAAGTTGCTAGCGCAACTCGTACATAGGTGAGAATGTTAGACGGCTTGGCATAAACTTCCCGTGGCGTGTTTTATATACCCTTGTGACTAACCTTTAAATACAGGAAAGGAGGTATGATCTCAGGCTACCTTGTGGCGGATCGAAAATCCCTGGTTTCTATTGGCTATAACAGCTAACCAAAGGCGTAATGTACTTTTCGATCCTTTTTTGAAGCTCGACCTCGTTATTTTGTGTTTCTTTGAGACCTTTGACGGCTTTTTTCTGGATTTCTGATGCACTCGATGGCTGATCTACAGTATGGAGCTATCTTAATTTGAACGCACATGTTTGTTTTGCAAACCCCTTCTTAAAATGGAGTTGATGCTGTATGTTGAGTGCGGAAATTTTGCTTTATGCTCCGTGAAGTTGCTTGAGTGCTCATATGTCTCACACGATGTAGGACGGGGCTCTGTGAAAACAATATCGCAATGATGGTGAATAAAATAGACAGGCCAAGGGCTCCTAAGGGTTCCAGGGTCCAGAAATTCCTAATGTCCCCCCCGCCCCTCTGGTCAAGATCCAAGACCAGAGGGACAAGATCACAGAACACTGAAAATATTTAAGTGTAGAGTGAAATATAATTGTGCATAGACCAATGACCTTAAACACAAGCTGTCCCTCTGGTCGGTAGTATTTTCAAGATCCTACCGGGCCAGAGGGACAAGACAAAGTAAGTTTGAATTCGGGGATCCACCGAATCAAAAGCTCAATAAAATAATTCGTTTCAAGGAAAGACGTATTCAAAAACTCTTGTGCCTAAGTCAAAGACGTCTACAAGACGTCTATACAATGAGTGTTTATACTACAAGACGTAACAGTGTTAGCGTACAAAATTTGACGAGTTACGAACTAGACGGTAAGAGACCTTAAGAAATTTACCGAATTTACCGAACAATTCCCTGATTTAACCTCTAAGCGTTATTCTTAACATGTCAGGTAAATGAAAACGTACTTGTCTTGTTGATCAACATACAGTTTAACCACATTCACATATTATGACTCATATTATGAGAAAGTCCATGAGCCCGCGTTAGCGCGTTGGTTATGAAGTTGGTTGTAATCACTTCATATCCAACAAGGGCGAATGGAATAATTGTTTTAGTAAATTCTCAAACCGAGTTTTGCCGCCGATTTTTATTTCCACAATTTTACAAAGCGAAAAATTTTAAACTTGGCGCCCTATTTTCCATATGACGTAAAACTCCGACTATGAGCCTAGTGGACTAATGCAAATCCTGCATTTTGATTGGCTACGCTACTAGGGGTCTAATAGTAAAAGTCATCGAGTAGCGAAATTTGCCAGTTTTTCTTTCGTTTTTCCCCCAAATAAATATTTCTTAAACTTGCATTTGCTAACTTTGTTATTGCCTTTTCTGTCCGACTACTTGGGTGATACTAAAACAATTAGAACCTTCGCCACGGGCCACAGGTCAATAGCCCATTCGGCTCCGCCTCATGGGCTATTGACCCGTAGCCCTTTCGGGCTACGGGTCTAATTGTTAAATAGTCGGAGTTTTTTAGCCAATCGGAATAGCCGACAAATTTCCGAAAACTCCTCGGCTCGGAAACTCGCTCTTAGTACTTCTCGGTTGTCCTTCTGAGCGGAAGGATTTAGGCACAACCCTCTCTGTTTCATTGTGTGTTCTTCGCAATCTCCAGATCTCAGTTCCTCTTTCTGACACACTTTCGCCGTTGTCTGGATTGCTAATCCCGTCGTGCGGATGAGAAATTGCATTAGAAGGAACGAAACGGCTAAAGGCAACCTACAGTGAACGGTGAGTAGAAATCCACCTCATAGATACATAGTGGGTATTCTGCAATCGGGGAATTGTGTATGTTGTGCTCGTTAATAACAGGTTACTACAGTTGTTTGTAGGAACTGGAGTTTTGAAAGCCGCACCACCAAGTTGCCAGATATTTTGTACATCATAACCTCTTTGTTTTTTTTTTTCTCCGAACGTACGATCGATTCCCCTTTGAGCTTAAGGTCATGATAAGCTTAAGCTTATAAGCTTATAAGCTTATTGGTTCTGTCATTGTCCCAGGTTACAGAATTTTGATCTGACTAAATTTATATTGCTCTACAGTGTAGGTAACTTCATTCCAGTTTATAATAGGAACAGAATGTTTCTTCAGCTACCAATAGGTACGTAGCCATCATAACATAAAACTGACACAGCCAGTACTACCAAGAGAAACCAGTTGTAGCTTTTTTTTTGCTTGCCAGCTGGTTCTTCTGCCTCCAAGCTAAAGAGCACTGATGCCTTCACCACAATAATTGTTTTTTTTATGCAAATGACAGACATCAATATAAGCATATGTACTTGCAAAATTAATGCTGAGAGACTTGATTAATTCAGAAGCATTTTACCATTGGCTCTAGTTATTTGTGGTGGGAATTTAGGAAGCTATTAATGATGTGTAACTTGGAGACAGAGAGGACCAGCTGGCAAGCAAAAAAAAGCTACAACTGGTTTCTCTTGGTAATATTGCACTTATAGACCAATCATGTACGAGGGAAATTACAGTACAGCCTGAAAGTATTTACCCATTAGCACGCGGTAAAACCTTGTCCTTGCCGAAGGGTTCCGCTGCGAATTCACCGCAGTGGGACAAATTCCTCAACCTCGTCTTGGATGGATGCAACCCGAATGCCGCGGCAGGCCAGACGCGGTATACCGCAGTGAAGAAACAATAGCAGCTAATTTCTTTTGTTAAAAAGTGTTTTGTTAATGATTTCTCTTACCGTATACATGAAATTTCCGTTCTCATAACTTGTTTACAGGGCTTGCGACTAACTTATCAGCTTGCTAGCGCAAAGGCTATTGACAGGTTTGATTCATTAGCTATATAGCCAAAACAATTTTTTTCATTAGCCAAATACCGATACCCTACGTTAAATATATATCATCACATCAAGTCAAGTAAATGCTAGCCTGTGTAACTTGCGGTATGCTTTGAATGAACAACTGACAAAGTTTTTGTGTCCTTGATTCTCACAGAACTGCCGTCAAAACCTCGGAACTGGCGCCACCGAAAAACTTTTACCGACTTATGATTTTCATGAGCATAATAATTTGTTAGGACATATTACTCTGTACATTGCAGACACAGGCATCGATGTTATACACGTACATGTAATCATAAGCGTTGCAAAACAACGAAAACCAAAGTTTTCGCCCATAAGAAATTCTCACAGATCTTAATTACTGCGGCCATTGCAAAACATTCCTTTCTTTCAAAATGCCATTTCATGATTTCTCATGTACACAATAATTCGTTCCATCTTAACTTTATTTACAAATTGCAAACATAGGCATCAATATTAACTCATTGTTTTTTCCAGCTTAACTTTTGATCGATGAAATCAAAGTGTCTCCTTTCCTCCATCCAGTGTTGGTGGTCGCTGCTACGAGGCAAGTCACCCAAAGAAAGCCATCCCGTCGAAACCACTTATATTACTTTGCCAAGGTTTTCTATCAATTTTGACAATTCCCGAACAACTTTAGCAATTTTTATGTTTGATTTATGAAATGAGAGCAATCTCAGCTGTACTTATTCTGACGTTCGACACATTCTTGTTGATGGATGCAAACTTTCACAAGCTTCACAATTCACATAAACAACTCTCAACGCATACCGACACGTGTGCACATGACTGTAATGTGGCTCGTCGCTTATCGACTGCTTTTTTCCAGACTCTGAAGAGGATTATTTATTTGGAGGAAACTTTTATCCCTGGAAGTACATTTGCATCAAAGATGAAAATACACAAACCAGACACAGCGGCATTGGAGCTATTGATTTTGATAACAATTTATCTTTAACCGAAAAACATTTTACTTCCCATTTACACGACAAGAAAATCATAAAATGTAGTGACACTGTGGTAATGGGTTCCTGTGAAGTTAACAAGCTACAGCGGGGTCTTTTAGTAATATGACGAATACATGATTTGTCACCAGAGCGAGTTGCCGGAGCGTGAAGATGGCACTGTAAAGTTTAACGAGTAAAAACAAAAGGTCTGATAGCCTATTCAACTCTATCACGTCTTACTGTTTACCATGGCATTTGATGTCGTGGCAAACCTAGGTAAAACCTCAGTAAAATTTTGGCATGCCGCATCATTGCCAAGGCGAGAACGCGGTGTAAATCTGCAAATCGGCCGCGGCAAAACCTCGGTAAATGGGTAAATAGTTTCAGGCGTTACTGTATGTTTGATGGATTGTAATGTGTGATACATGTACATGTAATTGACTAGGGCTCAGCCCCAGTCAACTATCATAAAAAACTCTCAAGCTTATAATCTACACGTAGTTTCTTTAGTGTAAAGCTTCTAGTCGTTATCTTAATGACATAGACACTTCAAAAATGCAAAGAGGTGGCTCTTATTTGTTAACAAAGGCAAACTGCTAGGCTGTTCACTATGTGTATATACATTTTGTATATATCTACATGTTCAGAATAGGTAGCACTGTAGCCAATCAGGGAGTGGTATTGTAAGTTTATGCTAAATGTAAGCATATTGTACTTGGAACATGTGTTCTGGGGTCCAGTTTTTAAGACTTGATCATCAGACTATTATTTACCTGTATGATTCAAGGCTGTGGTCTACAGTAAGAAACATTAGGGGGAGCCCAAAGGTTTCTACACTGCAAAAACTGAAATCCTGCTTGCCCAGCACTTACATGTAAGCTTATATGAAAAAATGTAAGCTTTTCCAGTTGCCCAAAGACAAAATTTTGTTGCTTGTGGTACCCAGGCATTTCTAGAGCACATCCCTGTGATTGTGCAATAACACACTGTAATATTTCAATCAGGATTAAAGTGGCTCGTTAATGGCTTGCTACATGTAGTATGAGCTCTCTTTATCTTGATACTTGAGACTGAGCTTTCACTAAACGTTTTCTTCTGATTTGACAGCGCTATCACTGTTGAAAGTTGCGCTTGCAGGTAAGATGGTATTAATTTAAATTACTTTCTATGAAAATAGCTATACTGAGAAGTATGAGGGTGAGTGAGGGGTAGCAGTGGAAACAGTACCGGTCAAATGTAAGTTGACAGTCTCAACTCGAAAGTCAATCCTCGATACTCGATACTTTCAACAATCGAGATTTGAGTTTCGAGGCTTGAGTTTCGAGTTTCAAGAGTTCAAGAGTTTCTAACGTCTATCGAACCGTAAAAACAAAACCCAGCATCAATTGAAAACTGACTGGAAGAGTTACTCAAAAATCATTAGGGTATGGATTAAAGATAGCTCTGAATCAAAAGAAATTATTATGTAGCAAGCATCAAAACAAAGAACTGATCAATTGGAAAAAGCTGGTGGTTTCAAGTCGCGTGCGCACTTCGAGGGTTACCGTTTCTGATTTATATTCATTTGAGCCCTTCATACAGTTGATAAGTGAAACTCAGCATTGTGTTCAGAACTGCTACTCTGAAATGAACCATAATTAACTCTGAATCGAGAGAAGTTCAACTGAGGGACAAAACAATTGATTTCAATAAGCCACCCGATTTACTTATAAATGTAGAGTTGTTTACTGCCTCTAGATTCAAACGACTCAACTCGAGACTCGATACTCAAAGTATTCAAGTTGTGAGGATCAAGGATCAAGCTGAGTCGTTTGAGTTTCTAGTGACTGTCAACTTACATTTGACCAGTACTGTAAATTAACTGGTTCTGAAAACAAGCTTTCTTGCTTGGTTTGAATGTCTTCAGGAACTTTTCTTCTGAGAAATAGTTCAGTTCAAAAAAGCTTGCCTGCCTGTGAACTTCGATAATTGTCCTCTATGTACTAATAAGGTGGTTCAATCTATTAAAGACAGTCTAGTACAAATTGACACATGTATTACACAGAGAAGGGAAGCTGTTTTAACAGCTTGTATTGTATTTCAATCAAAAATAAGGTTTAAATGCACATTGAAAAAATACATTCAGGGTTGCTTTTAAGGGCTGACTAAATGGTAACACCCGTTACGGTTGAGTACATGCGTATGTATGCTTGATTTTCTTTTGATGCTATGGGTGAGCTGCCTCTTCTTGATAGAATTGACACCCATAAAGTAACAATTTTGTAACAGATGTGGAGAATAAAGCTACAGCTGGCTCAAAACTTAATGACAGCCCTGATGTTAAATTTAAAAGATTTGTATAATTTTAATGATTGCTAAATGCTGAATGCACTGTTTGCTTGTGGTTAGTTTCACTGTTATTTGCTTGTGGTTAGCTTTTGTTTGTTGGACAGGACCATATGCAATATAATGCTGTCTGCAACAATCAAAAGCTAACTGTAAGCCAACAGGAGTGAAACTACTAAACTGCAAGCAAACAGTGCATTTACAGTAGTGTTCAGCATTCTGCAAAATACCCCTGCTGGCTGCAGCCATACCAAGGGTGATTTTGTTTCATTTTATACCTCTATTAAATGGCCAGGAAGACTTGAAGTTGAACGTTTTTAGGCAGATGAAGGTTTAAAAAAATGACAATTTGGAAATTGTTTCTTTAGCTTTTGTTAAATAAATGTTATGAACTGTATTATAACCATCATTGTTTTACTTTTTATCTACAAGTTTACATTTGTGTGTAGTTATACAAGTGTATTTGATAAAATGAAACATCCAACGTTGTGTTTGGGTGAACCTCTGAAGCTGGCAGTTGTCTTGTCCCTAAGAGTGGCTGCTTGATAATAATAGAGGTTTGACTGTATAAAACTCTTAACTTGGTGGTAATTATTTTTCCCCCTATTTTAGCTTTTTGTGACCGGGCATTTACTACTTCTTCTGCAACAGTATCATCACCATCCTTTTCAACTAGTTCTTTTTATGCCAACAACCTGGACTGCCAGTATGACATCCAAGTTAGAAGTGGTTACGGAATCAAGCTGTCTTGGTCTACATTTGACATCAAGGGTAACATGCCAGACTGTTACGATGATTATGTGGAGATATACATTGGATGTGGAAGACACTCAATTGGAAAATACTGTGCTAAATATGGTTTATCAGACATGCCTTTTGATGTGTACTCCCCTGACAAATGCCTGCGGATTAAGTTCCACTCTAACAGCTCTGGTGCTGGCAAGGGATTTCAAGCTCATTATTCATCATTTTCTTTATTTGGTAATTATATTAAATTTTTATTTTGTAACATACAATCGTGTAATGACACCTTTTGTAAATGAATTAAGCTGGACATGGCATGGCTATACTAAGTTTTACAGGGCTTTGGTAGGTCAGGGAAAAAAGGTCAAATTTTTCTGGATTTTCAGGGACAAATTTATGGAAAAAAATGGCTGATTTGGTGGGAAATTCACATAAGTTTCAAATACACTGACATGTATTTGTTAAGATTTCTAGTGAATTTTGCAGTATTTGGCCTGTTTTTATGAATTTGCGGAATTTCTCAGATTTACTTGAAATTTGTGGCTCCAGGACCACACAAAAATATCCGAAGTCCTGTATTTAACCTGTTGACGCCTGAATAACATAGCCTGCAATCCACCCCTAATTCCTTGAGGTGGCAGTTTTTGGAATATTTCAGAGCAAGGGAAAGTGCAAAAATAAACCATATGGTTATTGCACAGTAACCACAGGCACAAGATCAGGTTTCAAGACATTGTTTGTTTACAGTTGAATAAATGAAGGGCCAAAATATTAAAAGATATTAACAAAAAGAACTCAACGTGATGTGTAAAACTTATGAGAAAACAAGAAATTAAGTTATTTCTTCACCGTGCGACGAAATGTTCTATGAAAGCCAAGAAAATTGAATATGTGAAAATGAGTTGTTGACTTCAGAGGACCAAACAAAACCAA
>CM042754.1:11801970-11811929 GCA_022496165.2 Catalaphyllia jardinei
GAGTGTCTTAACGCATGCACGTGCTATATCGCACGCATCTCATTTCACTCGCATGTCTTTTGGCACATTAAGCGTGTCAAACAGCTCACTGCTTTGAACAAAAGCTTTAGCATGCAAAACAATATCTACCGTGATACTCTTTGTTTTGCTTATTACATATGCACATATCTGAGAGAGAGGTGACACGCTTAGCATGATATGTCATCGCATGCGTGCCCATGCGTTCACTTTTTTCCCTGGTTCCCCATGGAGAGTCATAATTGGTATTCAATTCTTTCTGCAGTGTTATGTGGATGCCATGAACTGATCTGCAAATTTGTACATAATTTTCTTGTGCAGAATGTTTAATTGCCGAGAAAGAGAATGTGGAATAAGGCAGCACATTCCAGTTGTTTGCAAGTAGCCATGATTATTATTATGACTGTACCAACATTAATAGCACAAAACATGTGATAAGGTGTGCTATCAAATGTAACTAAGCTCAATGCATTGCAATAATTATGAAGTGTGCTGGATATTCATGAATGTATCTTTTTGTACATACTGCTCACACTGATTGGTTTTCGTATGTTTTAATTATAGGGCCAAGTGGTATTGGGGGTAAGTTAACTGGTACATGTATGTAATTAATTAGCAATTATTGAATGAGGCTGAGTACGATATGAAGAATTCTGCAGATCAAGGAGGGTGTTATCCACAGAGGCCGAAAGCCGAAGTGGATAACACTATCCGAGATCTGAAGAATTCTTCATTTCCTACTTCATTTCCTTTCCGAATTCAATAATTGTTTTATCATTCATTCAACATATTTCCCCATTCGAAAAGGAGTTTCGCCATTTCGCTGTTTGTTTTTCCGATCACCAAAAATAACACAACCTTGTCCCCAGGTTTCTCGGGTAATGGTTCAATAATCTGCAGCGGGCTGTACTTTTGACGTCATGGTTCAATATTTGGCCAACAGCAGCTGGTTATGGCCAATTATGCGTGTGGTTTTAACCAATCGGAAACTGGAAATATTTTGAATGAATAATAATGTGGAATACTGGCCCTCAGATGTCTGCACTTGTTCTGTACTGCCATGACCTGGGGCTTCTATTCCACAGAATGGCCCTCATTAGTAAGTGGTTTAGAACGTTACAAATAAAATCTTTTATTGTATGGCTCTGTCTCACAAGGACTGGGAACTATTGAATTCACGAATTTGATTGGCTGAAATGGATATTGACTGTGGTCTAGTGTTACGAGTTCGATGTTTTAAAGTCGCAGGTACATGTAGTTTGTAGTCCAAACAGAACGCAGGATTGTCCGAAACAGCAACAAGGTAATTTATTCCAGATGAACGCAGTAATTCCTTACAAAACATCTCAGCAAGCACACTCTAGGCTTGTCAGTTAAACTTCGACCTCCGTCACTCTTGTATAAACACGGCCTCCTGCCAGACATCCATGTAACCTCTCTGTTACACTTCAGCAAACACGACCTTCATCACACTTCAGTCAACACTATTGGCTCACAAGATAATTCTCTCAACACTCCTGGGAAAATACCACCTAAGAACTACACCAATTTGCTTATATACTTAACAGCAAAAGGTTCTAGAACTTTCCGGTATTACTAAATAAAGTAACATTACAATATTATGCTATTTATAGCAGCAGATGGAAAGAACTAAAATAAACTGCTTAGTCACCGTGATAGGACACTAATTAATATGTGAGAAGCTTTTAGGCAAAATTAGCACATACACGAACTTTCTAAGTCACGCAATGATTATTTTTCGTAACATCTAGATTTCCCATCTAGACTGACATCTAGACTGGTAATGTTTTGAAGTGAAAAAGATGTAAATTAAAATGCAAAATCATTGACTATTTTCATCTAACAATATTTATTTCTGTAAGTGCCAAAATGCTGATGAGAAAAAAAAAGTAAGGATGGATGGAGGATGAGCAAACTTTGAAAGAATTAAATTCGGTTCATGGCCTAAAAAAGCAAAATGTCTGTTGGTACAAATCAGGTACATTAAACGAGATAAATTGTTTTTTGTTTTTGCCTTGTAATAAAAATCGTATTACCTAAGCAAAGTTGGTCTGTATGAGGGAATCTTGACCTCAGTCATTTTTGCAGACCTCACTGTGTTTGGTCTGTACTTAGGACCTTTGCCAAGATTCTCCCATACAGACCGCCTGCTCGGTTAGTAAGAGCTAAATACAGCTCAAACTAGTTAGGTTTGTATATTTTGTAATATGGCACTCAGGCCAGGTTTTTGGAAACAAAAAACAATTTATTACCTTTTTCATGGAAACAGTCTGTGTGGCAATGTTCCGATCAAGAAAGAGCCAACAAGCATGCTTGGATTTACCTCAAGACTACAGTACCTTACCATTACATGTACTATGATATTTACGTAATGCGACAACCTGTATTTTATTGAGAACTGTTTTAGCAGTTTTATAAAAATTTAATTCATTCTGCCCTGAGATAACTTGATGTCGCTTTAATAGTTTAATATATCTTTTACCAAATTTTGAAAAATTTTAATTTTTTTTTGAACAAACAGCTGGCTGTTCTTCGTACTTCAAGAGTTTCCCCAAGACTCTCACTTCCACATCTGGAGTTATTAGTTCTCCAAAATGGCCTAGTGATTACCCAGCTGTTCTGGACTGTTATTGGAGGATTGATGTTGATGTTGGAAAAAATGTAAAAATTGCTATTATGGACTTTGAGTTGGAGTACGATGATGGGTGTGATAGGGACAAACTGAAAATGAAAGGTAAGGAGCACATTTTCTTTACATGTAATTCACATTTTGTTGAAAACCATCACAGTGGCTTGTGACAATGCAATTTTCAATATAGTGTCGTAAAACCAAAAGCAGTGTAATCAGTGTGGCCAATCATAAAGGACTCAGACAGTACAGTGAACCCATCAAAACTGTGAGCAAATACATCTACAGTACCAGTTACCAGCTCTCGTCTCGTTTCTTGCGAGACGAGTCTCGTTTCTCTCGAGACATTTCTTGTTTCTCACGAGCCTTGTCTTGTTTCTCTCGTGAATCACTGATGCGTTTAGTATGGCATATATTACACGTAAGAAACCAGTTACATGTAAACGATTCAATGTCAAATCGATGGGACCAAAATATTGTTTGTTCGATTCATATCGAGCAAAGGAAATATCGAACATCGAACATAACCAGAAGCGGAGTTCCATGCGTTTCAATTCACACAATCACGGGGGCAAACAGTCTTGCTCACTTCGAATGATCAGAACAATTCAGCTCCCTACAATTGCTCGCTCTGCAATAACCGCTAACTCAAACAAACATTTAATTTTGTGTAGGAATTAAATGTTCCGGCTTTCGGCATGCGCCAGCGAGTCAATTGTAAATATAAATGGGAGTCATAAAAGCGTCACGGGAATTGTTCCAAAAAATTATACATTCAGTTCTATTTGGCATAAATAATACTGGCAGCAAATGCCACGCTTCAGTGACTTCCTCGTTTCGCACGTGACCGCAAAGACGCTAATTCCACTTAAAATCCAGCAAAATATTGATCTTTCGCAACGTGTAACCTTCGAAAATGTCGATTACTGGTAAGAACTGTTAAAACTTTGATTTCAGGTTAACCTGCGATCACAAAGACGTTAATTTCACTCAAATTACAGCCAACGGTTTACTTCACGCAATGTGTAAGCTAGACACTCTTGATATCAGGTCATTTACTGACAGTTAGAATTTTGATTTCACATTATCACGCCACCGCAAGGACTTTGATTTCACTTCACAACATGTAAGCTCAATTTAAAGGCCGCAGGCAAGAACGTCCTCTAGATGTTTTGCTAAAATTGAACAAGGCCAAAACAGGTCCAAACTTCGCAGCTGACTTAAACCCTTAGGGTTAAGAGTTCCCAGTCTTATTAGAGTTAGGTTTAGGGTTACCGCTCCAAACTGGCGTTAGCATTGAAGATTAGGCTTACAGAACAAAGTTAGGCTTAGCATTTGCCGAAAAAAAAAGCGCATGAAACAGAAAATTTATCAGCAAAGGAATGCTGAAATACGAAGCAAAACTTACATTGGCAGCTGACTTTAACCCTTAGGGTTAAGAGTTCCCAGTCTTATTAGAGTTAGGTTTAGCGTTACCGCTTGAAACTAGGGTTAGCATTAAAGGTTAGGCTTACAGAACAAGGTTAGGCTTTGGATTAGATTAGAGTTAAGGTCAGGATACGTTAGAATCTATTGCACGAATCCATACTTAAATCAAGTCAATGATTCGTGCCTAGAGAAAGACGTTAAACGTTTTGCAAATCGGCTACGTCAGTGATTTATAAAATGTTTCTAGGTGAAAGTATTTTTTTGGCCGGTACAAAACTGCTCGTTCCATGAAATGATTAATTCTGACAACACAGAAAGAGGAAGCCTTAAGCTAGCATGCTGCTCATGCCGAAAAAAAGCGCATGAAACGGAAAATTTACCAGCAAAGGAACCCTGAAATACAAAGCAAAACTTACATTTGAGCTGAAGTTTTCTTCTTCCTAACCTGCGATCAGGCGTTCTTTGTCTTTTTTTCTTCGCGGCAGGCTCGATCCTATCACAATTCAAAGCAATCATCTGCTTGGAAATCCACCATACACACTCACGGAACGCTTGCTTGCCAATTTAACCGACCTGCGTTCTTTTTCGGCCCATAGAAACGGCTTTGAATCTGTTTAAATTAACTTTTCACCTAACACAAGTCAAATTCAAGGACTTTGCTGCCTGGCCGCCTTTCTCACCAGTTCCCGACCGTGTTCGAGTCACGTTACATGTCACACACACACACACACACACACACACACACACAACAGTCATGGCTCTTGCTTTACGTATGAAAGATTATTATGGGATATCCCAGAAATTTTGGCAGCGAACGATGCTAGATAGCTGAATTTCAAGAAAATAATAAGAGTCTAGAAAGCAGTTCTAATTTCCAAAACTGACACATGCCGAACTTTAGCAAATGAGCCCTAAGTCCACGGCAAATGCTTTGCTTTGGAAGAAGAAGCGTTTCTAGACTCTTACCGCCTGGCTCACTTGCTCTTCGATCAATGGCTAAGTTAAACCATGATCTCGGAACAAAAACACACCTCGGTTCTTTGAAGCATGCTGGTGACTTATCGAGGGTCAAAGGCTTAATGATGCCAAATCTCCTACCAGGCGGGCACAAATATTCCTCGAACAAGTGCTGAATATCGGTGGAAATAACGAGCAAACTATGCTTAATGAACAGGTAAGCTCTGAATTTGTGGCAAATTACTGCTTTGCGCGCCAAAAGCATACGTCACAATTCCAGCTAAAAACATATCAATACCAGATCCTAGCGAGTAAAAACGGCAATTCGATTACAATGGATATGTTGATTTTTGAAAGAGGTAGAGAAACAGCACACAAAAAAAAATTGATTGACCTCGCATCGACTCGAACCGGCGTCACGACAAAACAAATTCGAATCCGGCCCGTTGAGCGCCTTATCCGCTTGTGCTAACAAAGCAGGAGTAATAGAGCCATGTTACTGTATGCATAATTAAACTTGAATCGGTTTGAACAATAGTGAATGGCTTGAATGGCTTTGTGCAAGACGGTCGTAAGTGACTTTTTCGGGTAAAAATTTTTTTCCTTCAAAAGTGCCTGAATTTTTGCATGTGCTTTTCAATTAAGTAGTAAAAGATTCCCATGTAATTTTTGTGGGTGGTTTGCACTTTGCTTCTGAGAAAAACGAAGTCAAAATATCGAAGAGTGCACAAAGAACGCAACAAAGTGGAAAAAGTAGAGCATTTTAGCCAAAAAAAGATACAGGAGAATGTTTTTCTGCTTTATTGAAAAGCACATGCAAAAATTCAGGGACTTTTGAAGGAAAAAATTTTTACCCGAAAAAGTCACTTCCGACCGTCTTGCACCAAGCCATTCAATTGTTCATTCAAATGCTAAAATACTCAATCTTTGAAGGCAGGCGTTTTTATCAAAGTTTCTGATATGCGTCGTTTAAAAATTTTTTCCCAGCGCGAGTTTTGTCTAGCAGCACATGTCAACAAGTCGGCAACATTAATGAACTTTCATTGTTTTCTGAAACGTCGAGGCAAACATGCACTAAAAATACTTCCAGTTCCATCTGGCATACATAGATCACTCAAATGTTAAAATGCTATATCTTTGAAGGCAGGAGTATGTATGAAAGTTTCTGAGATGCACCGTTTACATTACAAGTAGTTCTAAATTTTTCGAGATTCTGCATGTTCATTCAAGATTCAATTTCAAAGCGAGCAATCACAAGTTTGAATAAATTAGTTATTTGGCAGCGGCCTGGCAAATGTGAAGTGAAGTGATTTATCAAAGCGTGGTTTCGCGTATTCGCAACCTTTGAATAAAAAGATAGTTGAGGCTTCATGTCCAAAGCGTGTGTTCACAATTTTGAAATACCTCTTACTAACCGAGTTCGAGGTCCGTACCGTAAGTTACAGACTGAGTTTTTCCCCTTCGATTTATGGCCCAAGTGCGAAGTGCGCGGGCCATAAATCGTAGGGGGAAAAACGAGGATCCGTAACTTACAGTACGGACCGAGAAAACAAGGTTAGTAAGATATTTATTATATCTCTGTTGTGTGTCTGAAGGGTTCGGGAAAGATTTTTATTCATGAGGAACAGCTTCAAATTTCTAAAGCTGTTCGAAATCAATTTGAAATCATTTTCAAGTCGTTAGTACGCTTTAGTACACAATTTAGAGTAAAAGAAAGTATTAAACTTTTATTTGCTATATAAGTTGAGAAAATTTGGCGATAAATCACGCAACAGTTTGGTAACCAAATTTTAGCAGTCCATGCAGGAGGGTACAACCCGCTAAATTGACCAATCACAGCATGCACACTAACTTAGAGATATAATAATATAAGATCACTGGGCATCGTTTCGCATGTTCACTTCAGATAAAAAGTCAGTCGAGTTTCCCGACAAATCGATCAGTCGGGAGCGATAGTTGGCAAAACATACGCAGCACTGCTGTGTTGACTTAGTGATCGGGATCGGGGCTTTAAAAACTTGTAGATCGAATGTCAAAACTCTAAATGTTGTTTCATGAACAATAAATTTTGATTATCAACTGTTTGAATTTAATACTTTTAGGGTTGGAAACAAACCTGCTTTATCATATTTGTAAACACGAGTAACTGTCGCCGATGATTCAGATACCTTCAACTTTCAACGTACATGTTACAGTACTTACAAAAACTAAACATTAAGCAAGTCTGGCTGGCATAAAAAAGGTTTGGCCGATGTATATGAGTAGGGCGTGAACAATCGATGAAACCGATGATCGGAAAATCCATCGATCAAATCGATGACCATCGATGCCAATTAATTGATTGATATCGATAATCGATGAACAATCGATGCTCAGGTTTTTTGTGATTATCGATTTCATCGATCATCAATTTTTATCGATTATCAATGCCAATCGATCAGTTAATTGACATCGATTGTCATCGATTGGTTATCAGTTTTTATAAGTTTTATTTTCAGTCAAGATTTCCAAAAGCACGGTCTCTTTATGCATTTTAATGATGAAGCTGCGATGAAACTTTTTTTTTTTTCACAACGGTGATCGATACATCGTGGAGAACATGGGCATACGATTTTATAAAATTAGGGATCAAATTGATGAATTGTGATGAAAATGTGATCAAAGAAGATTAATGCATGGTCGGTACATTATTCTGCTTTATTCTATAGGTAGACAATTGGTTTCAGAACCATCGCCGAATGGCAAAGAATAATCAATATACGCCAGGAAAATTAAGCCTGCAGTAAACTCTATTCATTTTTTGCCCTGTTTACTTTGTGCACCTTTGTTGTGACAAACAGTGACAAACAAGTAATAAAATGATTGCCGAAGCCTATCCAAGTTGTTTCAGGTTTATTTTATTACAATTCAGTATAATTACATCACCCACCATTCAGAGCTGACTCGTCCCCAGGTGTCTCTCCATCACCACACTAAGAGACGGCTGGGGAAGATGTCAGCATTCTCGCAATACGTCTGGATATCTTTAACACCTAGCACTACACTTAACTATTCTCAGAAATTTTACACGGAAAAATCAGATAATAATGATTTCATCTTCCACGGCGTGTTGGACAGGACCTGTTGGAAAAATAGGAAAAATAGGAAAATAGTGTTGTTGATTTTTGAAACCATGCAACAGCATACAAACCATTCGGTGAACGAATTCAAATCTCAAACATTTGTGCGTACTGCGAGTGCGTATACGTACAGGCTGGAACGTTTGGGATAACGAGACTTTTTCAACGCCAATCGGTGGCAATCGATGAGTTGTGACCACTTTTGTGTGATTATCGATTGGTCATCGATTGGCCGCTGCCAATCGATGCCAATTAACTAACAAGGCGTCAATTGTCATCGATTGATCGATTGATTTTCCGATCATCGGTTTCATCGATTGTTCACGTCCTGATATGAGACAATACTATACGCTTGGAAATTTATAATACACACATGGTACACACGCATTGCTGATGAGAATGAAAATCATATAGACTGCACTACTCGATATGATACGATACTGACGTCTTAATACACAAAACAGGTTTCGAATACTGACGAATGCGAAGTATTGGTACTTCCAGTGCACTCGCGAGAAACTCTCTCAAGACGGGTCTCGAGAGAAATGAGATGCGTCTCGCGAGATGGTGGTAACTTACTTTTGAGCGGTACTGTGCAGCTTGTAGATAGCACAAAGTGCATAGACCTCAGGAAAAATTTCGCGGCGACTGGTGGTTGTTTTTGTTTTATCTTGACTGTTCAACACAGGGATCCGAGATACAGGTTTTGTTAATTGAAATACTGTAAAGTACAGCAGGAGGAAATTATGTAAAGTAGGCACAGCACAATTGGGTCACAATACATGCATCCATGTTGGCAAGACTGCAGGAGTGGAATACCCCCTCCTGAATTGGGTGGGGGGGGGATGTGGACAGGATACCAGCCCTTGAAAATTTCGAAAATCTGTCAGTGTTAAATGTGTCATTGAGTGAGTTTATTCAACATTTACTATGTTAATACACTGTAATTGTGTTTCAGTGTACTGTGTATGGCATTTCATAATGGTACTTTATATGTATTAAATGTCTTTGTAGGGGGAAGAAGTGGAGATTCATATGATCGATCAGACACAATACAGGATTCAATATGTGGGCCAAAGGATCCATTTTACTTTACAGCATCTGATAGGCGAATTTGGATCAGGTTCAAATCCAACAGTTTTAGGTCTGGGCGAGGGTTTGTTGTTGGATATGTCACGTATGATTCAAGTGAGTGGTATAATTATAGTAAACTTTGTTCCTTAATTCTACTTTTAGAACTCAGTTCAGTGGTATGAAATGTACTGCTTATGAGTATCCATACCCTGTAGGAATTTTGATGGACATTTTGGAGTACAATGTAAAACAGGCCTACTGATATTATGTTTTTTGTACGTGTTGGCAATGATGCAATTTTGCACAATCGACCTCAAGTTGCATCTGATCACGCAATTCATGAGAAATCCCAAATTTCATGGAAAATCACCCTTTGTCTAGAAAAATGCCACATCTACAATAACATGTACATGTACACATCGTTTTAAGATGATTTGCCATTGAGAAAAGCTCGAAAACTTCTTACAACCTTCAATTTCATAAACGATTGAAGTTCCAGGCATTTCTTGGATATCTGGGGACTGGCACTAGTTTCATTCTCAAAGAACTGACTGTTGGTGTGATGTACACCTTTCTTTGCTTGGACCAGTTAAAATTGCTGGTATATATCGACATCATAATTATGATCGATCCCTTCAGTCCCTTGTAATCAGGAATTACATGCAATATCTCATTGTAAATTTGTTCTACAACATAGAGATTTCCATTAACAA
>CM042754.1:11866209-11904865 GCA_022496165.2 Catalaphyllia jardinei
TTTATATCGCAGTTAGTGTTTATATCGCAGTTAGTGTTTATATCGCATGCAAAACCATTGTCATCTTCACGACTTACATTTTGTTTCCGTGTCCAAGTTTTCCATCTTCCCCCTCCCCCCACGCGAACAGCTTGCCCTCGATTGTAATGGCCATTGCATGACGACCCCCAGAATGCACCGAGACCTTCTTCACCACGAACTGACTCAGGCTCTCAATCAGACGGGGCACTAGCACGTTACCCGACACGGGACCTAGACCCAGGCGCCCATTGGTTGATTCTCCGCACGCGAACACCTTTCCTTCTAATGTAACAGCAAATAGACTCTTTGAACCGCCACAGACTTGCTGAACTTTGAGAGCTGACACCACATCGGAAAGCATAGGCACTTTAATCTAAACAAGAAGAAGTTATATTTTATATATAAACAATAGCTTCCAATTTGAAAATGTGGTCGGATATTTGTCCGCGGACATTATCTGTTCCGAAAAGCCATAAGTTCTCCAAAGCGTAGCTCGAAGAAAACTGTGAGCTTCGAGGAACATATAATGTCCAAGGACAAATATCCGACCACATTTTCAAAGTCATATGGAGGCTATTGTGTTTATTACCCTTGAAATATTTTTCGCAGCACGCGCAGTTATGAAAATTGGGAACGTTTACAGCCACAAAGTAGTAATTACAATAGATTGAAGGCACTAGACAGTTCACTGATGCTTGCACTTAGGTTAAAGTTCATTCAAGTGAAGTGACTACAAGCATTACTATTCTGCTCTTCCCCGGGCTGGGAATCTAGTGCATTGCAGATTGTACACAGCATTTTTCCAGATTTCCTTGCAAGTTCACTAGTACCCAGGGCTCGAAATTAACGCTCGCAACTCGCAAAATGCGAGTGATTTTGATAAGCTGCGCGTAACAAAAATATCCACTAGCAAACGTTTGCGAGTTAGAATCATCCATGTCTCCTAAACTTTTGAAAAGAATTTGCTAGTGGTCTCAGCCGTTTGCTAGTGGAAAAAAATCTTACTAGCCAAACTTTGCAAGTGGACTGAAAGGTAACTTGGAGCCCTGCTAGTACCCATATATTCCCCGGATGGAGTGGCACTGTAAGAAAGTTAAGTCTCGCCCTCTCTCCCCCTCCCCCTTCCCTTCCTATTACGCCAGGAGCCGATTGAACCCGAACTGCTCTATTAAGGTGATTCCTCAGAAATAAAAATTACCGATGAATTTTTTTTAAACTTTCTCTGAATGGTCCCTACCAAGTACTGTGTCGAAAAATACAATAAAAAAGATAGGTGACCATTCTCGCAAAAGAGATATGATGGGCCAGTCTTGCTCCATTTTTGCCTGTACTCGTGCTAATCACGCGCATTATTCATCGGTCCACGTTACATTTTGCGGTAGCTGGAAGCACAGTTTATCGAAGTAATACTTGGGAGAAAACTTGACAGGGTGAAAGCCTGGAGCATATGGAACAATATCATATAAAATTTGTGGAAAAAATCGCACCATTTAAAACGAGGTGGACGTAAAGCGTTCGTCGAGTCCTTGTTTTCGCGGTCATAATTTGCATCCTAGAGTACCGATTTGGTTCATACTTTCAGCTATATCTTTTTTTCCTTCCGATAATTGTTTTCATGTTTTTTTTTAGATTAAAGAGGATAACATGGGCACTATTATTATGCAATAAAAATATAGGTCACCCTGCTCGTTTAAGAGAAAACGAGCTTTTATTTCGCTGTCGGGCCTTGCTCGTGGGAAATCTCTTACGTTTTGCACGTTCACGCACTCATTTGCGCACGCTGACGCGAAAATCGTGCGCAGCAGGGATGCGCAATGCAATATTGAGGAATCACCTTAACCTTAAAGCAAACCATAAAGCAAAACTAGAAAGCCTTGCTTCAATTGATTATTTGATTACCTTGGATCCCTTCAGCCCTCCGAGCTGATCTTTATCGTTCAGACCCCACACGAACACCTTGACTTGTCCTTCCTGGGTGGGCTCAGTGGAGGTCGGTTTCCTTCTCAGTGCTCGTCTCTGCCTGGCTGCCTCGTCCTCCTCGTCTAACGCCAGGAATGAAAAGCTTGCAGCCATGTCGTCTTCATCTGCTTTTGCGCGAGCTGTCAGACTGATTCCGTGGATCTTACAGTCGATACCACTACTCTTACACTGCCGGATGCCAATTTCCAAGAAGCGGTATTCCTGAGAGACAAAAACATTCAAACGAAAACATAAAATGTTTTAGAAAAAAGAAAGGATCTTTCCCAAAACGTAACGTGAGAAAGTAGAGGTTGAAGGCGAGATTGGCTTAATGTAAGAAGCAATCTTGCGTTTAACACTTGTCAGGTTGAAAACGGAAAGAGGAATGTTATCCCAAAGAAGCTGTACAAGAGAATGCTCAAAGAAAAATCTGACATGACTATATAAAAGGATGAAGGAGTTCCAATCAGATGAAGTAAAATATTCAGATTAGCTTAAGTCAACGAGCTGACTTTAGAGAGAAGTGGGTAAATATGAAATAACTCTAAGCGACGGAGAGTAATTTTTTTAAGTGTTTTCCTGTAGATGATCACATGAAATATGACATGAAAATAGGCCATTTCCGAGTTGTCTTGTGCCTCTGTTTCAAAACGAATCCGTGCAAAAACCTCATGAGTTTGATTTGTACAAAAATGAACCTGCAGATGGAAATCATTTCCATATGAATGGTTTCACACAAAACCTCGGAAACGGCCTACTCAGTCACACACCTCTTGAGCATCTTCTAGCAGCGTGCACAGTGAGTCAGTAGCACTGATGTGCACGGTTTTAACTTCCTTCAAGGATTGAATGCTGTCACCAGCTGATATGACCAGCACTGATGGCATATAACTACTGTCAGATGGATCAACTGTCATGGTCAACCGCTGGATCAGAAGATCGGGGTGTAGCTCGATACGAATCCAGTGCTGTAAGAGGAACGAAAAGAAATGAATGCACCTGCATTAACCCAGTACAATGAATGAAAAAGTCCAATCGGTTTACGCTATCAGATTTCACTACTGTTACTCAGCGCTCTCATATGCCTGAGCCGGTTTTTTTCTTTAGATTTAAACATTACAAATTATTTGGAGAGATTAAAAGAGCCTGCTAAAGCGTACCAAAAGGGTACGACTAGGTATTTACCGTGCCCAACTTCGGCCAAGTGACTATGATATCGTAGCAATATCAGATTAGTGACCATCATAGGATGACAGGGCCGGGTTATTCGAAAGCCAGTTAACGTTAACCCAGGATTAAACGTTCACTGAACCATTATCTTTTCTTGTTTAAAAGGGTTTTCGCTAACGTCGAAGGGCAAACAATATAAACAGAACACCTCACCAAAAAGTTACAAAACTGAAATCAAAATTCTCGCTAACCCTGGGTTAGCTTAATCAGGCTTTAAGTCCAATCGGTTTACGCTATCAGATTTCACTACTGTTACTCAGCGCTCTCATATGCCTGAGCCGGTTTTTTTCTTTAGATTTAAACATTACAAATTATTTGGAGAGATTAAAAGAGCCTGCTGGATCAGGTAAGTAAACATGGCTTCTGATTGGCTAATTGCGAATTTGGGCAAGATAAATCACGATACTACATGGTCATGGATCTACCCTAGCTCAGTTGAGCGATGAGGGCTTCTCAAGGACCTCACCTTTCCCTGTGACCCTGCTGACTGCCAGTAAGATTCCGTGCCGTCAATAAGTCTTCCTGCTTGGCCCTCTCGCGAGGACACCATCAGGCTCTTTACCACTCGGTCCCATTCCTTCACGATGTGCTCGGGTCCCCCTAACCCCCCGGATATAATCTTCTTTTTACCCCGCCCGGCTTTTCCAGCGTTGACGGGGATACTGCTAGGTTCTTCAAAGCGGTGGAACGAGTGGCGGTGGCTCCGGCGCAGTCTGAAACACGTCTCGCAGTAGTTGAAGTCAGCACACGTCTTGCATTTGAAGCGAGGACCTTCGATGGGCTCCATGTGGCAGCCATCACACCTGTAAAAAAAAAAGAAAAAAAGAAAGTCATTCTTTAACAACTTGTCTAATGCTTTTTAAGTTATGCTAGATTTGTATTCAATACCTAAGAAGTTAGGCAACGTTAAGAGAAAAAAGGAGCCCGTGAATGTTTAGCCTCGTATGTAGGGCTACGACGAAAAACCTCTATTAATCGTATCTCTACTACGCCTTTTAAAACAAACAATACGACAATTTTGCTCCTCGACCGACAGAAAATCTACTTTTTCGAAGGGAATAGAAGACCTCACATGAATAAAATAAAGCAACCTCTGCATAAGTACATCTTAACTTCAACTACTTCTTCACTTCTTTAGAAAAGACAATCCAACTATTTCTAATATATTGCTAACGAACCCAAATAACAAAAAAATCCATAATGATAAATTCTGTGACCTGGTACGAGGATGAGTAGCAGGAACAACCTCCATCTCGGATATCAGCCCTGTCCAGTTGGTTTGTTGCGGGAAGTCAACCTTGACATCTTTACCGTTCGGACTGATGGACACGACAGTGCCAACACTGCTGTGATTCACCGATCCCCACTTGTACTTGGGCGTGGTCACAGAGGGTTTGACACGGACACGATCGCCAACTTTGATCATCTCACGCCGGGCTGAAAGCAACAGACAACAGTAATTAGAATCAGGCCAACAAATACCATGTTTTGATACTACACTGTGTACTACACTGTAGTTTTGGGAAGGTTCGAAAAATTTTCCCATGGGTTATCAGATTGTCAATAACAGTTCTATTGCCTTACCAAACGAGTCATGTCCTAACAACTCCACGTGCACATATCTGACCCAGTAGGTACCGTTCTTCTTCTGCCAGTCACCTTGCACATTCAGATCATGAAGGCCGTCACGATCGAGCTGGAAGAAAGAAACAATGAGACAATACAGAAGGAGAATGGCGCAGTAGTGGGAACGCCTGCCTGTCTCTAATCTGGTCCAGGTTCGATTTCGGCCTGGCGCCATATGTGAGTTGAATTTGTTGTTTGCTCTAGCCTCGTTCTAAAGGGGTTTTCTCTGGGTACCTCTGGAAGCCAACATTTCTATTTCCAATTTCGAACTGGGAAAAGGAACTGCATGAAAATGTAGTTTTTCCTCTCTAAATATTGTAACTTCAACTTGTTTTTAAAGACACGATTCGGGTTGACCTCAGCCACCTTCACGACGAAGAGTGACGCTATAATATTTATTATGCAGACAGCTTCAAAAGGCCACGTGCTGCAATGATGATTACAGACTGAGAAAACGTAACACTAGTTTTAGGTTATGTTCTCACCTTGATAACCCTGCCTATGTCTCCTTCATGAACCTCCTCATAAGTCCTGCAGCACCGCACCATCATGCCGACCTGCACGTTATCTCGCACGTACCTGGCGTAATCATCGGTACTTGAAAAGTCACTGCGCCTCTTGAAGTCAGTGGGTACAGCTATGGCTTCTCCCTCACTGGAGCTGCTCTCTGAATCACTACTGGACACCGCATCGCTGTCATCATCATCTACGTCCGAGGAGTCGTCACTTGATGTTAACTCCGGCGGCACGACCTGGCGTTCTACACCCTCGGGAACCTAATAAGAACAAAATTCTGTTCAACCTCAAACTAGGTGCACCCACCAACGTACCTATTCCGACTGTAAAACACTACGTGCTTAATGACTCAGCGGGAGGTCGGGTAGGAAAATCCACTCTCTTTAATATCGTCATTGGCATTGTCTGAACACTCTAATGACAGCTGCATGTATCAGGGAATATATCGTTACCTCGATATCAGGATGATCGATAAGCCATGCCACGACTAATTCTGCCCGAGGTTCCTCCTCCTCGGCCAGCTCTTTCAATGCATACTCTGCCCTGCTTCGTGAGAATCCCATCTCTACAAGCTGTTGAATTAGTGGCGGAGTTGGCAGTGGGGGTGGGGTCGGTCTTCGCGTGCGAGCCTTCTTTTTCTGTAGGTGTTTAGATTTTGAAGGCTTTTTGGAGGAGGACTGGGGAGGAGGCTTCTCTTGCTCGGGCCCATGGCTATTTTCTGCCACGGCCGGTGTAGGAGGCTCGGCTGGACGGCTGGCTTCGTTGGCAAGGAACTGGCAAGCGGCGAGAGCAGCGGCCTGGTTACACAGGAATAGAAGGACAAATTTCAATATAGTAACGACTATCACTTCTCGCTTTGCCAGTTAAAGAACAAATACAATAATCATTTCACTTCAACTGACTTATTATTTATTTATACTTTTTTTGCTCATGTAAGACCAACGTGGGAGCTCATCTAAAGGTCCTCATGGTTTGCGCTATGCGTATGCAAAATTTGAGTATCTTCCATGCATATAGCGTGATTTCTTGTTTCTTCTTTGACCAGTTTGCATTACTATACATTCAACGCTAACACTTACCTCTAACTCTTCTCTGTCAAAAAGCGCCTTGATAGGCGATGGTTTAATAGCTGAACACATGAGATGCTGTAAAGAGAATGTACTGCTGCCATCCGAGCTGCTGGCTTGATGACTTAGGATCTGTCTCAGGTTATCTTGTCTGCTGCACAGTACACGGGCAGCTTTAAGGAGGCCAAGAGTGATCTGCTGTTGTCTCAACTGTGATGTGTCTACAATTTCACCTACATGAGAATAAACAGAAGTCTTATTTCCTTAAGAGAGGTTAGGTACAAATATTTACAAAGCAATCCACTTGGGAAAAGTGCATGACAATACAACTATGCAAAACGCAGAGGTCAACGGTTAGCATGTTAATATGAAATCCAAGCAAAACAGCTGCAAGGACCGCAGAGCTAAATGTGAGGTTACAGAAGTTTGACTTAACATTGACCAACAAATAAAACTAGATTAAATGAAATGTAACCAAAATCAAAAGCATGCTTTTTGTACCAAGAGACGAGAGAGCATAACAACAACGACATTAACAACAACGACAACGACAACGACAACAACAACAGCAGCAGCAGCAACGGGCTGCTAAAACAAACAAAGAGTGGAATAAACAACAAAAATATATTCGGAGTTAACTATGCACAAACCTCCTTGTTTAGGGGAGAGGAGTGGTGTAACAGGAGGACACCTTATAGTTCCCACCCCCTTCTCCCCTGGCACTGCTGGTAGCTGGAAGTTTTCCTGATCTACATCAACAGTCTTCTTTCCTGTTCCTGCCAGTCTAACGAGTGATGCCCAGATCCCTAGAGCTGCATCCGACATGGGAAGGTTATCCACAGAAAATGGGACGACTGGTACCTAAGAGATGAATAGTCAACTTGATGTTGATAAAGGAGAATTAACCGTCGTCGGAAATTTGAAAAAGCTTCCGTTTTGAGCGTAAGCCCGAAGTTCTTCTCTTGCGACCGATCGAAAGCAGCTTTAAGACACGGCTCGCTAAAAAGTGCAGTCATCGGATAAGTGTCAAGAAAAGAGAACTAGAGTGAAATAGGTCATTTCCTATTGACCTTTGGCGCTTTTCCAGAATTGGTCCTGGTACGAAACCGTTCGTATGGAAAATAATGTGTTCCACTGGCTAGCTCATTGTTTTGCAAATCATTAACTCATTTCCAAGTTAAATTCGAAGGAAACTGCTGGTTACCGGTTTAACTTGTGATATAGAGCATAT
Source organism: Catalaphyllia jardinei (assembly GCA_022496165.2). NCBI lineage: Eukaryota > Metazoa > Cnidaria > Anthozoa > Scleractinia > Caryophylliidae > Catalaphyllia > Catalaphyllia jardinei. The sequence continues at coordinate 11,873,860 of CM042754.1, forward strand.
TTTCGCCTTCTGCTGTCCCTCGCACTGTACAGTAACTTTTCCATTAGGGGCGATTCTACACACTGTACCCAGTCCCCACTCCTTGTGCTGAACCAGTCCCCCAAGTCTGGGCCTGCTGTCCACGCCACCGATAACCGCCAATACAGCCATCACAGGGCCCTGGTCTACGGGCTCGCGACATGATACATCTGATTCCTGTAGGAGATATAGACATAAAAGTTTAAGAGAGTTATAGACTTAATACGACTACAAATTCCTTTTAAGCTGTTGCCACATACATGAGAGACACTGCGCAAGAACCAATAAACTGCCTGTCTTCAAATTGTCTAATGTAGGTTAAAAAATTGACTAAGGTGGTTAAAAACCCGCGTACGATGAAAACACCGTTGAACCGAGCACCACAACAAACGAAAAATCCATTAGGTTCGCTTTCGTGAAGTAGTCTTGGCCTAAAACCGGCCTGTTCCAAAGCAATTTTCAACAAAAAATGAGAGTACATGTCACCTCAATTCCAACATCACTCAAAGGACTTTAAGGTGCTGATACACATTTAGATCTACACATAACAAACCTGTGTGACTTGTTCTTCTTGAACTGGTTTGACAGTCGTTACCATAGTAACAATACTCTTTAGCTGAGCACTAATAAACTCGTTAACAAGTGGATTCCAGGCCTCTAAGGTATGAAGCTTCCGCAGAAGGGCCAGTAACTCCTCTGCTACAGTACTGCTGTATGTAGCTGAAACCGAGGCAGGGATTCTTTGCTTCCGCTTACTCTTACGGCTTTTCTCCCCTGAAAATAATAGAAAATCAAGGTATTCCAACCAAAAACTTCAAAGTATGGACTAAACCATTTTTGGGTCTGTGCTACAAATACGTGTAATCAATAATTAGATTTTGAGGTTTCTATTTTGTGATAGTTGAGGAGGGCGCAGACCGGGACAACTGTGGCGCATGGAAATCGAGGGCGAACAACCTAACTGTTTTAGTATAAATCTACTAGTTGCTCAAAACAGGTTCGCAACACTTTAAAAACGCCACAAAGTAGCCGCTACTATGCTAATAAGCCCAAACGTCGAGGCTACTCACTGTATCCAGCAGAAAAGAGAGTGAGTGTCATAGCCAATAAGAAAAGGGCATCCATGATAGAACGCTTGCAGATATTTAAGCAATAGGAAACGTTTTCCGTGTTTGCATAGCCTGATATAAACACGAGAGGGGTTGGGAGAATTCGAGACAGTTATGCAAACCCGAGACGAAGTCGAGGGTTTGCATAACTGTCGAGAATTCTCCCAACCCCTCGAGTTGGCTCATCGTGCCTTGTGAAGTTTTGCTGGTCTGGAATCACAGCACAAGCAGGCAGGGTTGAGTTTACGCATTTAAGTCGAAGGGCATTAAATCCATCATTTTGGTGAGCTGTCTGGTACATTCGTCCGAGTTTTAATTGTCATTTTTTGAACACATGACAGCCAAAACAGCAACCGATCGGCCGTGTCAAATTTGATTTGAACAGATTTTGCATTCGCAGTTCGCGTTTAATTTCATTGTACATCTTTTTTAAAAAACAGAATGTGATTTTGAGAATTTTATTGTAGTAATTAAATGCAAAAGGTACCTTGAAAAACGTTTACTGCGTATTTTGTTGCATAATATTTTGTTATCTTCGCTTGAGCTCCCTCGACGAGGTCGTCTAGCTCACTAACATCGAGGCATGCAAAGCGCTGTTGTACTTCTTTCTTTTGCTTTCTTTCCACGGGTCAGAGGGAAAGAGATGGTCAATCCCCAAATCAAAACTCGGAAAACTTTCGTTCATTTGAATTCCTTAATATTTGTACTTCGGAGTTTGACTACCGTACCGGCTTTGAAATGGTTTCAGATTTTGTCGGGGAAACACAAAAAGCGTGACGTGACAACTGTGCATACTCTCATGTAAACACACCTATCGACCAATGAGAATGCGCGTACTGTCTTATATATTTTATATAATATAACACAAGATGGTCGGCCTTACATACTGAATGAGATGCAATACACTACAAACAGTTTGTGAGGTAGTATTTGTTTGGTAAGGTAGAACTCAGCACAATTTTCGATTAAGCTTACATAATTGTTTAACATACCTGAAGGAGGTTGAATGGGTAGGCTTCCATGACAGGTCATCAAGACTCTACCGAGTAAAGCGAACAGTCTAGCCACTACTTCTGACATCCTGTAAGATTCCTTGGTCACATCCCAGGATGGTAAAACAGCTCTCAACAAGCGTAATGCTAAGATCTGTAGTTTAAACAACACACATTAGGCATTAACCCAGACCTAAAGATGTCGACCACTTCGTGTAGCTTATCTGTCAAACTTTCAATAACTGACTACGTAGGCCATGCAACATTTGATACTCGTGTGCATCATTGTTTTTTTCGGGACTCGTTCATCCTAAGATTCAAACGGCGGTATAATGAAGCCAATTATCGGAAAACATCGGATATAACGAAGTACATTTTCAGACAAGATCGAATGTGACAGACCAAATTTTCGGTGAACTTCCGATATCAGAAATCAATTTTTGGGGAACACTGGATACAGCGAACATAATTTCTCGTAACCACAGGACATGACAAAGTAGATTTTCGGAGAACTTCGGACTTAAAGAACAACATTGTCAGAAAATTTCGGATATATGGAAGCCGATTTTTGAGGAAAACATGATATAGCAAATCAAATTTTCAGAGAAAACTGAATATGGCAAATCAAATTTTCGGAACATAACTCGTTATCGCTTACTTACAAGAGCAATACGTTACCTGACGTGGAAGGTGAACAGCAGACACAGTGGGTGGTAGCGACTCGTCATCCGGAAGCGATCCCCGCACTACCCTAAGGAGAAGACAAACCCACTGGGAGGTACTGACAGAACAACACATGACTGGCGAGACGGCGATGCCCCGGATGAACCCAAGCTTGGCCCAGTCCCTGTGTTGTTGGGCCATAACGATGGCGCCGATAGGATCTTTGGAAAGGGAGTAAAGAAAAACCATGATAGTCGAAAACGGTATGAGTTCTAACTGCTGACTGGAAAATTCAAAAAGGTCCGGGCTGCACGTGTGTTCTAATTACAACTAAAATATCAAGGTTCATTAAGCTTGCTCAATTTGATATGGTCCAGAAATGGACAAAAGCGCGTTGCAGGAAACGTAAACGGCATCAAGATACTAACCACTTGTGCCAGCGTCCAAGAGATTGTGCAAGAGACTGCAGACCGTTCTGACGCCCTCGATCTGCACGCTGTTGGCATGGAGTCCACAGCCTATCGCCAGGGCTTGTAATAAACACACACAAGAGTGACGAATCAATGCTGTCGGATGAATGGACTGGATTTCCGCTTTTTCTTTCTTGGAATCATCTGGGAAGGGAAAATAAAGATGTAATCACTTAGGCAAGTCCGTCGGGGTATTTTTTAAAAAGAGCAACAGAAAAAAATGAATACCCAAAAAGTCGAATTCTCTTCACGTATTGTTAAGATCTAAACAGTCGGAGAAAGCATTTCACGCCAGCGAAAACAGAAAGACAGGGAACATGTTAAGAACAATATTCTTTGCAAGAGGTGCTCTACCTTTCATATCTTCTTCCTCTTCTTCACTGCTTTCTGGTACAGGAGGAGGGCCTGCTAACTTCAAGTCATACTTCCCTTCCTTGCCCATGCGATAGGAGTTGGTGCTGCCTGTGTCCCACTGAATACGCACCCAGCCATCTTCTCCGAGCTCCGCTATAACACGACCCTCACTGGGTGGCGGCCCGTCCTGAGGAAAGAAAGGATGATATTTTTACTGCTATTCCTCTTGGCTACATCTTAATACTCAACATAAATCAGTCAGAGTGGGTACATGTAGGTAAGACATTGTTGTGTACGGTACCTGGTCGCCCCATTTCCAGTCAGGACCTCGCACCACCCGGGTTCCAATCTTCATCCTCTTGGCCACGTCCGGCCCCGTCATGGGTGCAGATGGGACTTTCTTGGCAGCCTTAGGCTCGTCAATGATCGCAGCTAAAGAAGAGTCTTCTTCCTCCGTAGCTTCACACGGTCCTACTAGGCGCATGATTGTCTGAGTCAGACCGATGGCGCCCGAGTTCAATATCAGGCTCATGTCACTGGCGTTGTGCTCTGCTGTCAGGATACCCAGTGTAGCCAAGAGAAAACGTGCCACAGGCAGGGCACCCAGGGATAAGCCCCCGTGGAAATCATCTGGGGTAGTATTAGGTCTTGTTTCAGCTTTCTTAAAGGTATCATCAGCATAGATAATAGCTTCACGCAACGTCTTGATAGCCCAGCTGTTTATTCTTCGGAAAGCTGTTTCTAAAATCACACGGTCGTACGGTGGAATAAGACCAACATCGGTTGAGCAGTGTGGAACAGCATTGCTACAGAACGGGAATGTTATTATTAGTAGAATCGTTGCCCAAAAAAAGGAACTCTATTCCTTGTTCGATTAAACTACTTAAACGTTCGTCCTTTCGTAAAAAGATAAAGGAATTATTACGAAATTCGTTGCGGTCAGAAGATGATTATGTCGAAGTGTCCCGTCTTATTAAGTTATTTAATACTTTAGGTTAGCTTCTTTTCGTAATCTTAATGTACTTGCTTTTCTATTTACTGTATAGAAGTGTCTTCAGTGTTATTTAGATAGATAAACCTCGTACTTGTAACATGTGCTCAGATCTTCCCGCCCCGATTAGTTTATGCAGGCTATTTGCGGGGGTGGGGGGGGGGGGGAGGGGAGTAATGTAATTAGTTATACAGTATTTTCAATTTTCAATAAAATTTGTTGTTGTAGTCTTGCTGACAAATTACTTAAGACCTTCAGAAAGCAATCATTAGATGTCAATTTCATTGTTCCGCCGCTAACAAAGAAAGCACAAGGACTTTTTTGAGGACGAGGCTAGCGTTTGCTAGTGGTATTTCAAATGTTTTGCGCATCTACGCCAGCTTTGTTTTAGATCTGCAATTTCTCACAACCAAATGGAGCATTGTGCATCTCTTAGTCTTTCAACGATTCAAAGGTTACCAGATTGCGTCCTGTTTGCGAATCTGCTCTAAGAGATTATAGAAGTACCGTTTCTACTTTGACTTCTACAAATCATTATGTAAATATTCAATTACTGAGATGAATCTCATCTTGCTTTGATTAAGCAATATCAAACTGATTGTTAATCATAACCTTATTATATTTTCACGGTAATCATTATTGTTCTTTTAACTGTTTGTATTTACGGTAATGTAAATACAGCTAGTTGTTGTTCCACATTCACACCTTCAATAATCCTCGAAGCGTAGTTGGAGGAGGTCGTGGATTTGAATTCCAATGAGGAAGAGGAGGTTCTATGACTTTTCCCAAGAACACAACATCACTTTGTTGCCTCAAAATGGACAAAAAGCTTACTCCGTTTATCACTGGTATTGAAAACATCGGGTTGATCTCTGACTACTTACTGAGCTTGTGAGTGACTTGATAATAGACCTTGCCAGCCACACAGGATCGAGTAGCGAACAGATGGGATGAGGTATTTCTTGGACACGAGAGACAACAACGTTTGTGCGCCTTCCAATCTGCGCTGACCCCTCTCCATCTGCAGTTAAAAAACATTCCTACCTCACGTTTACATTTTTATTGACCCTACATTGAAACTGGGCTCCACAGTTAGTCTCTCGGACAGGCAGAGCACTAAACGGTACAAAAGACCTAAAATAAGTTATTGTGTTTCTTTGGACGTCACTTTAGAATGCCCTATAAAACGTTTCCGTCGGTTACCAACTTCTCAAACGCATTTTTGTCCATGAAACTCAATCTTGGTATTCTGAGTTACTTTGGCTACGTACAAAAGAACTTCAAATTGAAGAAAACCTGAAAATAGTTTCAGTTACTAAGATAGAAAAACACCAAAGAGATCATAATAAGCCATGAAGAAACAAAGATGGTTAAGGATGGAGAAGATAAACATGGATTACAAACGACCAAACAACAAGCTTCAACAATTTAAGCTAAGCTTTTTAAGATGCAAAAATAGTGTCGTACCTCCTATAAACAAAAGGAATCATGACCGCCACTGACTGTGACAGTCTCTACTTAATCAGCATAGATTTTTTACAATTTTATTTTTGTTGGTTTAGTTTTAGTTACGATTGAGGAACTAATTTCAAACACTCAACACAGTGCTTGACTACATTTCCAAACACGACGAAATTCGTCAAAAATACACCGTTAGGCGTCGCATTTTCAACACTCTTCTGTTCCTTGGTGCTTGGAAATGTGGTGAAACAGAGTCTTTGGTGTTTAATATATTACAGACCTGCCGGTGGAGACATTTTCGCAGTTTCTCGACATCTATTGTTTCGTCATGTAGAATAAACTCCTTGATGTGGTTCATCAACAGTGTCTCTGCGGATGAACCAATCATTCGCTCACGAAGCCACTTGACTTTACGTGCATTGGTCAGCGACAAATTCAAAGCTATGTGGTCAACCTGTGGGGCAATGGAAACCTTGAAATTAATTTTCGAGAACTCGTTAGCGTACATTTTACTTTTCTTCCAAGACCAATTGGGTTGAGGGTTTCCTCAAAGATCCGCTTAGTTTAAAATTGGTAACTTCTGTGAACTGTGTAAAGCAAACTGGCTTTTGAAATGTTTCTAAACATGTGTAAACCACAACCGGAACAGAAAAGAGCAGCGGAGACCAAATTAATAAACGAAAGGTGTTTGTAAACTCCATTACAATGTATAAAAGCCAACTGAAACGCTTGTTTTTCACCAAAATATCTCTACCTTTTGTTTGGTCTTTTGTTCCACATTCTCTTTCTCCTTCAAGGCTTTTTCTTCTGAGACATCAGCATCCAAGTGAACAACATCTTCTTCTTCTTCTCTCACTGCAGGTATTTCTTTCCCTTCCGTCTTCTTCTTCTCTCTGATCATTCCCCGCACAATCCTGGCCCATCGAGGACGCGTGTTTCGTATCCTCAAACGGGACAGAGTACATACCTCGCTGGACATCGCCGGGTGAAGGTCTGTGAACAGGAACTGGCATCTTTCCAGAGCTGGGGAGCAGACCTCTTCATAGGACCGGGATGATTCTTGTCGTGCCTTTAAAGAGACAATGGGTACCAATCACAAGAGCTCTTTTGGTTTTAATTAGGCTTCTCGTGATCCTCGATAGGCATTTAAACCAATTGTAGCCCTTTACCTCTCGCGAAAAACAAAGAGCTCAACTGCTAGCAGTGAAGCACGGGTTGGGTTTAAGAGGTCCTTTGCAGCTAAGCCATCACGTGACTTACTTTTCATAAAATTATGGGTTACAACTTTAAGAATGCCAGAAAAGAAAAAACAACCATGTCGAAAACACCAAAACATCCAAGTTTGAAGCCCCTGGCATTAAAGAATGAGATTTAATGACTGTTTGAATTTTTAAAAAAATTATGAAGATTTGGATCGAAAAAGTTGTTGGAGAGCAAGGCCTGCTCTCCAACGTCATTTTCCATAAATATACTCTAAATTTTTCAAGAATTCAAATTGACGTATTACCTTACTTTTTAATGCTAGGGACATCAAACTTGGCCATTTTGGTATTTTCGATACGCGTTTTCCATTTCTGGCATTCTTTTAAGTTATAGCCCATAGTACAGTGATATTTTTTTCCCAACATGGCCGAGAATCACAAATGGTGGGAGCCTGGCCAGTTAACTACTTGCAGAGAGTGGTCGAAGAGTAGGACAGTGATTCTTTTAAAGATTACAAGACCAGCTGCCCGCACCACTCATCCAGGTAAGCAATCGCTTATTTAGCAAAGGACCCTAAGGGGGTGGGGGGGTATACTGTTATCGAGCTCTGCGGAATATAGAGGCTTACCCTTACGAGTGCACACTTGGTCTGGTACACAACTTTAAGGACTTCACTGACAGGTTTGGGTACTGTCACAGGAGGTCCGTGTGTTGAGGAGCTGTGAGAAAGAGCTGTTGTCGTTGTTGTTACATCCTGTGAGGATGCCGAATGAGGAGAAGCTGGAGAGTGAATTTCGCCTTCTAAAATGCTTAAAGCAGCATTTCCTGTCAAAACGAAATAACAGTGATTACAGAAATGAAATACAGAACCAGAAGGACAACCATGTTAGGACTGCTCAAAAAAATGTTTTAGTTAAAATAGTTCAAGTTTGTTTGGTTGGTCTTTGAAAATGCTAGTGATAATTCAGTAGGGGGAGACTTCTCACACAAAACTTCATCGGAAAGAGCGACACATTAAAATGGCATACACGTTTAACTCTACCACTTGTACGTTGTCGAAGAGCTCCGTTTTAGTGACGGATTAGTGTGGACGGTAGGCCTAACCGTAGAAGCTGCGTTTTCAAACTTATTCGGCGTAGTGTGGAAGCTGCCTGGTACTTATACACTTACCAAGCTCTTGATGCTTCAAAAGGCACGCCATGAGCATTCTTCCCACTTTCTCCACAGGGTGATCAGCAGGGAATTCTATAGGCAGAACAAACCGCTTCTGTTTACAGAACCGTTCAACGGCAGCAAGGAACTTCAAGGCTGTCTCGTCCTCCAGCTTGCTTTCAGTAAGAGCCTGCAGGAATGGCTTAGCAGGGTCACCATGTGACATCTGACGTGTAAAGGCTTCACTCTTGTCTTCAGAAGATTCTTTTTCTTTACTGAAAGAATAATGAAAACATTTAATAACAGAACACTACCGTAGTTAACGAACATTAGGGCAGTGATAAAATTGGTAGAGAACATCAAAACAATTAAAGTGCAACACCTGCATTACAAATAGTGAGTTTACAATTATTGTCTGCGCTTTAAATAATATGTGCTGCATGTACAAATCCTTGTCAAAATGGGAAGAAACACTTCTCACCGTTTGTTAGAACTTACCTTTCAACATTGCCGCCTATTGGTGCAGCAGAAGTTTCCATTCCTCCTGAGAAGAAATCAGAGGCCAGCCACCTCTCGTTCTCTTCTTCTTCAGCAGTAACAGGCGTGCTGTGAGCCAAGTGACAAGCGTACAGTCCCAGTAAGAGACCCAGGGTACGCTCACAATCAATCAATGGAGATGACACTGACAAGGCACTGTCCAAGGCGAGCTCTTGATCAGGCTGAAAAAAGACATGGTACATGTACACCTGTGTTGCATGTGCAATGAGCTTTGAACATGTTGGCACTGAGAAAAGTTGGTTTTGTGATCACTAAAGTACCGCTCAGAAGTAAGTTGCCACCCCTTGTCTCGTTTCTCGAGAGACGCCAGTCTTGTCTTGCGAGAACCATTGAAGAGTATATTTCAGAATAAATTACAAGCAGTTAGCTTGTCAGGAAACGATGAATTTCCCGCGACGCGTAGAAGTTTACCCCGCGAGAGCAGCTGGTTTTTCGGGCTTTCGTTTTACTCACTGCTAAATCAGCTTTCAATTGTGTGTCGTGAAACCAAAACAAAATAAAACATTCTCGCCAATCACAAAGGACAGAGGCGATCAAGTCAACCAATCAAAACTTTGGCCAAATAAGCACCTGCTGTGGACGCGAAACACAGAAAAATGTCTGTGCACGAGCCAGTCATGATTTATTTTTGTTTCACTTTTAACTTGCAAAGCCGCGCTATAGCATTCAGTATACGTAAGCGTGTTGCTTAATGTACAAATATAAAAGAAAATAAGCAACTTCTAATTACCTTCAACCATGAAACGAAAACCGCTCTAAAACAAATACCTCTGAAAACTGAATGCCTTCATAGCACATGCTGAACAAGTATGATGATGCAGAAAGGCCACACATTCAAGCAGATTTTTCTCCTCAGCTATATTACATTTATTTGAAAAGACAGCGATGCCCAGGTAACACTGAAAAAACGTTAGGGTTACATTTATTCGACTCACCTCCACAAAAATACCAACAAAGAATGCTTGCATCATTTCCCTTGCTTCTACCGAGTGTTTGGTTTCCTCAAATATTTGAGTTGCATCAGAAGCTGCTTGACGAAAATTGATAAATAAAAAAGAGCAAATCAAAACTGATATTCTAGATAATAAAAATAAAACGTTTCACAAGCCATTGTTTAGGCCGGTTACATTTACTACGGTTTACAAGCATGCAGAGGAAGATTTTAATATATTAGAGTCTAAAAAAATTGTTACGAATGCTCACCTGCATATGATTGAAGCAGTTCCTTTCCACACGGAGCCTGAAAAAAAAAACGTCATGCTAAGTCGACAATCTGTCACAGCTGACAATCAATGCCACTAGTGATGCATAGGTATTAAAGCTATGATAACACAACAGGACCACTTCATGGATGTATGCTAAAAAACATGTTGTAATACTCTCTGTATATGTGAAGTACGGGTCAAAGGGATTGCGGCACCTGCACCCGCGTAAAATGCGTTTACTAACAAAGTTGTACGCATGCATACTAACATATACAGTGTGGTGCAGTTTTACTTACTTGATCCTTGAAATCCTGTAGATCATACACTTTTCCATGAATAACAACCCACAGCCCACCATCTTTGTTGTGATTTTCCAGATCTTCAGGCCTGATGAACGTGATATCACCATCAGCTCTCCTGCGAGCCGGCGTTGGACTTCCTATACCACCAGGCCAGGCCAGGTCCTCTTCATCTTCTTTCTGCACCCCTGGAGCAAGCCTGTTAAACTTGTCTAACAGGTCAAGCAGGCCACTGATGAGCGGAACTGTCCTGGATGAGTCCATAACACTCGGCATGCAGGTTTGTAGCAGGACCATAGCAGTCAGAAATTCAGGCAGCAACACTCCTGTTAGCTCGCGCTGGATTATTTGGGAAGAGACGACGAAATGGCGAGGACCATTTGATGCTAATGATGAGGCTACTGGAAGGATCTCCCCAGTATGGGTACAAAGCAATGTAGCATACTTATGCAGCAGTAATGCAGAACCTTGTTGCTTGGAGCTCAGGGCTCTTTCTTCACCTGAGAAAACAATAAGCATAAGCGTAACAGTAGTGAGGACGCACAAAGCAAAGGTACTGAGAACGCGCACAACACAAGCAAAGGCACAAGCAAAACAAAAGATTTTGTGCTTCTTGTTCTTAAAGCAGCACGTTCTCACGTGACATACACTGTATACATAAGTATAAGCGAAACTCTGTCATCTTGTTTTACTACAGTGTATAGAGGAAGTATGGAACCGAAAATGAGACAATTTATTATCCATTCTGTGCATGTCTATGTGCTTATGCTTGTGTTGTAGACGTCTGTTGCATGTATGCTTGTGCTTATGTCGTAGTGAAAACACGAGTGCTAAACTCCTTCGTGGTTTGATACACCACTAACTAACCTTTAATTAAATACCAAGGTCTTTCATCTTCATGATGTAGAAAAAAGCTGCCGATAACAAGCCTCTGTAACTTGAGCAGTAACTCCACTGTCATGGGGCGTGGGGGAGGGGTGTAGGGCCACTGCAAAGTAGGTGGCTTGAGAAATAACTGCTGAAATTCACTTAACACTTGTGTGGATGATGTTTTCAGCAGCTGCTGGGTAAGATGAAGGAGGGGGACATCAGCAATGATGTCCTTGCTTTCGGAAGCTTTTTCTTTGTCGTTTTCTCCAGCACCTTCCTTGATTTCATTGTCAATGGCTGTCTCCAGGGCTGATTCTAGACTCCCTTTTGCCATCAGGCTGTTGATTAGTAGGTCTGACATAAACTTCTTACCAGCTGGTGAAGATGCTGGCTTGTCGCAAGCTGTTGATTATCGTCCAAATGAAAAAGACAGTAAGTAGTAACAGAGTTTACTTATCAGGCGAGAAAAATTTCAGCTTTAATTTATGATTTCATTTTCAAACCCACGACTGTGAGCATACAATTTGTAATTTGTCACCCACGATATTAAAAGGAAATCAAATGGTATAGTGTAGTCAGTCAGATAGAAAATGTAATTTCTTGATCTTCCTCCAGACAGAAGAAACATACACTGAAAGAAAAGATTCGACATCGATTCCTGATGGCAATACATATTTTAACATATTTAACAATTATTCCATGAGCGTGCATTGGATATGAGACGATAGATAGCCAACGAGGCGCGTAGCGCCGAGTGCGCCGAGTTGGCATTAATCATCTCATATCCAACAAGCGCGAGAGGTATAATTGTTTTATTAAAAACGCCCCTAAAAGATAGAAAACTAGACTGCAATAAAAATAAAAAGGCCAAGAAAATCACGCATACTCTCGCCATTTTTGTAGACCATGGTATAATGGCTCATATATACCATGATGGCTAAGCCAATGAAAACTCTAGAATTGCATTATCCAATGATCCAGTTTTTAATATGCTATTATTACAGTATATATACTGTAACATTTTAAGCCAGTTACTCCATCGGTTTTGCAATTACTATTATACCGACTGGAATCATACGCCGTTAGTTACTGGCCTAAAATATTACAGTCTGTATATAGTATATATACTGTAACATTTTAAGCCATTGTCTCCTTCGGTTTTACAATTACTATTATACCGACTGAAATCATACGCCGTTAGTTATTGGCCTAAAATGTTACAGTCTATATATAACTGTGGATCCAAATTAAGCTGTTAGTTATTGGCCTAAAATGTTACAGTCTATATATAACTGTGGATCCAAATTAAGCTGTTAGTTATTGGCCTAAAATGTATATATATATAAATATCGCAAAGGGAGGAGGTTGGGAAGCCACTTTACTAAGTAATAAACACTTAATACGATGTGTGATTGTCTCTATTTCTTGGTAGCGACGACTATAGCAGGTTTAATTTACTCGAGTCAATTATGGTAAACAGAAATTGCCAAACAAATTTCCTACTACACTGAACAGTATTTCTACACATACTGGCTGCGGTTAAGTCTGACCTACTAACTGTAGTTAATAACTATAGCTAACTATAGTCGAACCTGTACTAAGCAGCCCTGTATAAAGCGATCACCCTCTATTAAGCGGTCAGTTGTCAAAGTCCCGAAAATTATTTTTCGTATTTCCTTTAATATTGACCTGTATTAAGCGGTCACCTCTATTAAGCGGTCACGGCCACTCTTAACGAAGTCCCGACAAGCTCAGTGTTTCTATTGTCGTGACCTGTATTAAACAGTCACATGATGTCAATTACTTGTCCATACAGTTTCAAAAAAATGTAACACTCAACGTGCAACAACCGATTTCCTAGTTTATTTTTTGCAAATCATTGAAACACCGAAAATGAGAACTTCCAATTTGAGGTCAAATGTCTTTTCAGCACTGACTTTATTTGAAATGTTTTTCTTGGAACCTGTATTAGGCGGCCACCTTGTATTAAGCGGTCACTTAGCCATTCCCTGAGGGTGACCACTTAATACAGGTTCGACTGTACTTTGGTAATGTGACCGCTCTAATTAAACAATAGAGTGTTTCTGTCGAGGAATTATTGGCTAAAAGTTACCCCGGGGATATTTGATATTTTTAAAACATAATTGTTTTTCCCGAGAAGCGAAGCTTCGGAGCAAATATATGCTAGTTTTAAGAACAGCACATTTCCAAGGGACAATAATTACCAGACCGATAGTTTCGAGACATCAACACTATTTATTGTTCACCACAAAATTTTCTTCTGCGGGCCAGTTCAAAAATCAATTAGATCTTTTTCAACTTTTCACGATGAAAGCCGTGAAAGCCTAATAAATAATTTTAAAAAGAAAACGGACGAAACCTCGGTAATACAATTTCAGTTGTTTATTTTCTACAAACCCGCTTGTTTACAGCAAAATTTTTTTACGAACTACTATCCATCCGGGTACTTTCCACGGACGGGAACTATGGGCTGATAGTGTCTCTCTGCAGATAAACGCTATCGCATCATGTGATCAATTTAAACCAATAAGAATCAAAGAAAATGTAGTGGTAAACTATAAGAGGAGACAAGGTTTCATCTCGGATTGGAAAGTTTTCTTCTCAATATTAGCAATTAAAAGAGGCTTAATTTGCAACCACAGTTATATACATACTGTAACATTAAATTTTTAGGCCAAAAACTAACAGCCTTATTTGGATCCACTTTTATATAATTATATACTGTAACATTTTAGGCCAATAACTAGCGGCTTAATTTGGATCCACTTTTATATACATACTGTGACATTTGAGGCCAAAAACTAACAGCTTAGTTTGCAACCACAGTTATATACATACTGTAACATTTTAGGCCAATAATTAATAGCTTAATTTGCATCTACATTTAATACATACTGTAATATTTTAAGTCAATAACCAAAGCCTTATTTGGTGCATACAGTAATATTTTAAGCCAATAACCAAAGGCTTACTTGTTAGTCGGTATATAAAAGATATTTTAGGCAAGTAAGTTCATTCTACTGATGGTAGTTAGGGGCTTAAAATGTTACAGGATGTAAACTGTGAGAACAACATATTAAGCTGTTGTGTAAATGCCCATTCCTAATCACTCACTTTCGATCAGAAGCTCTGTTAAAGCCCTGGCTCGTTCCTCAGGCGTAGGCAGAAGCAAGACCCAGCCATTCCTCAGGGCCCCTTGAGCTGCTGATTGCACAGTCTTCAGGACTCCTTTGTTACTGGCTAAGGTGACCACCTGTTGTTTGAGCGACTGAAGAAGCTTGCTTCCTACCCCAAGACCTAAATCTTCAGCATCTACATTTCCAGTGATGGCTGCATGGAGCTGTAGTGGAAATAAAACAGAAACGAAAATACATTCAGTCAGTCAAACTATGCCTCCAAGTTTGTATTTGTACTTTTTTTCATTTACATGTACATGTAGCAAGATCCATTCTACACACAGCATGAACACTGTGTACTGAACATTTTGGCCAATATCTCAACTCCCCAACCCACCCCATACCATTAGAGAGAGCACTTAATTGATCTACACATTAACACTGAATGTTTTTTTCTTTCCGTGACCTTAACATAGTTGTTATTGCCAACCTGAAGTCTCAACAAATTCAATGTTGCCACAGCAATGCATTCCTTCTCCTGTGGGGGAGGGGGCCAGTCCAAAGCTCCTGTCAGGTCTTCACTCACACGCCGCAACAGTGCGTCAAGATGTTCAAATGTCTTCTTACACACATCCAAACAGAAAGGAAGCCGGAGGCCAACATTCCAGTGACCAGCTGATGACCAGGCAAAGCTCTAGAAAATTACAAAAGATTGATTCACACACTAATAGCTATCATAGTGTTACCATGAAATTATATTCATGTACAGCTACTTTACTTTGTACGACTATAATTTCACCAATTAAGCATGTGATAATTTTATACATGTCTGTTTCCTTTGATAATAATATAACATTCTGTCTGCCTTACTGTACTTGTCAAATTTTTGTATCCGTTACTTTAATTTTACCCACAGGGGCCACACTCGTTATCGTAAAATGACCACAGATCTTCTTGTTAGTACACTTCACTTACCTGGGCAGGTCCACAGGCTACCCCAGTGACTTCTTTACTAGCTATTGTAGATATGAGAGTAGGCTCTGCCCTAGCCATGCAAGAGGTATCACCGAGCTGTCCCTGTTCATTCCGACCCCAGCTGTACAACTCCCCATCCTCTGTGACTGCCAGACAGTGAAATGAACCAACAGCAAAGTCAACTATCTTCTTACTACAGAAGACTTCAATCAGCTTTGGATAGCGGACATGATCCTCGCCGACATGACCAAGACGACTACCATCTCCTTTACCCCTAAAATGCATAGCAATGTTCATGTAGAGTATTTTTCAGGTTTACATGTACATGTACAGTGTAGTAGAGAAGTACATGAAAAATCATTAAATACATAATTATTTCGTTCACTTGTGGTTGAAAACATCACGTCCCACAATAAAACATATTATGATAACCAAAAGTCTAAGCACTTAGTGATTTTCACAAGAATTGAGGCATGTAGTGTACTATATCAAGAGCAACAAGCAGCGTTATCAGAAAAATGAAATAGGCCAAGAAGTGGAAAATAATCTTGAGCAGCACTTTAAGTGCAGTAATGAATTACAGTTTATCACAGAAATGTACATGACAGTAGTTCTAAACAATCATATATTAACATTCAAAGCTCTTTACCAAGTGAACAGCTGCCCATCTCTTGTCAGTGCCACAGAAAAATGTGAACCACAGAAGACACGTACAACACCAAGGCTCTGCAATTTGTCTATTATCCTAGGTGTTCTGCCGCCATCACTGCCTCCATGACCAAGCTTGCCATAATCCCCATCACCCCATGACCAGACTGTGCCTGAAAATACACAAAATGCTTTAATGAGAGGAAGTTCTCAAACCTGACTATGGGAGTCAGTGGAACAGTTTAGGGGACAAGTCTTGGCATTGTCAACCCTTTCAGTCCTAAATTGCTTTGAAAAATGATGGTTTGAAAGGGGAGAATGCTAAATGCCCCTAAACTATAACAATGTATTGTACCTTATTTTACAGCTTTCAGTGAATAGGTTAATAACAAATGCAAGTTAGAAGCTGCATAATAATTATGCAATTTTTTTTTTCGAAACTAAAAATTGTAATTATCATAGAAAAAAGTTCCAAAACTTCCAGGGGTTATGAACTGTATAATCATGTAGATGGAAGGGGGTGGGGATTCACAAACTTATGCTTTCAATAAGTACATCTTTTTGTGATTATTTTCTGCAAAGATTTCAGACAGATAAATTCCAAACATAGATGACTGCCGCGAGTACATAGAGTGTAAGTGCTCTCCTGTGCCAACAGTGTTAAATGGGAACAATCAACAGTGACAATCAAAGCAATTACCACTCGCACAATGCAGCCTAAAAGTTCACCTACCATCATCAGCCACAGCTAAGCTGTGTGCATCTCCACTGCCACAGGCCACATCAATGACATGGTGTCCACGTAAACCACTAACCAACATGGGAACAAGGTGGTCTTCACTACTTCCTACAAAACACATTGTCAAAAGTTTAAAATTTAGTCTTATTGGAATCTGTCGGTCAATTTCAACAATGGAATAGTGCCCTGAGTGTATATCGGGGAACAAAGTCTCGTGTGGCTGTAGAGGCCAATCCTAGATTCCCAGTCAAACTTAGTTTTGCAGTTAATCTTAGTTTTAATATTCAAAACATTATGATAATGAAGTACATGTCTACAAGTGTAAATGTGTCTTAGATCCACTCTTAACATTCGTCCTTCTTAACAATGTCTTCTTCTCAAATAAATAAAGTCAAAAAGGAGGTCATGCAAATAGTGCATTTCTAAATGAGTCCAAGATTGGGAGGGTAGCGATGTACTCAGGCAATGAGTTCCATTCCCTTATTGTTGGTGGGAAAAAAAGTGTACTTGATGTGGCAATTGGGTTTTCAACCTTCTATGCATGTGAATTTAAGGGCTTTGCTGCCAGCCCTTGGATTAAAGTACAGGCTGTAAGCCCCAGTTGGCATTCCATCTGTTTCCACCAGACCATAGAGCTGCCAGCTTATTAAGGATGTGGAGTCTCATTACTTTCCTCCTTTAGTTGCTGCTGCATAATCTACTGAGGGTCAAATAAAACCAAAATATGCTAATTTATTTTTTCTCAAGCATCTGAGCGGGCTGGATGCCTAAATCCTCGAATTTGATTGGCTAATCTTGCACACGTGACCGGTCCAGCTTTTTACGATACGGCCCATGGGCCGGATTTTTTCCCGCTGCCTACATTTCGTTCCTAAAAGTTAGCAGTAATCATCAATCTTTTCCCTTTTTTACACATCCATCGACAATTGCATGTAGTCACCACAAGTTTATCTGTTCTCTTTAAAATGGCAAGGAGAGTCACTGTAAATAAATTCAATTGAGTGTTTTGAAGCTGTGAGAGTTTGCTTGGTTGATTTCAGCTTGTCACTGTAATGCTGCTTAATCCTGTGTTTCCCTCACTGGAGAATTTGAGTCAATTTCCTTCGTCAAGTTTTCCTTTCTGACCGTTGCTGTATATAGGAGAATTTCTGTAGAATACACTTAACAAATTTCCTCGCTTTCTGCTCTTCAATTTATGGTAGAAAAGTCTGATTTCAAGTGATTTTAAAAGTGACGACTGACAGACAGTGTTTTGGTAATAAAACTTCAAACTTCGCACACAAAAAAACGTTTTCGAAAACGTAACTGGTTAAACAAATGCAACTAACATAAAGTAGTTCATAAACTATATGTTCTTTAATACAATGTACATCTTTCTTTGCCTACTATCTAAATTATTCGCTCGTTGCCACGATTTTTTACAAATCATTAGTAGACAGCGCGCAGGCCGATTCAATGACAAGAGTTACGCAAACAAACCCATTAGTACTCTGTAAAACCAATTTACTGCAGGAAAAAAATAAACATGTTATTTACTGGGCTAGGTCGGTCCATATGGGAAAAAAACTGTGCCCAAGGTCTTGAGTACGGCCGAGCTGCCATCTTTATGAAGTACTAATCAGTATTTTTTACCATGTCCCAGTCTGCCATAGCTTCCCCTGCCCCAAGTGTAGAGTTCTCCCTCAGATGTTACTGCAGCACTGTGTGCACTTCCACAAGCAATCTGAATAACCTGCTTGCCAGCAAGGCCACTTATCAGGGTCGGCTCATCACAGAAACTACATGGATCGCACAAAAAACAGAACACAGTAATATTTTAGAGTGTTTTCACTTGCATGGCCAGCAGCCAGGCAAATTTACTGGAGCACTTACATATTTTAAGAAGAGTTCGCACAGGACTGATTTGGAATACAAAAATGTACCAACACGGCAGCTGTTTCATTTGGTACACCAACATTGCTGCTGGTGACATCATGTGAAATATATATTAATACCCTAGTATACACATGTATGCATGTGTATGACTGTAGAGTCATGTGGTAGTATCCTCATTCTGTGAATGCTCTGCATAATTATTATTTCTGCTACACAAAATGGTACATAGTGTCTATACATGCAGATGAATGTGGCCCCTGAGAGCTTTCTTCAGATGGGCTGGAAACCCTAGATTTAACACAGTCATGTAAAAATTGCTCTACTTGGAAAAGTTTACTAATATGGCAAACTCTCCATACATGCTTTGCAGAATAAACTGCATGAAATTTCCTCTTCTAATCTCAAAAACAGTAATTCACACATCACACTTACGGTACTGTTCCAACATAACCAACATGCTCACAGTAATTATCAAAAGCAGCTGAAAGAGAAGACCAATCACATACTACTGAAGAGAAATAATAAAATCTCCTTCAGCACAGCTGTATCTTACTTGTTATCTCCATGTCCCAATTTGCCGCCATCTCCAGATCCCCATGAGTACACCTCACCCTCTCGGCTCAGAGCCATGAAGTGTTTACATTCTGGGTTTGTAGCAATCTTGACTATTTCACACTTTCCAGCAATTGATTCGATCAACACTGGGCCCTATTAGTCATATAAAAATAAAACTACACATTACACGTTGGAAATTAGCACTCACCCGCTTGTTAATGCGGGTGTGAAAACCGTTGGATTAGTTTCAAATCATTGATCATTCTTCTGCTTGGCAAGTAAGATGTTATTTTTGCAAAATTGTTTAAAGCTGATTTCCTGTCCATACTGTGCACTCTTGAGAGTTTGTTTATGTTTTTTGTTTTGCTTCATGTAAGACGTCACAAAATGTAACATTTTGCAACTACTTACATGATGTAAATTTAAAGTTTAAAAACAACTTCCATTATGGATACGAAGTGGTCGAAGCTTAAAACTTTGTTCTTTCTTATATCACTTCACGAAACAACTTCACAGCTGTAAAAATCAATGAGGCTGTTGTAAAAAGAATTTGAAAGGTCTCAAAGATAAGGTATGTGGTTCTTAACGAATAACATCGATTCGCATTCCATCGAGTGAGCCGTTTATAATGAGCGCTTACCATTTGAATGGAATTTTCGGTAATTCCGGGGCGAATTCAAATGGAAAGGTTCATTCCAGTGGAAAGTTTTCAGGAAAAAAGGTAATACCTTTTGAGGTATTTCCTTTTTCTCGCTTTTACCGAAATTTCCGATAATTTCTGTGCCATTTGGTAATACTTCCGAGAAAGAATGCTAAAGATCTGAAAGATGGCAGCAGATTTCCAAAAGGGTTATTGTTACAATGTGTGGCTTTACTTGTCAGTAGTTTTGGCGGATGTTTTAGAACACAACTGCAACACTGTAGGTGAAATGTGGTCGGTACTTGTGTTTTCTTTTACTTGCATGATTCGGAATTCCGGCATGCTTCCGCTCTGAGCTACATCATGGGAAAAAAATGTGGGTGCTGATTGCTGCTTTCCCTGATGAAGTGTGGATGCTGCAGCAGCCAAAAGAAGAAATTGTCACCTTCTCCAAAAAAAAAGAACAGTTTGCCAAGTTGTCCGATAAAAGGTCTAACACGAGAGGAAGTTCAGATGTCATGTTTCTTGTTAACATGATATGTACCCAGACCCCGGCCCCAGGCATCCGAAATTCCGATCAAATGACACGGTCCAACATATGCCATTTCCTTAGTGGAAAAAAGTGCAGTTCCATTTGTCCAAAAAAAAAATACTGAAAATCCCATTCAAATGGTAAATGCTCAATGTTTATAAACATTTGGGTTCTGAGACGGCACAGCATGGACTGGAAATCATCTTTACGTTTGAGCATTGACAACAATGCATTTTATTTTCATTTCGGCAAGGATACTGTATCTCTAGACCAGTGCATTTTTAACCTTGTTTTAGCTTTTTACCTTTCAGGATTCCTAACTTATTTAGACAAAAATGAAACTTGTTTTCTTGCTATGCAATGAATCTCACAAAGATTCGTCAAAAAGAACTGTAAGTTGTGAAAATTAAAGTGCTTATGTTGTAGTTTTCTTCGGGTTTAAGGTCTTTTAATATGATTTTTCATTAAAAACCTCAGTTTTCCACCTGCCACTACCTTCATTTTAGAAATAATATCAGAATTGGGAAATGTGAAAATATTTCCAAGGATTGTGAAATGTTGATGACAAAAACGAGCTGGCAGGATTAAAACAGCAAAATTGGTCATGCCACAATCCTAAGAAGCTTCTGGTAAAATGGAGTAGAATAAGAATTTAAAGCTCACCACGAAATGGCAAGCTGGGGTCTCTGATTAAGAGATACTGATAACACATACATTTACGATTGTGAATCACTGTGGGTAATTTTTTTCAGAGAGGGGAGGCATCTTTCTGGGTGAGTGAAAATTACACTGTACAGTAGCTGGGTGAGGGCATTTTGAGAGTCACTCACCCAAATCAAGAATGCAGTCTAAATTTAGCTTCAAACACTGCATTAAAACATGTTTTAATGGTTTTAAAATATTTGCCCAATACTTGAAAAGATAAACTGTACTACAGGTGTATTAATATTTAATGAAATATTGATCAAGCAATACACCATTTACTATATAATAAAATAAAACACATTCTGATTGGTTGGTTTTAATTACAGGCCCTCTAAGCTGTCTAGTGGTGTTAATGACATCAAAATATTTCATCTCACCTGTCCCTCTGATATGTACTGACAAGTGTAAACCTTGCCAGTTTTTGTCAGTGCCAAGAAACACTTTTCTGCACAACATATCTGAGCAATACCGATTTCCACAAGGCTTCCTAAGGTTGTGGGACCCAAAGTATGGCCAGCATTCCCCCACGATAGCCAACCCCACCCTAACACTTCCTGAACAAGAGCTACACTCGGAGTCTAGAAGTCAACAAAAGACTATTACAACAAACATAATTATACAAGTACTAAATGTGAGTACAAAACATGCACGTGTATGCATGAAGAGTACTTACTATAATTATTAATAATAATTAATGTTAATTTCCTTCAAATTAAAGCAGCATGTGTACATATAAAATAATTATTTAATGACAGGGTACAAAGAAGTTTGGGTCTGATAGCCCGGGGCTAGTGGATTTTGAGGTCGGCCCGGCAGGCAAGTAAAAGTTTTCGGGAATATTTTTTTCAAATTAATTGACTAAAGCACTGTAAAACGTCAAGATTTTTTTTAACTTCCTAAATAATTCCTCTGTAATGAAAGCCGCTGTCTGCCACCGAGAAATTTTCATAAAAGATATCGGGATCGCATTACATTTTATTGTTTTTTGGTGTGAAATTGTCGCCGCTCAAAAAATATTTCAAAGGAATGTTAAGTTGTCTAGTCATGTTAAACTGAGGATCATTTGGAAAATTTGGTCGTGAATTCAAATAAGAAATTCATTCAGATGTTAAAAGCATTTTTGTTCGTGCACGTGCATATTCAACCGCAAGAGATCACCACAAGATAAATAATATTTGGCACCAAAATCAAACACCAGTAGCTCAATTTGGAAAAGAGTGATAGCCTGGGGACGAAGCCGCGCTGCAAGTGCTTATGGGATTATTTGGGGGGACGCAGGTCAAAACAAACATGGTGGAATTTGGTGGGGAATGTCATGGCGTGGATTATAGTAGTGACAGTGTGGTCTTAACAGAACTAGAGATAGCAATAAGATCGAAGTCATTGTTTTAGACGATCAAAAGTCAAGAGAATTGAGAAGAATTAGATGGCGGATATTGTAAATAAATACACGTGAATGCAGACATGGCAAAATGAGGAACATGCAAATAGTTGAGGAATAGAAGAAACGACATCACACAAGGCTGAGAGTTCTGCAGTCTTTGATATTGCCTTCAAAAGGAAAGGAAGCAAAAAAAAGAAGTTATTACAACACAGGGTATTCGTTTTTGGTGACCCATCCAGATGCGAACCCCGCCTGACAGGGCTTAACTTTGCTGAGCAGACGAGACGTGGTATAGTGACTCTCAACTTGGAAAATGGACCGTCTGTAAACTAAACAGTGACAATTTTGATGCTACTGACTTGAGGAGTGGGGTAAATAGGGGTATGCAGATCTGCCGATCCATGTTTTTTTTCACCAGATCCGTCGATCCGCCAAAATTTTTGTTCAAATCCGAAACCACAACCACACTCGTAAACAGAAGCATAAAGGTTTAAAGGTAAACTGGTACATGTGAATGTCACTGTTAATTTCACCCAAATGTAAAGAAGGCAATATGCTTGATGACTACAACACAATACAAATCTAATAACAGTCTAACGCCTGAGTTTAAATGAACTTCTTTCGAAAAAAGAAATAATTTGGATGAACTCAGTTTTAACACTCCGACCAAGGCTGAAGAAAGATCTATGATCCAAATTTCGTTTAGGACCCAAGATCCAAACATAAGACAGGCACAATCCGGAATCCTCGTCAAAATTACAGCTGATACACGATCCACTGTGTTTTCAAAATCCGCCAATCTGCTCAATTTACAGCAAAAATTTACAATCTGTGCGGTTTTTAAGGCCAAATGCGTCGATCTGAAAGCCTTTTCACCCCCTTCCCCTCAACCCTTCCTTGAGGTTTTAATCCGTAGGTTAAGTTTAAGTAAGAAATAGTGCAAAAACGCAACGGTAAGAGAATGCAACAGGAGATGTAACGTTGTTGAAAACATTCATGGAGTTATCGGTCCGAGAGATAGACCAAGTTATCCTCATCTGAGAGACCGAGACAATAACAGAGAATTAAAGTAATGATTCTTTAACCCCTGCTTCTTGTCCGATCACCAAAGCAAGTAATAATTCTCATTTTCATTCCTCTCATTTTTACGCTCTTTATTTTCCCAGCCAATATCAGTGATTTTTTCTCTCTGTTACCTTTTCTCATCTTAGAAATTTAAAACAAAAAAAAAGGCATTCAGAGTTACTATACCACAAGGACAGCACCACATCTCGTCCGCTCAACAAAGTTAAGCTCTGTTGGTTGAGGCTCGTACCAGGATGGGTGACCAAATACGAACACCCCGTGTTGTATTAACTTTTTCCCCCTTCCCTTTCGAAGGCGATATTAAAGACTGCAGAACTCCCGGCCTTGTGTGGTGTCGTTTCTTCTATTTCACAACCATTTGTTCCTCATTTCGACATGTCCCCATTCACGAGTATTCTGATTTACAACATCGTATAAATAAACAGCGGAACACGACGTTCGAAGTCTTCTCAATTCTCTTGACTTTAGATCGTCTAAAACAGTAACTTCGATCTTATTGCTATCTGTAGCTCTGCTGAAACCTTGCTGTGACCACTACAACCCACGCTATGACATTCCGCACTAAATTCAGCCACGTTTGTTTTGACCTGCGTCCCCCCAAATAATCCCATAAGTGCTTGTGGCGCGACTTCATCCCCAGGCTATCACTCTTTTCCAAAGCTATACCTTTGGCCTTCTCTGGGAATAATTTATGGAACACCATCCTATTGTTTTGAAGTCTTTTTCAAAAAAACAAAAAGTTTAACAAAAGTTTTGCTTATTTGAAACCTTTATGACGTTAAAAATGCAGATGAAAATTCTTAGCTGTGAATTTGCATACCGCATAATTTTGTTTACGAGTTTAGTGATGCGTGACTTGGCACTACCGAGACTCGAAACGGCTACATGTCCATTTACTTATCTTTTCCTCAGAAAAACATTTATCCACTCAACGAAACATCTTAGCTCAAGAAGTAATAAGATGATGCAAGCTTCTAAAACATAAAATAATGCTGTAATTTTGTAACAGTTAACTTACAGTAAATAAAGCTTTCCTTCTGTAACAGACATTTTCTTGTGGGAAATGTTTTTGTGAGTGAATTGCATAATAAATTACCAGGTAAGGCTTTTAATACTTCGCTTAGGCTTTCTCTGTTTAGCTTCAGACCCTAATTAAATTAAACTGATTGTTTGCTAGATTTCCAATTTTTTCCAAGTTGCATAATTAAAGCTAATATAAACACTGAATTGTGGTACCAGTGAATTACAATCTAGAGTAAGAGTCTTACCAACCGGTAGTTAATAAAAGTTTACTAGCAAACATTTACTATAAAATGCTGGCCTACATGAATAAGTTAACTATTGATGAATTAATTAAATTAATCAATTAATTCATGAATTAACTAAATCATCGTACTTCCGAAAATTTTTCACGCTACTGGAAATGACCTCCGGGCTAGTACATCCTTTCGGGCAAGCTGGAAAATTGAACTTCTTTATACCCTGAATGATGTATAAGAGTTGACTGTGATGCCTCCTGCGTTTAACTGGAAATGTATAAAGAGGTCTAGAGTTCAAAAACTACAGTAACATCATGATGTATTGTAGTTGTATGTACATGGATTCAATAGATGGTGATGGTTAATGCAATGTACATGCAGATTAGATCTGTTGGCAGAATGTGTGTATGATTGTACCTTTTGATTTGAGGATACTGGCAGATAAGGAGCAGCAAGTCTGTCCAAGTGTGATACTAAAACAACAGCACAGTGCTGCAGTTCAACAAACTCTGATTCATCTTCTGGGAGAGTCAAGTAACGCAAGAACGATTCTGTGGGACTCACTTTTGGCATGCTGGATGACATAGCCTACAGAAAGTAATCAAGAACACTAATGTCTTTTTGTCAAACATAATAAAATGAAATATTAAAATTAACTGGTAAGTAGTCACTGTAAAACATTACCATATATATTAAATGCATCAAAGTACATACAGTACTACCAAATGTCAATTGTAACTGCATTATATGAACATGTTCATTGACTGAGTCAGACATGTACATGCAACATCTAGAGCAGCTGATTATTGAATTGCAGACAACAATAAATTAATATTAATAAAAACTAGCACTAAAAAGTCACATTGTTTCGACCTCTCTGAGGTCACTATTTTTCAGGTGAGTAAAATTTTTTCTAAATTAGCATAATTATCTTAAAGTGCCTATGGAAAGAAATTTTTCCCCCCTTTTTTATTCCAGAAAATTGAAGTCTACGTTGCACCCATTCATAATAATAATATAATAAAAAATTTAGAATTTAAGCTCTGTTCCGACGCACAAAATAGTTTTTTTCTCCATCCAAAGTTGGTAAAAAAATGCAACTGTCGTGTTCCGAGGCCTGGAAACTAGTGACATCATAAGGTGTGCAAATTTCTGTGGCTTCACTTTGAGTCAGTGTATTTCCTGTAAAGTTAGCACTCACTGAACGTCTTTTAGGTACTTTTAGTCAGCGGAAAAAGTCCTCGGATGATGAATTATCCAGTAATGCATGTACATCATCTTCCTGAGTCGCTACAGTTAGCGGTAGAAGGGGAAGGCTCTTTTAATTCCATCGATGAGCTCTATCAAGTCGGGTTGTGAAAGGAGACATGGCAAAGGAAAATGAGGACGACATAGATGGTATACGCTTTGCGACCTTAGAATCCTGATTCGAAAACAAAGAAGCAGTATTTTTGGGAAACTATAAATTTTTTCATGCCTTCAATGTAAGAAAATGCACTTCAACATTTGCTTTGACAAAATATTCAACCTGATTCCACTTGGATCGCGGTTGTGTTGAAATCTTGCACACATGCTGTAAACGTATTAACATAAAATTTCAACCAAACACATTGTCTATTTGCTTCAAACAGTATTATTTTCCCTTGTTTTGCTTGGAGGGGAGAAAATATAAAATTACAAAAATTTCATTTCATAAGCACTTTAAAACCAAGTTATAATACATGTATGTAGATAAAAAATTGGCGAATGCTAAAATGTGATAAAATATATAAAAAGTGTTTAAAATATACAGTGGGAAAAAATATACAATAGAAAAAATAAATAATCATAGCAAGAATTGCTCTAAACAAATAGTTTGGTGTGAATTGAATTGAACTGTTTGTTTAGCATTGGTTTCAGTTCTTTGAAAATGGTTGTGCTACATGTATTGCAGCCTCAATATTTTACAAAGACATCCACCATAAAATGTACTTATATCAAGCAGTGTCTCAACTGGAGTTCCCTCCATAAAGCCTGGCATGAAGGAAAATAAGAGCTTTGGACCTATGATTAGTATTTTTACATGTAAGTTCTGAAATACCTTGAAAATTTTGCATCCAGACGCTTAAAATTCTGGGCGCTTTTTAAAATTTCAAACAGTTCTATTTTCGACATTCTTTTTGTCCTAAATGAAACTGTCCGAAACTTTTTGCCAGATGATTAAGGTATTGATGGAAATACAAGTATAGAAGGTGTTAAAAGTAAAAAAAAGCAACAATTAAAAGTCATAGTGTCGCCAATAATTTGATTGCCATATTAAATAATATACCAATCAATGAATTAGAGATACATGTACCATGGCATTTCATAAAGAGGTTTTAAAAAGATGTTGCTTATTAAAATAGTTTTTTTTTTAAAGATCTGAACTGAAGATAGGGTTTGATGCTCATAAGAAGCTAGCTCCAAAAACATTACTGTTACAAGCTTGCACACAAACTACTGGCATTTCACCTCTTCAGCCAACTTGTTTGGTTCCAAGGTCTTATGTGATGCACCAGTTATTTCCTCAAACCGTCTCAATAAGTGAATAAGAGGAGCTGATGTGAAACAAGAATCAGTATCATTATCCTGTCCACTATCCCATAATTCTAGCAACAGTAGAATAACTTCCAGCATATGCTGAAGGGTGCCACGCTGCACACCCAGCTCCAGTAAGATTCCCAATGCCACATGTTGGTCAGAAACAGGAACAGAATCAAGCGGCTTACAGTACACTCTATCTTCATTTCCTTTTCTATTGGGACAAAATTTGGAAAAAAATATCATAATGAATATCAAACGTTACTGAGAAGCAACCTGATTACAAATACCCAAATTAATAACACTAGGTTCAATGCAGGGCCATACTTCTCCCACTATACTTATTTTACTTTAATCACATAACTACATACATGTACATGACATGTACTGAACAGTAATGTGTCTGCATATTTTGAACAGTATATGAACAAATTCTTTGTACTGTACAATGTACTGGTAATTTCTCCAGCTTGTTCTAAAACATGGGCCAGGATACACTTTTGAGAAAAACTCCACAACAGCATCAAACTATCAAAATAGTGAGGAAGAGAAAAAAGTGCAGTATATAATTGTATCTTCAACTTACCCGGCCACAACTGATCGCAAAAATTTTGTCGCACGTTCAACCACCTCCAGCCAAACAGGAGATACTGAGGTCTCATCAAATAATGTTGCTTCTGGAAGATACTGCAAAGCTTCTAATGCTTCATCAAGAAGTTCACGACACAGGTCTGCATCCTCTCCTGATCGCCATGCGCGACGTAAAAAAGCAAAAGCAAATGACAGTGCTGCTCTGGCACCAATTCGAGCTAACCCCACTGAAGCCTGCTCTGTTTCATCACTACCCTGTTTTTTCCTCTTTTTAATAGTACCTTGCTTCTCCTTCTTTGCATCTTTAACATTGATACTGTTAACTTTAATAGATTCTCGTTCCCTTGCAAGAGCAACAAAATACCGTCCCAACACAGCTAAACGCTGCTGAAGTCTCATAGCAGACAGTGTAGTGCCTGCTGCTTGGCTAGCAAGCTCTCTTTGTTCAAAAATTAGACCCTGTAGTACCTCTCTTAACTGTTCAGTGCTAGGCTGGTCACCCCAAGTCCAAGAGTCCATCAATGGACCTGCTGCTGGAGGGGCTCTCTCATCTTCTTCTTTTTGCTCCCTGTCTTCTTGGTCCAATTTTTGACACGGATCACAGTTACAACCGTCAGGCCCACAATGCCCATCACAGCAGGTACATTTAAGAATGCGGCGACCACAATAAAACCTTCCTGTTTCTCCCTTTTGAGCAGGAACACCATCACAGTTTATCTTAACATGGGAGGGGTTGAGAGGAATTTCTCCATCTTTAACTAGTTCATTCCATAGTCTTTTTAAACCATCTGGCAAAAATGCAGTCTAGCAGGGAGAAAAAGAAATATGCAGTTAATCTTGGTTAGCTTACATGTACAATGTATTTCTCTGAGGGCAATGAGTTGTTGTTGTTGTTTTTTTTTTTTACTTTTTACTTTTCAATTAAAATTTGTTTCTACAATTCAGCAATTGAAATGCTACAATACGATGCAATGCATGTACAATGCTGATCAAAATGTAAGTTAACAGTCACTCAACAGTTGACCAATTCAACTTGATCCTTGATCCTCTAAACTTGAAAATTGCAAAAATTTAATATACCACCTACATGTGTACAGCCAGGTCTCTAGTTTCGCGCCTGAATTGTTTGAGTTCCAATGAGTCTCAATTCAAGCAAACAAAGAAACAACAGATTAACCTACATGCACCTATCGTACATAACTGTTTCTATAATAATATTTGCAAATGTTGTCTACATGGGGATTATAGTTAAAATGATTGTTTCCCCACAAAATTCTAAGAGTAGTTGCAAACTAGAAACTGGATTATCAATACTAGCATAGAGGAATGGGTACATGTACAAAGCGTTTCAGGTCAAGACCGGAAACTTGCAACAAACAAAATACACTGATTTGGCCGATACTACTGAACATGTAACTATAACTTGCAAAATGGTCACAAGTGCAGAGTTACTGTATAATATGTACAGTGTTTCAATAATTCAAAAAGAATATAGGGAAAACAAATTATGCTAGTGCATCAAATTTGGATGATGGGAGAAAGAGGGGCACACAAACATTATATTTCTAAAAGATTGATCATAAGTAACTTAGCTGTTGAATACCAGCTGATAATTACTTCACGATTTTGACTGGTTGATCTATTTTTGTTGTTAACAATCTTGCAACACCTTTATTACAACTTTGAGCAATAAGAGCAATAATGTTCACTAAAAATCTAATTATTTCATGGCGACATTTTGAATGCTATTTGAAACATCTCATTTTAACATTTCTTTTAAGTAAACTGCAGTTAAGAAAGCATTCTCAAACATTCCTGACAAAATTAACGTTAAACCTCATAAAAATGCTAGCAGTATTATGCGCAATTCCATGAACACCAGTCAATTTTTGACACTTTGTTGACATATTTTTGACAAGACAGTTTGCTCTTTTTGATTAACTAAAGCAAAATGTCTGTATTAAATTATTAGAATGGCTAAATTTAAATTCAGTCTTCTCTCACAGAGTCAGCTTGACTGATGGCTCAAGCCTCGATAAGTTCTTCTAACTGTATTCAAAATGTTACCATGCTAAGAGAGTTTTTTGTTACAACTGTATAATTATTGTCTTTGATCTGATGGATGAAATTATTGTTACAGTTAAACACAGTAATTAAACGCAACACTGCTATCACTTCTCCGAAATGAACATAAGGGTGGGAGGGAGGTGAAAGATGGCTACATGCACAAGTAGGTACTTACTAAGCAATACTGAACTACATGCTGTTCATAACAATGCTTTACCACAGATAGTGGAATACAAGTAATTGAATTTGGCAAGGTTACAATATGCCCAACACTTACAAGGTATATATTTGCGCATTATAACACGAACGACAAGTAAATTTAGCACCTGTACAAGATGGTGAAATGGTGTTAAGTGTAAACGTTTAAATTCTTAAATAAACGAGTCGCGTAATCTTATAGATGTCCATGTCAGATTAATCTTAAAATGCACAAGCGTTTTATTACTCGGACGAGTTACATTTTAAATGCATCCCCTGCAGCTGAAAGTGGCAGATTATAACTTTAAATCTTATTTCATTTTTATTACTTACCTACAAGGACTTAACTTAAAAACTGAAACAAAATCCTAGATGTAAGATAATTTCAATCAACGAAAGCTAATATATATGTACAGCGAATGAAACAGGTCCTTTCAGCCAACGGGAAAACATAGGTTTCACTGACAGATGTTGGGGAAAATATTACGTTGACAAGCTGCCAGGCTCGACAATAAAGATGCCACGTCCGACTGGCAGCAACTCGTCTTGCTTTAAACATGTTCTCACATCTGATTCAATCTCACCTGTACATCAGTCTTCAGCCATTTCGAGTCAAGCCTAGGTTGAGGCCGCAGCGAGGACACCGGGTTTGTAAGATTCAGCATCCGGTCCGCGTTTGAAATCTCGCTTATTTCACCTTCAGGAACAAAG
>CM042754.1:11909865-11942365 GCA_022496165.2 Catalaphyllia jardinei
TTGACTTCTCTTGTTATAGTTTTGAGTCAATTTGCCTGTATTAAACCTCACGTTAAATGAAACAAAACAATTAATCGTATTTGTAAATAAGCTCACTGTCAAGGCAAGGTTTGAAGTCAGTTCTTTGTATAAGTGGGTGCAACCGCTTCGTAGACTGCCGGAATTTTTCCTTTCTTAAGCGACCACCTAGGTTTGACATTTAGGGTGGTCGCTTACGGGAGGTTCGACTGTATAATTGCTGCCGCAGCGAGTGAGCCTGAGAAGCGAACGAGCGAAGCAGCTCTCTAACCAGCAGAAGATTACATTATAGGGGCTTGCAATCACTTTTTCTTACCAAACGCAAGGAATATTGGTTATGCGCAAATGAGAGATTTGGAATGTGCAGTGGTATGCGCGAGGAATTGTGGTTATGCGCGAGGAATTGTGGTTATGCGCGAACGGAAATATTTTAGGATGCGCAGTGATATGGCGCAAGGAATTGTGTTTATGCGCGAATGGATGATTTAGGATGCGCAGTGAACCATAGAATCATTATTTTCACTATTTGCCGTGACGCTTAAAATCGATAGACAATTAGCAAGCGACTCGCCGACGCGTGCTGAAAGATGAAAACTTTATTGCAAAAAAATTAATATCTGTTCGCGGCGCATCATAAAGACTTTAATGAAACGTCGTTTCTGTGGATAGAGATCATTTCATCGTTTAAATCGCCGATTTATGCCGAATAGGACCAGAGATATCATTATTTTCAGCACTTGCCGTGATGCTTAAATCGATAGACAATTAGCAAGCGACTCGCCGACGCGTGACGAAAGATGAAAACTTTATATTGCAAAATAATTAATACCTATATGCGGCGCATCATTACAATTTCAATAAAACATCGTTTCTGCTGATAGAGATCATTTCACCGTTTAGGTCGCCGATTTATGCCGAGTAGAACTGAAGATATCATTATTTTCACTACTTGCCGAGACGCTTAAATCGATAGACAATTAGCAAGAGGCAGGTACAAAAGTCACAAAAACTTTATCGTGCAAAATTAAATAGTTAATACATGTTCACGGTGCATGGTAGAAACTCCGATAATACATCGTTTCTACAGACATAGATCGTAAACGTACCACCGTTTAAAATCACCGATTTAAACGCCAATTAATATAACCGAGATATTTTATTTCACTTCCTCTCCGGTGACGCAAGAGCGGCTCAGCAGAACACGTCAACAGCGGCACGAAGTTATTGAGAGTCTTGGCTCATTATTTATGTTACCCTGGGTGCCAGAGGTTTATTGTTTCCTTTTTTCCTTTTCTTTTCAGACGCGAAGCACCGTCAACGAGGCCCCTTTCAGGGTGCCTCAAACTGCCAAGTTTTCATTTATTAGGATTCTATTCTCCCGATTACATTTCCCCATTTATTTGGACAACGGGCCTCTGGAACCAGGGTATATTTATGTTTACCGTGAATGAAAACTTTAATCAATTTGCTTCACAATATATACTTAGTGATACTCTTGTTAAAGCTGCGAACTTAGATGAGAAAACAATACTTTTTAAACTGAAAGCAAGTGACCTGTTGTTTACAAACTCGCGCTATATTTAGCAGGAATAGTAGCCGGCGAAATTGCACCTTGGTGGACGTTTTAATCCCACAAAGAGAAGAAATGGTTAGGCCATTTATTAACGTTACTCTAGGCGGAATCTTAAGGCGATCAGATCCTTTGGGGCGAATTTACTGCTGGATGCCTTCTGGCGATCTGCTGGGCTCCGTCACTCGAGTGCCCTACCTTGAGGAATTATATATAGAGGAGAATACAGGGAAGCTAAATCTCGCTAGAATCGCTCCAAAACGCCTCCAAACGCCATGAAAACAAAAGTTATACACGCAACAAGAAAAGATAAGTCGATTTTATTATTTTTCCCTTTATTTTGAACTATTCCGCACGATCCATATATTTCCCATAGAAACTCTTATATAATAACGCTGTTACGCAACGTCATGTTGACGATGCCCAGAGAGCTTGGGCTACCTGTGATTTTATATAATTTTATTAAATAGTTTTTTCGGAATGTCTATTGCTCAATGTTGATGTTTAGCCACCGTTCATGTTCTCAGGAAATCAGGTTTTCACAGGTTACAATAATAGCCCCCTCTATGTACCGAAACACATCATGAAGTTCTGCTCAAAGATTCTTTTCCAATTGCCATTAAAAGTATTATTACTTTCGTCTTTTTTTGAGGACAGGGGAGACAAGGCATAACATCAAATATTAATGAAAGCTGAAATAACCAACAATTCTGAAACAAAAAATGCCACATGCAGGCAATATCTATTCAAACCTAGAAAACCCCCGACCTAAAGACAGTTTCAATTGATTTCCTATCATAACGATACCATTATGTCTTGTGCAAAACAGTTCTTCACAGTTCAGTTCATAGGGTAACAATTACCATACTCAATATCGTTCTCCCTTTCGGCAGCATTTTTCCCATTTAGAGTTACATGTAAATGATGGACAATGAAAATCATCAATTTCACTAGTTTATTCATATTCATTACATAACAATGAAGTTAGGTATCTTAGTATAACATCACTCAGCTCCCAATATTTCTTCAGATTAAGATACAATTAAATTCTTTTACTTCTGAGGAACGAACAATTTTATTTTCCAACATTCACTTGAAATTTCTTTATCGTCGCTTTGAATCCGGACTTCGTTCTTACGTAGTTAGATGTAAATTTGAGATACATCTGTCCACCGGATACATCAATTGGGGAAATAGCAAATCTCTCACCTTCAAAAGCGAAGATTAGATCACTTTCTGTTGAGAGATACAGAAACAAGGACACATAAATAAAGAAGCAAAATTACAAACGAGGTAGACTCGACGGTTCCACGCGGGAAAGCGGGCTCCTTTGCTTTCGCGAATAGCGGTTGGTAATCGAACGAAAGGAGTAACCAAGAAAACGAAAAACTGAATGAATAATATGATCTCAGAAACAGGTGCTATATGGACCTATAAATTGCTTCCAAATAAAGTCTTATTTACTGCCAAACAATTTTTGTGCAATACGTTTTGAATAGGTGAATAGGTGCCTAAAGTTGTAAATAGGTTAGTAACCTTCCCCACATTCGAAATCCAGGTAAGTCATAGTTGGACACAACTCATCACCATCTCTGCCACCAATTTACCTGAAATTAGTGTACCAAGTAACACGATTCATGTTTACGAAGGAGATACGTAAAAACAACGACACTATAAAATGTAGCGTGAGAAAGCAAACCAAGGTTACGAGAGACGTTGGCAAACAAAGTGGTATGTTATAAATCAGAGTAGATGTCTTTCAAACAAATATATCTCACTTAATTCCCACATTCTCATATCTTACATCTCTCTCTCTCTCTCTCTTTTCCCACCATATCACCCTTAAAGTTCCACCCTCCATAATGCCGTGGGTCGGTATTTTACTTACGGGTAAAGGAGCTAAGTGACGAGTATCCGCTCAGGATATCATAGCCTGGGTCAGTGTCGAATGCCTCGAACTCAAGCTGGAAGGATTTGCCAATGTTAAGGGACCACACGCACGTGATACTGTTGGGATAATTACTGGGGTAGTTGGGTGACATCACGGTTTGTTCCAGATCAGTAAGGACACCACCACAAGCTGCGTGATGATAAAAGAAAAGAAAAAAAAATGTATATAATCAAATAGACGTAAAACAAGAGGGAAGAACACATTCGCATACACGTATACAAGCCTTTTTGGGGTAGGTCTCTTTAGTTTCGCCTTTCGTATTTAATTGTGAGCCACAAAACATTAATTTAAGAAACTTTGGCTTGATTTAAAAGAACACAAAGACGAACAAGTTGTGTCGAGAGGAAAAAATATAATCGTTTTGTTGGCACTAATTAAATAAAGTTTAATCGAGAAATAAGGTAAGTGTTGCCAAAGAATATTCATGGGATGTTTGAAAGAATTACTTGTAGCCAGTTTGCTGTTTTGTCTTCAACCTGGCTGCTCCACTCGATCACCAACTTGACTAAGGGACTAGAACCAGTCACCAAATGTCGTATATAGATGAGACACAACCTGGAATGGTCACAACAGCATTTTTGCTTCTTTACCACCAGCTGCATTTACCTTGAAATTCTGATTCAGTGCTCTGACACTTTCTGATTGTCGTGGGCGCGAAGACATTTCAGAAATTAACCTGTTTTTTTTTCTCGTATAAAGATGAAAGAAAAACTTTGCTCCGAAGGAGATCATTTGCGGATCAGAAGATGTGTATTATACAGTTACTTACTGACTTGCGTGTAAGATGCAGAAAATCCTTCCGAGTTCACGCTGCCGTCAGAGATAAACCGAATGTCAATCGCATTGTTTTCAGATGTGAAGGCTATCGCCTTGGTGTGGACTCCAGATAATGTGGTTATGTGTTGATTGGAGACGCCATCATAGATCTCAACAACGTCCTTGTTTTTCTGTGTCTTGAAGGAGTTGAATGTGACCATGACTTTCTTTCCAGACGGCACGCTAATCTTCCAACGGCAGTAAGCATTATCGGGATAGCTGTCTGGGTTGTTTGGTGAACCGAAGCTGCCAGACGGACCAACAAGACTGGCTCCGCACGATGACACTAGTAAGTAAGGTTAAACGAATCTGTTGAGATCGGTGGCCATGGGGACAAACCTCCCACACAAGAGTAATGTCCTTATTACGTGCGGACATGCAGCCTGTCTTAGTTTAGAAGCTCTTTTTTGGTCTGATCTGTGTATTATGTCGAATTACTCTCGCATTTGAGTGGTTCTTATGATCTATTGGAGTGACACGCACTAATCCGAGGGCTTAATAGTGTGGCACACTTTTGTTCTTAACACATTTTGACGTCATCTTTGATATATCATACTGAACAGACGCACGTTAAGGAATGCTAATTTCCTGAGTTTAGTAAGGGGCAATGACTTTTATATTCTGAGTTTGATATTGTTGTCTTTACGAGGGGGAGGGGGGGGGGGGGAGAGTTGGAGAGATAGCGGATTTATACTGCTCTTTATATCATCCATGTGAAACAATCTCGTGTACGATAGAGCCAGGACAATAACTTTAGGAAGACATTTTCAAACGTACTACTGACCCACCAAGCATTACGTTTTATTTGTCTCCGCTTTAATACTCCCTGACTTATGGAGGGGTGGTAGTAGTGGTGGTGGAGAAATCTGCCTCTCACAGTCACAAATTGCAAACAAACAAACAAATATAGCTCCGAATAAAAAACTCCCGAACTCAACTTACTGTTAAGACCGACCCCGATGACAGCAGAGAAAACACAACTACATGGAACACATAGAATATTTAGTTTAGGCGTCCTACTTGATATATCCAGCAAAACATGATATAACAGTTTTTTGGGGGCATCCTACTTCATGTAATACAACACATGATGTAACACTTACCAACGCAAGTGGCTACAGACCCTGACCATGTTCCGTCCAGTTGGCACGTTCGTTCCCTTGAACCAGACAGCTGGAAGCCTGGGTTACAGTCGTAGACGATGGTCTTTCCATAAGTGAAATCTGATCCCAGTCTCTCCCCATTTGCTGGAGTGCCTGGATCGCCACAGTCGACAACTAAAGGGAAAAACGATAAGGCGTGATGATGGCAGTTAAGCTGAAGAATCAAAACCCAGTGAGCTGACCATACTTCAAGCTAGCTCCATTAAAAAGCAGTTTTCGTTTTTATGTGGTACTTTCACTTGAGCGTCGTTCGAAACTAATTCTCCTTTGCTTTGGTTTTGCCTGTCTTGATATCACAGAGAGGCGATCTACACTGTTTTTAACAAATTGTGATAAAAACAATTTTACAAGATGAGCAAAAGCACACCAAAAACAGGTTTCTCAGTACCTAAACGATGCTAAAGATTGTCTTTAATTTTCACCCGATCAGAGGTAAAACGAAACCAATCATGATTTGTTCGTACACGCCTTTTCTAGCAGTTAAACTGAGCTACGCGAATTTGCCCCAAGCCTTGATTGGTTCAGTGGATTATGCGAGCTCCTTGTAACTGGCCATAGGGATTACTTTGGTTTAGGATCTACCACAATCAATTTGCAAAGCGCTCTAATACCAAGACCAAACCAATCACCACGTGAAGGCATTCACCGCAAGGGAAACAGCGAAATGGACCATTGATATCACAATGCAAATGAATAAAGCAAGCGCTACTACAAATACATGTTTAAAAGCCTTCCATCCAAGAGGTGCCTAATTAGTCAATCAAATACCATCTGGGCCATTATCTAGTGTTTGGCCACGCTGAAAGCTTAATTAACTTACTTTGACAAGTTGGTTGTGTTCCATCCCAATTATTGTCTGTTTGACATGTTCTCGTGCTTGAGCCAATAAGATTGTATCCTTCATTGCACTGGAAGGAAACAACATCGTGGTACTTGTAGCTCTCTCCAACCTTGATTCCATTTGCAGGTGTACCAGGATTGCCACAGGAATTCTCTGTTGACGAGGTCGGAATAATACCCCATTGTTTGCAAATAATTCATAGGAAAATAGCTGTGGAAAGGGGGCTACTTCAAAGAACGAAATCAATAACTAAGAATGGATCGCAAAGTATCTTTAGTTTGAGTGTGCAAACGCAGCGTGCAAATGGAGAACGTATTACGAATTTCGTAACAAAGCGAAGGTTAAAACAGCATCTCGAATTGGATAAAGACAAAAAGGACCTTTTTGTCGACAAAGCCAAACTTAGCTTAATCTTCAGTAATTAACTGTTTTACTGGGAGTGGTGTCTGCTTTTCCATAGCAACCTCTAGCATATTATTGACACCACTCCTAAATAACATTGCCTGCACGAGATTAGTTGATAATGAAGTGACACATGCAAAAGTGCTTCTTCCCTACACATTAAATCACCAAATGAAGTGCCAGCTTAATTGACGGGTCACAATCTAAGCTAACATCATTCCCATTAAAGATTAAATTACTCACCAAGACAAGCAGGTTGAATTCCACTCCACGTGCCATCGGCCTGACATGTTCTCTCCTGTGATCCCGACAGCTTGAAGTTTGCGGCATTGCACGAGTAGGTTACTTTGGCATTATACGAGTAGTCCGAGCCAGAGATTTGTCCATTTGTTAGTGCCGGAGGTGCACCGCAATTCACCACTAAGAAAATGAGTAAAATATAAGTTATCATTATGTTACATTGAGACATTCATATACACAGTGGGACAAACATTATTTAATGTGTTGAATGTTGCAGTAGTTCTACCCCAATCCCCAACCTGGGGGCAGGAAACTGGAGAGATGTTGTAGTAGAAAAATTGTAAATTTTAGGTTCAGCTTGAAAATTTGCTTTAATGGTCTTATGACGCAGCGGAATTTTAATGCTAGATTGAAACTTACAGTTACATGAAGGCGTAGGCGAGTTCCAAGCCCCTCCTTGGCAAATGGCGTAAGACTGTCCGACCATCTCATAACCAAGATCACATTCAAATCTGACCGTGTCACCATTTTTCCTTTGCAGGCCAATCAGCTTACCATTAGCCGGCACTGAGGGCTCGGGGCAGTCAGCAGCTACGAGAAGAAGGAATGCGCAGGAGTTTGCATGAGTCCGTGACATAATCAATTTCTGTTACATGCTTCCACCAGGATGTCTTACTTAGATAACTGATCCTAGATGTTCGGCTATTTTAATATGTGTTTATTGGATAATTAAGTGCGTTATCGTTTGCCTCACGATGTGGTCATTTGAGATGTAGAGGTTAATAAAATCAATAACAGTGCAAAATGCTTTGTTGACTTGGTGTCAGTTTTAGGTACTATTCAGATTATCATACATTATATCAGTCTAACGAGAAAAGCAAACGAGACAAACAACGAAAACCACAAACAAAAACAAAACACGATAAAAGAGTTAGTCATCTTGAATGAAAATTAACTAGCTGTCCATTTCTACAACCACAAAATGAACTAATTTAATTTTGAAATTGTCACATTCATATCTAAGAAAGTAAAATTTGATTTTATGTTAAGGATGGAGAAGAAAACGAAAGCATTGAAAAAGGAAGAAGAAAGCGTAATCGATACTTCTGACAGTTTTGAATTGTACCTATGCAGCGAGGATGCTCTCCGCTCCAGGTTCCGTCGCCCTGACAAGTCCTTGTTGTTGATCCAACTAATCTGAATCCGGAATTACACGCGTAGTTCACCACAGTGTTGTAAGAATTCGCTGCAGTGCTACGTGTTCCGTCCTGCAGTTCACCAGGAAGGATGCAGTATACCACTAAATAAGAGAAGGGATAACACTGTTAATGGTGCCTTACGTAGCAAAATGAACAAATAACGAATACGAATCGTCCCCTTTGTCTTAGGCTTACCATCACAACGGGGCTCTTTGCCAGACCAAGTACCATCAGCCAAACAAGTTCTTGAAGAGGCTCCTCTCAGGATGTAACCGACGTTGCACTCAAATTTCACATTGCTGTCCACGGTTGTTGGGGGGTTGACAGGATCAAGTTTTCCATTGCTGAAACTCGCTATTGCTGGGCAAGAACTCCCTGTGAGAAAATAACGTTTCTCAAATATTTTTATGATATCGAAGACTCAAAGTGTGCAAATGTGTTATTTTACTGCTTAAACCGCAGTTGGTCAAACAGTCTTTTAGTCAGTCAGTCAGTCAAACACAAAAGCAGTCGGCTGGTCACTCCGTCTGTCTTTGTCTGTGTGTGAACCTGTCTGTCAGTAGGTCAGACAATCAATTAGTCGATCAGACAGTTACTCAGACAGACAGTGAGTCTGTCAGTCCGTTTTGTAGGTCATGTCTTTCTGTCTGGCTGTATCATAAGCCGGTATGCTCTGTATGTATGTTTGTTTCTTTGTTTGTTTCTTTCTGTCTACCTTCCTTTCTGTCTATCTGTGTGTCTGTCTGTCTGTCTATCTGTATCTGTATCTGTATCTGTTTCTGTTTGTCGGTTAGCCGTAACCAGTCAGTCAGTGTCAAATATACTAGAACGAAAACCAAACTTTCCTTACCTGAACACGTTTTTCCATCACCGTTTAGATTAAATCCTGGCCGGCACAGACACTCACGTCCTAAGAGCGTGTTCACACAAATCTGCTCGCAGGGTCCTAATCCGTTATTACTGGAACATTCGTCGTCATCTGAAAGTCCAGCCATGGACAAGAAAGACAAGCTTATTTCAAAAGGAGAACTTTGTGTTGAGCATACTGAGGGAACCATACGAATGGGGTTTCTTTAAAACCACGAAGGACTATAGAAATTGTCGTTCTAAGAGTCGTTATTTCAAGATATTCAAGAGAGCCAAAGGATTTTTCCCTGTCGTGACATGGATGAAACATGTAACTTAAGGTATGAAAATGACAACTAACAATGATGGCTTTAGGTAATCCATATATGATTAGTATTAGCAGCAATCCCGCCCCTGAGTAAATGGAACCAAACAAAGAATGAACTACAAAACTAATCTGAGGCAACCAAGTAATAATTTCGCAATAACTGGCGTTAAGAAAACACCTTTCATGCTGGTGTTAAATCTGCGTCGGGCCAAATGATCTATCCTCGATTCACAAGCATATCCCAGTTTCCGCAGTATAAAGCGTATAGGAGTATCCCAACTCCGAGTCCCTCTGGATGGGATGTTAGTCCATTACTAGGTTATTCCGCAACATTAAATGTGCTGGAACACTGTACCCATTTATATATCTGGGTAGAGAGAAGCACTGACCAAGAACACAAAACATTAACCTCGGCCAAGGCTCAAACCGGGACAGCCTGATCTTGAGTTCAGCACGTTAACCACTTGGACAATCTACCACCCATACACCAATGAAGATAAGAACTTCATACTTTAATTACCTGCACAAGAACGACCATCTGCCGTTAATGCGTAACCTGATGCACAGGTACAGCGGTAGCTACCCACACTGTTATGACAACTTTGCTGGCAGTTTCCGTTGTTTGAGCTGCATTCATCAATGTCTAAAAGGAAAGCGGTGAAATGCATGTTAGCGTAAATTGCTAATCCAACTTGCGGGTTCATTTTTCGAGTGTTTTATTACCTATAACGCGTTCCTTTAAAACAATCTAACACAAAACAAACCACGACTGGGTAAGACTGGGGACTACTGATTTCCAACCTCGTTCCCAGGACCTTTTCGCCAGGGAAAAGGTCCTGGGAACGAGGTTGTACTGATTTCATTTCGAGCGTCGGAAGAATCTAGAAAACCACTATGAAGTCGGAGAGCGCATGCGTCAAAATGGAAGAAAAGATAACGTTTTTTTTCTTTTGATGCCTTGGCCAGTATGAAGAACTCAGCTCTCTTGCGTTTTTCCCCTGCACATTCACGCATTTCAACGGAGACAAGGACGACGTTGATGTTTTGTTGACTCAAAAAAAGTAGAAAACAACTTGTGCTTGCTCGGTGTTTGGTGTTTGTACGAAGATATCCCACGAAAGGACTAATTTAGTAGGGGTGTGAAGCAGCCTTGTGTTCCTACAGGTGCAAAGCTTGTGTTGATAATGATAGCGCTGATGAGGATGATTATGATGACGTTGATGATGAGGATAATGATGATTGTTATAAAGCCTGCGTGACAGGCTTTCAAAGGACAGGAATGGGAGAGACGAGCTCGCAAAGGTGGGAGGATTGCGGTATGGGACGCCTCCAAGGACGCTATTGCCCCATTAACTATGCAAAACCCACTCAACTGTGAAATGTCCAGCTGTCAATAATTATCCAATCAGAATCACACCGCTTCTTTCGTGACAAAGTCTGCCGCCCCAACGGGTTCTCGTATTTCTTGTTTTAATTGTTTTGCACAAAAAAAGACCTTCGGCGAGACAGCGAAAATAGGCCGGCCCAAAAAAAAGCAGTTGTAGCAATGTTTGTATAGTTTGCCAGGTAAATCTAAAAGTAACATATGTGCAAAATGTGTGGCAAAAGCTTGTGTAAATATATCTAAACCGTTGGCGAGAAAAGAAATATTCGGAGTTGTCTTTAGCGAATCTCTGAAGAACTTCGGGATGACATTGATTGTTTATTACAACGATTCGCAGTGGCCTGCAATACCTGTTCATGGTTCAACTGTATGCGATTCATCTACAACACAAGCCACTAAACTGCTACTTCTTCTGTAGCACTTTCCGTCGATGTATAGACAATAGCAAATTTGCCTCCTTCGATGCTTCCAAACAAACTAGTTTCTGAGCTAAATTGTAGGCAGTCAAATTCATGGCCTCGTCTTCCATAACCTGGTCGTTAATAATTCTGTAAAGAGGCGTAATGACTAACATATGATGCCTAATTTCCAGCTCTTTTCGCGAGCAACACAAGAGGCTGAAAAATGAAACTATTTCCATAGCCTGTAGGTAAAAGTTCCTTTTATTCAAAAAATGTTAAATCGCCTTCTTTTGCACTACGTACTTTTGGCACGAATTTGATACAATTTTCTTCCAAAGATCGTAGCGTTTCCTCTAGAAACGATCCCTTAATTTGTTAAATATAAATGTGAGATGACCTTTATGCTCTTGAATGACAGGTCGCTGACAAATCAGAAGGATGGATTAAGTAATTCACTAAATCTTACCAATCAGGATTTCTACGTTGGTCTGGTGGACGAAAAACAAAGAAGAGATGACAATAGCGTCTTCTCCCTCCCGCGCTCAATTTGACTTTCCTCCTCTTCTACGGCTTGCCACGTAGGCTAATTGTAATTATGATAATGATGATGATGAAACGGACAATGAAAATGATCAATACCGACTCAAGTAGTTATTTCTAACTCATCAAAGGTAGATAACATGTCACCTGAACAGGTTCCGTCGTAATTGACTGAGTATCCCGCCTGGCAGTCGCATTTATAACCTCCATCAGTGTTGATGCATGTCTGTCCGCAGTTTGCTTGCCCTGTGCTACATTCATCTACGTCTGCAGGAAGACCAAACAATCCATTAATTAATATGCTTAATGAATGATTTAATGAATTGACTTTTGTGTAATTTTATTTATCGCAGGGTGCTGTGTTGCTTCAAAATACATAATAGGACTTGCACGTAATAACACGCTCGCGAAACAACTGAATTTCTAGACAATGAATTTTCTAGTTTGCACTAAGCGCGTTCAGAATGTGCATGATGAGGGCGAATAACAAATTGGCGCTATGTTTACTTTTGTCAAATCAGTTCAGTTTAGAAGCGCTTTTCAGGTAAGGTAATTTGTCGCCATTAACCAA
Organism: Catalaphyllia jardinei; assembly: GCA_022496165.2. NCBI lineage: Eukaryota > Metazoa > Cnidaria > Anthozoa > Scleractinia > Caryophylliidae > Catalaphyllia > Catalaphyllia jardinei. The sequence continues at coordinate 11,922,136 of CM042754.1, forward strand.
TCAAATTTTCATTCTTTGTCATGATAACGTAACACCACTTACCCATGCATTGTGGAATAGGCGCATCCCATTTTCCATCAACGCAGTTTAGCGTTGCCGTCGAGCTAGCCACATATCCAGAGTCACAGTAGACTGTCATTTTGCCCCCGAGAGCTCGGCTGCCACCATATCTGCCATGCGCTATTTTACCTGGGCATGGACACTTCATCGCTGAATGATGAGTAAATATAATGAGGTTAGTTTAATGCTGGAAGAAAAAGCTTTTAGTTTCTAGAAAAATCGTTGAGCTGCGTCGGACAAGTGAGACATTGAGAAGCTAAAGTTTGGAATGTTAGCCCTAGCAGCCTTTGCCTCGCATCCTTGCAACGACGCCTGATTTACCGTCATCAAGGTCAAGCTGATGAAAAGTTGATCCTGGAAAATTCCTGACCGATAACATCTTTTACGTCTTCCTTTTTCAGACGCCTTGTCATGATCTTACATGTATGAGAAGTGCAGGGAAAAATATGCTTTCTTTCGGAACTACTTTCTTACTGAACACTTTGTCGAGTAAACGAAACACCGGGGAGAACTAAGCCAAATAACTTACGAAATATGTCACGTGTGACCAGGTGTGATCGGAACCAGCTGGGAATTAAATCTAATTATCTACCAGATACCATGAAATATTTAATTTGCGCCTGCAGTCTCCTTTAAGCCAATGAATTTAGCTGTTTAAGTCTACATTATCTAGATGGATTTAGTTAACTTGTTATGTCCTTGTTGCTCCCAATTCAGATCATGCGATGATTTATTTGAGTGGACAAACTTTGTCTGTTTGTACATACTCCCATGCAATCAATTGCGTGGGGCAAATTGCACAGTTTTAACCTTCCGAATGAACATCACGTGATCTGAATTGGGTGGAAACACGGCTGTAAACAGGTTAAGTGAATCCCTCTATCAAACAGCAAGGATAGTTTTTCAGTCGTGGGCGTGAAAAAAGCTGCTTTTTGTTGATTCACATCATCGTACCTGTGTCGCAATGACGACCTTCGTATCCTTTGTTGCAGGTACACTTGTAGCCTACTGGAAGAGTTACGCATGTGCCATGGGCTCCGCATGGGTAGCTGCTGCAGGCGCTGTTTGCTGTAAACGTAGAAAATCTCAATTAGTTGTGCCATAGCAGCGAGTGAAAGGTTTTCTCTTCAAACGCCGATAGAGAGGACTCCCAAATCAAAAGGTCGTGGTTGCCCATTGGAAAATTTTAATTGAACTCTTAAGGTGGCTGAACATAGTTTTGGCACGCACTCTTGCTGATGCGCACTCTTCAGCGCGCTCACAGGAATTATAAAGACAGACATGTCGTTGATACAGCGATCATTTTATTTGCTCGATGCCCGCACAATCTTTACCATTTTTCTTCGTAATTAAACGCAGTGTGTTGATAGTTTTAGTTTTTTATTGCAAAGGTATGTTAGAAAAGGTAACGATGCAAAGATCCCTGCAATTCTCGGATTTTCTTTGTCATCGAAAGAAACCAGTTAAATGCAGCGCAGTTGCTCGAAAATTTTAGGCTAAGTGCATTTGCAGAAACTTGCCGATTTCAAAGGATCTGGTCGTTAATATTTCAAGAAATTTAGCAAAAAAAAATAGTTCAGAAACCATTTGGATGATCTATAAAGAAAAATCTGAATTCTAACCGATGGAATTTGTAATAATACAGGATATGTGAGGAAAACGATTCATAGCGATTTTCGAAAGCCGCCTCTGTTAATTTGTTTTTTTCTACAACAGTATTAACAGAAGGGTTTTTATGTAAATTCGTAGTGGGCAATTGATGAAGAAATCTAACGACAGGATTTGTTTTTTTAAAAAATAAACAAAAACCATTAAGATTCTTCTATTAAAAACCATTAATTTTTCAAGCCTTGTTTTTAAACCAGCCCCGTTGCCTTGGCAACACCACACTCCTAAGCCCAATTGCGAGAATAAACCCCTCTGTGGTTGACCTTGACGCTTGAAAATAAAAGAGGACCAAAGCATAAATAGTTAAAAAATAATGATGAATTAGGCATAGGCACTTGAAAACTGTGTTCGGCCACCTTAACGCAGACTAGTGTAGACGCAGCTTAAGATTTATTTCAACCACTAATAAATACCAACTGAAACGGACGTGGTCATTTTTTTTATTATTTCTTCGGGTGTACCCTAAAAATTACTTTGAAGGTCAAAACCAGAGGCGCTTTGTCCTGAACTCCCTCGGTGAGTCAAAAATCTTTGATTTGCACTCCTAACAAGATGACAAGTATCCTCTGGAGGGCCTTTTCTGAATCACGCTACGATGTTGACATAGTCTCCAGCTTATTTCTTCTATGGACAGTGTTGGGGTAGCATCAAATTTTAAAGTAACTATTTCTTTATCGTACATTTTGTTCTAGGCGCCAAAATGAGGGGAAATTAAAACGGGCTAGAAAATAATAAAAAGTTAAAACATAAAACTACATACCTGGGCACGTACAAACATAACGAACTTTGAAATCAGGACAGCTTCTTCCGGGTTTTTGCTCACTATTCAAACACGTGATTCCACTATCTGAGCACGTCTTTGTCAAATTCAACTCAAGGTCAGGCATCGATCTTCCTTCAATATCCTGACAATCGTAAAAACCCGGACCTGCGCATGCGCCTGCACGAGTTTCCGCATCTCCATCACCAGTTGTTGGCAAGTCGTTGTTTAGCCAGTTAGTCCAACATTTGTTTTCTAGAAAAAAATCAAACAAAATTGCATTAGAGACAAATTTACATAGATATTTGACTTTAAACGGTCTGTCGCGATAAATTTCGCGAGGCTTTTGTTGACAATTGCAATGCTGACTCAGTTTTACGTAAAGTTTAAACTAACTGATTTGCCGTCTTTGCTTAGTAAAATAATATACAGCGATCAGGATATACCACTTTTGGTGAACCGAGACTCGTTGTCGCGTAATTTGATCTGGTGAAGTAATGAAAAGGCCCGGCCAAAAAATTTTAATGCCTTAATGCCGTATCCCACAACGACGTGCGACCCTAGGTGTTGTTTTCCTATTGGCAAAACGAAACTGATCACTTCCCGTGTCTCCCAAATTTCCTGTTACTGAATGCAAAGAGTAAAAGTTGAAGTAGAACCGACGAGATCTGCCCTCGCGACCGCCATGTTAAATTCAAAAACAACACCTCAGGCCGCGAGCGGTTGTGGGATACGGCATTAAAAGTTTTGTGCCCAGGCCTCATCATTACGTCACCAGATCACCTGGCCGTTATTTAGTAAGTAAACCCTTTCAGGCGGCTGGTATGTCGGCTGATAATGTCCGCGGCTGAGAGATTGTCCGAAAAATGAACATTTGGCCGAGAAGCGAAGCTTCGAGGGCAAATGTGACATTTTGAGGACAATCTCTCAGCCAAGGACATTATCAGCCTACGTACCAGCAAGCCAGAAAGGGGTTTATTTATTTTATAACCCCCCATTAATTTTCATTTCGCAATTAAACCGCTCGTAGACATGGTAAAAAGCCAGTGGTGATCTGATGCGCGTGATTGACGTGAGAGAGCAAAGTAAATTTGATTGGTTTAACTAACTTCATTGCCACTGTGATTGGATCAAATCTGACAAACTGTCATGTGAAATTAATTCTCGTAACGTCACTTGCATCAAACACTCGAAAACTCGGCGCTTTGGTACATATATTCCGACGTACTGTTCGAAACCTTGACTAGAAAGAAATGTGTTTCAGTCTCAGAATTCACATCCGTGAAACACAGAATGTGTAAAATCTGGAGCACTCGAAGGTGGACTGATTTTTCGTCGCTTTTACCGCTTGAGATGAAGTACTTCAGCCGGCTTGTTGTTGTTTTGAGCTGAAGGTCACCGGGTTTCATCTCGCATTGGTTTTCACGGCCTCTCTTTCTGGAGTAGAGAATGGTGCTAATGCCGTATTTGCAAAACTTTCTGGAGCATTCAGACCAAGCTGATTTGCTGCATAGAGGACTTCAATTCAAGATCCTCGCTGGAAATTGGACACCTGTGCTTTGTGAAAGAAATCAATCCCGGCCTTTCGCGCAAGATCTGTTAGGGGTGTATGTAAAACGAGGAACCCACCCGGAACCTAGCGGAACCTGTCGGAACCACCCAGAACCGCCAGGAACCTAACCGGAACCACCCGGAGCCTAGCCGGAACCACCCGGAAAACCCTGGAACCTTGACAGAAAACCAAAATAATTAAAAAAAGCAAATAAAAGTAATAAAGAAACAAAATAAAAATCAAATAAATAAAATAATAAAAATAATAAAAGAACAGGACGGCACGTAACTAACGGAGTGTTTGCCATATCAAAGGTCAAAGTACAAAGTAGTTATGACCATGAGTGAGGCGAAAGAGACTGTACTATCATCATAGAAGATGAACCTAAAGATGACGATACTGAAGAACTATATCAGTCAGCTTTCATCAAAACCGAGGAAACGTGTCCTATTCCCAGGTAGAAACATTTCCTTCTACAAACAGAAATTTGACTGTTTCCTGAGTTCCGTAAGATTGATCGCTTTCCTAAAAATCTGCTCGCAAATTTACGCGGTTTCACTTAATTTCAACAGTGCTGTAAAGACTGAACGGAACGATTATGACAAGCTAATCGAAATCCTTTTCTCGCCGGAAACAAGTCCAGAAAAGAAGAGGTAAGGGTGCCGGCAAGTTCATTAGCTTTCATTTTGGCGTAGCGAAACAACTGCAACTAAATCAAGTCACTCAGGAACGTTTTTTTCCAAGGTAGTTCGTTTTCATCAAATAATGGTACATATGAGACGAGGCCTGTTGAACTGGGTCAGGGTGTGTTTGTGCAAACACTCCGTTATGTCGATATGGCAAACACTCCGTTAGTCACGTGCCGTCCTGTTCTTTTATTATTTTATTTATTTGCTTTTTATTATCCAGTTTTTATTTTTTTTATTTATTACTTTTATTTGAATTTCTTGTTATTTTGGTTTTCTGTCAAGGTTCCGGGGTGTTCTGGGTAGGCTCCGTGGGGTTCCGGGTGGTTCCGGCTAGGTTTCGGGTGGTTCTGGTTAGGTTCCGGGCGGTTTCGGGTGGTTCCGGCTAGGTTCCGGGTGGTTCTGGTTAGGTTCCGGGCGGTTCCGGGTGGTTCCGGCAGGTTCCGCTAGGTTCCGAGTGGGTTCCGTGTTTTACATACACCCATCTGTTAGTGATGCCTTGAGCTAGTTTGCCGGCTTGAATACAAACGGATTTCTTTGAAGGGTACCAGAAAAAAAATTGTCCAGCCCGGAACGAATTGGCTTTCACAGTGTTGCGACTGTATGGCTTTCCTTTCACTGACTTTTCTGGCTTCTGCGTAAAAAAAGGTTTCAACATGGTTGACAATTCTGCCGGCTCCATGATTTCAAGTGCGACTGGAATTTTTCTCTCCTTCCTCCACGCTTGGACTTGAACGGTTGGTTTATTTTATGGTTAGTTATCACATTGTATTAAATCCCTATTTTATAAACTGAATCGGTTTTACGTAGGACTAAAAAGTCTTCTCGTGACTTTCTTCACCTTCAAAGACATTGACAGCGTATTTTGGTGACTTTTTTGTCCTTTCCGGAAAAGCACTTGCCATCAGCTTTTTAATGTCACTATCGCTAGACTCAATAACACTAGTTTGGCTTCCTTCCATGTTAAATAAGAGAAAAGAAAACTTGAAATACTTGTGCCGACTATGTTTCTCCTTGACGGAAAAACAATCGGAAACGTCAGCTTCCGAATCTCTTTACGGCGGCCAATTCACATTATCAACTCAGTTGATAAAACCAAATTATCTTGTAGTACTCCCACCGACGCAGCACTACAGTTTCTTTAGAAACTTACCCCCTTTACTCGTTGGTTATAAATCGAGTTAACTTTAACATGGCGCCACTCAACAAATCTCACTAAAAGCCTAATACACAGGCAAATAGCGGTGCAAGAAGTTATAAAAGACTTGTATTCAGGAAAATCTGATGTTTTGTGGTTTACCCGCAGGAACCTTGCGAAAAGTAGGAAGTTGAAAATTGAACAGCAGGAATACATCACGAACCTAACAGCACACTGCAAGAAATGCAAGAAGTAATCGGTTCTACCCAGGGCGCTTATACGTACAAGCGCCCTGGTTCTACCTGTGCACGAAGTCCGTCGTTATCTAGCAGGACTGGAAAAATGCTGAAGCTTACCAGTTCGCGCCACAGATGGTTTAATCTTCTTTATGCCGGCATCTGCAGGATCGTAGAAGTCAGACCATCCAATGACATTTCCAATAAAGTTTTCAGCATGTCTTGCCATGTCAGCGATATCTGAAGCGAGAAGCTCGTAACTCCAAATATTCAGCTGGCTCATTTGACCGATAAACGCTTCATTGGCGCTAAAGTTTCCACCAAGTTCGTCTTGTTCTTGTCCAAGGACGTATAATCCTCCCGCGGGAATAACCTAGAATTCGAAAAATAAAAGCGACAGATTAAGTAGGCAATTAGGTAGACGGATTCAAGCCGTGCTCAATGGCAAAACTGACGAGGAATTCTGAATAACAAAATATTGCTCTCAGTCATTTCGGTTCACTACTCAACGAGGCAATTCTGATTAAAAGCACTTTCTTGGCTTGTATAACGTGCTTGACAGGGGCGCTACTATCATCATCAAACTTTTTTCAAAAAGTCGAATCTCCAAAGGCAGATTTTGCTAACTGAAATCTAAAATAGTAGTGTAACTGGAGTAGTATAAAAACACTCCTATACAACTGTATTGAAGGTTGTACATGTTCAAGGTTGTAACATTGATACTGAAAAAAGATCGCAAGCGTTTTCTTATTTTGTTGTGCCCGGCGCTTTGAAAATAACCGTTTAACACTAAATACAACTTGCACTTCTTTCGACAATTCCCTTAATATCTTTGTAGTGGCGCAGCTCGTTTATGAGCAAAGATGCTTGTACGTTTACTTTTAGCATACTGTTGGGGCCAGAAATGTAACAAAACTGCAATTAAAGTGTCCCTTCAAAATAGGCAGGTACAAAATGCACATAGAAACTACTATGGTGCTGCATGGCGGATCCAGACCTTTAGCTAAGGAGAGGGGGTGGGGGGAGGTGGTTTTGATTTACTTGCCCGCTGGGTTTTCTCCCTTCTGTCATTCTCCTTTTTCTACCCAAATAAAGAATGGGGAAGGGGTGGGGCGGCTCCCCCGGGCCCCTCCCGTAGATCCTCCACTTTGCTGTCAGGCATTTGAAAGCTGCACAGTGTTATGAAATCACCCACCTGCCCCTTTTGAAATGCATCTATAGCAACATCGTTTTCTCTGACTTTGCTTCCGTCCTTGTACACTTTCCACGCTCCTGTTGAACTTAGCCATGTGAATGCCATATGATGCCACTTCCCATCATTTGCCGCTACGTTTGTCGCAGCCTTTTGTCCATTGACCCAGATGTTAAAACCATTGTAGTCGTGAATCACAAAGGAATTGTCCTGAACGGTGGCTTAAGAACAGAAAAATGAAAAATAAACTTTTGGTTAGACGGGTGTAGCTGGCCAAAAGTTCGATATTCTATTACTTATGTAATTCATTACCATGGTGACAACTGTAACACTATTGTCATCCAGTTACAACTACAGTCAAATCTCCTTTAACGACGTTCGCGCGAAAATTTTCTGACATTGATTTTTTCTCTGAAAATTTTACCACTGGAAGATGATGGGTTAGTGATGTCAGAAAAGAAGAAGTAGACCACAGTGGCTGCAAGACCCAAAATATTGCAATTAGAGCTTTGAAGGGAAATATTTTTCTGCCGAATATGGTTCAAGCGGACCTATTAAGCGAATTTAGTCAACTGGTGAGGTTCCTCAAAGAACAAGTTCGCATTTAGCGACCATAGTTTCGCGCACTTTACAGCCGCAAGATGACAGGATTCAATGTCCTATGGACAGAAATTTAGAAAAGTAGGGGTCACCGAACGTCCAAGATCTTTAAATCTAAGCAAAGCTATAGCAATGGCCATCTGCGCTATCATTGTTCATTTTAGCACTTCGCGCGCGCCCTCGATGCATGACGTAGCATATGAATTTGCTTGCGCAGTAAGGATACGCAGAAGAAATTAGCGCGAACGTGTCAAATTTGACAAGCTGTTGCGGGGTCGTCAACGGCCAGTTAACGACTCGTTGTCAACTTGTCAGGCTATGTTAATTAAACTGGCTCGACAAACTTTAATTTGGGCTTTTCAGGTAAATTGACTGAGGAGAACCTCTTGAGACTCTTACTTCCTTTTATTCCACCACACCGGTATCAGTCTTCATTTCAAAAATAGGTTCTCATTTGATAATTATTTAGCAAAGTACCTCCTTCTTGCACAGCATATGAAATGGGCGTTCCGGGATCTAGCTGTTCCTGAGCAACCTTCATCCAAAAAGCCACAGTAAATGCTCTTAACTCTTGACGCATCTCCACGATGGATGCTCCTGGACCCAGTTCTCTTTTAAACTCCATGTCAAAATCAGTAGAAATCTCTATAACAATGAAAAAAAAAATCTGGGTGAACATAGATATATTTGTCGTACTTTCGTCTTGCCCCATTGATTTTCAGGGGGATGGATAAAAATGTTGGTTATGGTAGTGGCTCAAACCAATCTCCAGCATTTATATTTTGATGGGTCGTTATAACCGCTCTTTATTCCTTGATACTGCAATCATGGTGTCAAAATACTGCCAATCTATTGGTGAACACGTTGTTATTATTTTCGTAACTTAACAGGTTACCATAGCAACAATGTGACTTGCTGAAAACAGCCTTAATTAATTACAGCTTTAGGGGCTTATAATTCAAAATGGCGCTTTAAATTTTTTTTGTATTATCCGCAACTTTTTCATAAGCGTAATAAGATGCAACGTTTCGGAAAGTTCAAAGAATTTCTGCAGGTAGGGTTCAGAGCCACCTTAAATTTTGGAACATACAATACAGTGCATTGCAATGCACAAAACATAGTAGTTGTTACTACTGACTGAGGAATTGACAAATAGAAACGTTTTGGTTACATAATTTATGTACAGTGTAAATATGAGTTTTGAAACGAAAGATTGTGCACGGTCGTGGGCCCTAAAACATAGACCTTGTAATCTTTGGTTGCTCCTTTGATGTTTGTCAGGCTTTATTAACTATGATTACAAGCTTGCAAAAATACCTGTCTCGCAGTTCGTGCCCTTAAAGGAAGGCTTACAGTAGCATTTATAGCCATTTGTCTGGTCAACACAGTTTCCGTTGTTCTGACAAGGCGTGCTCGAGCATTCATTGATGTTGACCTCGCATTTTGAGCCAGCAAACCCTGCCGCACAGCTACATTCGTGACCATAACTAGTTTCCTGGCAAGTTGCGCCATTCATACATGAGTCTGGGAGACAGGCGTTGTCCTTCTTCTCGCACAAATTGCCGCTAAAACCTGTCTTGCAGACGCACCTGAATGCTTGGATCTCATTCAAACATGTTCCACCATTAAGGCATGGGGAATTTTTGCAGTCCTAAGACAGAAACAAAATAAATAAATAAAATCCTCACTAGATGACAATTATTAGTACGAAATCAAAAACTTAATTTAAAATTGAAAGTACATGTAAAACCAGCTTGGCAGGCTCTGGTAAAGAAATAGTTCGTTCTCACCTCTTCACAGTATTTGCAACATTGACTGTTTTTTATTATTATTTTTGAAATGCATTGGACATGTGTAGACATTTCTCAAAATTCCGCAAATTTTGCAGACCAAGACAGTGATGGCCCCGTATAGCTATCAATAAATTTATGAAATGAAGTTGATTTTGAAACTGCGGGAATACAGATGAAATAGAGATAAGCAATTGCAAATTTTTAACTAAGCAATTGCAAATTTTCAGCATGAATCTTAGCCCGAAAAAATCATTTTCAGGACTTCAATGGGATTCGCCGGAACCCATGGCCTCTGCGCTGTTTTTCGGCCTAAAATTTTCAACTGCTTAAATGGCGTTTACAACTGCGATGACCACATCTCTATTTCATTTAGTCAATTCTTCTTACTCTTGATAGGCTACTTCTACCGCCTCTATCAAAATATCCCTTTTTTATGTAAGTGAAATAAAAAGATAAAAGAAACAACAACACAACAGAAAAAAAATAGCCAAGAAAACCAATTGGTCAATAGTTTTAGTAAGCCAGTTTAAGGACGACGGAGTGTGTTCATCGATAAAAAGAGAAAATGCCAGATCGCACTTTCTGTTTGGGTATTTTTTCTCTCTTCCCCGCAAAGGCTCTTTCGTGCTTTGACCATGTATGCTGGGGATAATAAGCTGCAAAAGGAAAGAAAGCGCAAGGAGAGCCCTCGTTTCTTATTCGTAGGAGAGATGAAGGTAATTCGTTTGCTAACAATACTTTCTGTTAATCGATCTGTCGGTGTTAATGGAATACTTCTTAAGTTTCATAAATAGACTTTTAAACTTGAAAAATACAGATTGACTTGCTAAAAGACAGATATTACAGTATATCACATACGTTGATTATAGTCTCACAGAATTGCCCTTCGTATCCGTCGGGACAAACGCAGTCGTGTCCATCTGGTGAATTGACGCAGGTTGAGCCACTCGCACACTTGTTACTGTTGCAGCTGCTCGTTTTTACGTCACAATGTGTCCCACTATAGTCGGGTGGACACAAGCAAACATACCCATTCACCTGTAGAACATTTTAATATTAGTCAGAATAAGTGATATGCACTCAGCTAGCGCGCATGCTCTATTCCGGATCGAGGTAGTCTGGATTTAAGCCCTGGCCCGGGATATTGTTCAGTGTTCTTGAGCAAGACACTTTACTCTCACAGTACCTCTCTCAACCCTGATGAAAAAATAGATACCAGCGAATTCAGTGCTGGGAGTAACCCTGCGATGGACTAGAAGCCCTTCCAGGGGATAGAAGAAATATTCGTACCCTTTTCATGCTACAGAAACCGGGATAAGCTCAGGCCTGAAGAGCTACTTGGCTTTTATGCAGACTTTACTTTTCTTTTACTTTTGCTCAGTACATAACACCGCCGGATCCGAGAAACTATACTTAAAACAACGCTATCTCTGGGAAAAAATCCCACTGTCTCTAATTAAAGATCCTTTTCCTTTATAGACACTTTCGAACTATTTTTTGTTCCCCTTGAGAGTTGGAAATAGCGGGGGGGGGGGGGGGGATCAGGTTCAGTTACATACAGTGTACATGTATGCCACCATAGCCCTAGGACACGAATTGCCTGGAATTCCGCATACCTTATCAACACAAGTTGCTCCTTTAGAACACGGGTTTGATACACATTCATCCTCATCTATCTCGCAGTTAGGCCCAGTGAAGCCTGGTGGGCACACGCATTTGTAGCCATCTGTAGCCTCAAAGCACGTGCCCTCGTTGTTACAGGGGTTTGATGCGCAACTCGCGATGTCTGTAAAACAGAATCGAAAAGACAGTAGAAGACAGAAACTAAGAGCTAATTTAATCGTTTTAATCTGGTATTTTTCAAGATATTTAAGATCATTACCTTTCATCAAGACATGCTCGGCAACTTTTAGCAGCTGTTTATTCATCCCTGACATAAATTATTATGTTTAATGTGGCTCAAAACAGTTTCCAGCACATTCGAAGACTTAGATTTTGATGGGGCATTATAACCACTCTTTATCAATTGATGATACAATCCTGCCCAATCACTGGTAAACACGTTGGTATTATTTTCGTGACACAATAGGTTAACATAGCAACACTATGACCTGCAAAAAACACCCCAAATTTCAGCTTTAAGAGATTATATTTCAAAACCTGCGCGGTGAAATTTTTTCTTATTATAGAATTTTGATAAGCAGGATAAGATGCAACTTTTGGCAAAGTATTAAACAATTCTATACATGTGGTTCAGAGCCACCTTAAATTTTCGAAAATTTAAGGTGGCTCTGAGCCAGATGTACAGAATTTTTTAAACTTTTCCAAAAGTTTAAAAGCTGAAATTAAGGGTGTTTTTAGCAGGTCATAGTGTTGCTATGGTAACCTATTGTGTCTTGTTCTTATTGTTAATGGCAGCTAGTTTCATAAAACAGGTGCAGCATGAGCAAAAGCCCGATCGCCAAGTGTAGAGCAGCTGACTTTTAGAACGAACAGAAGAGATTTTGCAGACGAACGAAGAGCATAATTAGCAGCTGATTTCACGGATAAAAGATCTTTAATGTAGTATGGGCTTTGGTTGTGTAGTGACTTGTAAACAAAAAGGAGTAATTTGAACTGAACTCTGAATGTTACTGGAAGCCAATGCAAGTCGATAAGAGCCGGTGTGATATGATCAAATTTCGCAATCTGAAAAGTCACCACTCTAGTGCGGCATTCTGGACTTTCTGTAAACGATCGAGCTGATACTTAGGTAGACCAAATAGAAGTGCGTTACAGTAATCAAGATGCGAAGATACAAAGGCATGGATCAGTGTCTTTGTGTATTACACGGTAAGGAATTTTCTGATCTGTCTTATATTATATAGTCCGCGAAAAGCCTTACTACAAATCTTGCCTACGTGAACATTCATTCGCATATGAGCATCGAACCAGGATCCGAGGTTCCTGACGCTTTCTAAAGGTTCAATGATGGTGTAACCAATGATAATAGATTCAATTGATGTTTTTTCAAGTTGTTGACGGGTGCCAATAATTAGAACGTCAGTTTTCGCGTCAATGATCATTAAAAAATTTCCAATAAACCAAGAGCGAACATTAGCGATACACTTTTCAATCACAGAGACAGTGTTAATTTCTGAATCGATAGAACAAGGTCGAAAGGAGAGGTAAATCTGAGTGTCGTCAGCATAGCCATGGACGGTGCTGAGAAATAATGTTAAAGAGGCGGGAGACGTAGAGAGTAAATAAATGACAGGCTCCATACAACTACCCTGTGAGACTCCGCAGTTCAGACTGATTCTTGGTTTATTCCTCCTGGTTATTCTATGCTTTCATTTGCAGTGAATATAACTTACCGACACATTGGCTCGTAGACGAAGCGCCCTCTCCGTAAGTTGATTTGCTACCATCGCAGCGTAGACAGGATGTTTGCTTTTTGGCGGACTGATACGTTCCTCGAGCACAGGGAAGGCAGGGTTCCACGCCGGTCTGAGAATATGTTCCTGGCGCACAGGGCACTTAAAGAAACAAACCATTTGCCGTGAGTAGCTGTCTGAAGCCATACTGCTTTTATGAGCCAGGAATTTGGATTGACGAGATATAACAGTGTGTTAGAGGTGCTAGAGAAGAATGTTTCCTGAACATTTCTCCTGATATCTTACTGTATGCAATAGTCGTGACTGATGGTTTAAAAATACAAGGGGACGTGATCCTTTCAGTAACTTCATGCGCCGCACAAGTGCTAACAGCAAAGAGGCTAGAGGAAGAAACGAACACGAACTAGGTAATTTACTTTAAGTTTAGTTCAGCGTATATTGCAACTCCTGAAAATGGGAGCTGAATACAATCCATCCCGTTCTTACCTTTCTCTCGGCCTTGTTGGAACTGGGTTGTTTAGGGTTTTTTTCTATACCTTGATAAAAGACAAACTTACTTCCACATCCACTGATTGATTTGGTGCCTTCTCCTAAGGTTACCGATGATCCAGGACATTGAATACACGAGGTCTGCCGTAAAAGAGACTGGTAACTATTGACAGGGCACGGTTCACAATTGGCGAGACCGGTTGGTGAAAATTCGCCAGCTTGACACGCAGCTTTAAGGAAAAAACCAAAAGGAACAATCATCTTATGTTGTGGAGGCCGGTTACGAAGCCGTGCCACTAAAGTTACAATAATAGCTGGGAGTGGGGTTATTGTGTGAAAATCTCAAATGGTTTTTCTGCGGTCCTCGACCAAAAAGTCTGAACACTTGTTTTGGATTGTAATGGTTTAAGTTCGCTGAACTTATCTAAAGAGGGGAAAGTACTTCAGAGATTACAAGTAAAGAAATCGAGTAAAAATAAATCTGACCTCTATATCCAATTACAGTCTAAAATGTGGAAACCTAAACGATTGTTGGAATTCCTTGAAATCCTTTTTACCAGTTCATTGGCTGAAGCATAAACCGCTATCCAACGATGCACCTCTATGCATTTGTGCAAGAAAATGGTTCAATGGTCACTTCAAAGTCCTGCGCACATGGTTTAATCTCAGGTTGATCCTTAGACATCATTGGCAGGACTTGTTTTCTTGCACAACTATGTGAAGGTGCCTAGTTAGTCTTTCGCTGTTTCTGTAACTAAGAACTGTAAAAATTGTTGGCTTTGTTGAAAACATACCCAAACATTGCGTAATGTTTTTGCTGCCCACTGCAAGAGTGTAAGTCTTCTCGGGACAAACTGTACACTGGCCTACTCTACCAGTGCCACCGTTGTACTGATTTAGTGGGCAATCTGTGCAATTTCCAGAGCTGATGTCAAAGAATGTTCCAGGTGGACAGCTTTCTAAGAGGAGAAAGGGTCGAGAAAGTGGGATTAGCACAGTGCAGTTAGTTTTTCAGTGAAAGCGTTTACTTCAAATTTATGCTTCATTAGTAGTTTTGATTTCTAAATGCAGTGATTGCGCTTAATAATAACGGTGCAATAACGTATTATTGAGCGGTTATAATTCGAAAGGTATTCGCTCTGCACTCTACGCTGAATGGTTGGTCAAGAAAGACAAGTCATGCCACGGCCTCAGTCAGTGAAAAATTCCGATTGACTGAATGAAAATTGACTGGCTTGTAGATGCTTTCCCGTGTCCTTTAATTTATAACCGGCCAAAGAACAGGCCCACCTCTGTCCCGCCCTGATTGCTTGGCTTTCCGTGGCGAATTCTTTCGTTTGGTGCTCGCCAGTAGTAATAGGTCAGCATTTTAAGCCTTGTTACTGTCTTGAAATCTAAAACAACTCTTCCGACTTACAGGCGAGATTCAGGGGAAAAACTTAATATTTTTTTAAAAAAATAATATAATTATTTTAATTTGATATCTAGTGTGTTGTTCTATTGGAGTTTATTTCTTTGTTTAGGGGACTTCAGTTTTATTTTACATTTAATTCTAATTTCCTGATTTACTTTGTGTTAAACACTTCGTTGCGGAGCTTTCGTTATCAATAAATGTATTTTTTTAATTCATTTCAAATCTCTGTGTATTTAAACCATTTCGCTAATAAAAGAAATATTCAACAAACGTGCTGTTCGAAAATATTTATTGTCGCGTGTTGACAATTAATTAGCGCTCCGAACTTCTATTGTTGTAATTTCAATTGTAGAGCTGTCCCATGGGCTCAGTTTTCCGTTGGAGTTTGTATGCAAATCTATGGCTGAAAGTAGTGACTAACGGAGCGGAAAACAAGAGCAGCTAAGAATTAATTCTCTCTCTTCTTAGCAAAGCTGAGAGTGCAGATAAAAACATAATAGATATTTTCATGAGCCAAACAGGGTTAAAAGAACCCGGCTTCGAAAATCGGAGAACGTTTTCAAAGAAAGCTAGAGAACCTTTGAAATTATTACGCGTTCAAAACTTTTCGCTTGTCAATGTTTCCCAATCACAGACAGTTAACCGAGCGTTCAAAGGAGCTTGCAGATCAGTAACGTTGGTGAAAAAAGCCGCTTTTTTCATATGGCTATCTTCACGATAAAATCGAACAAAGTTTTCAAATTTCCAGCGAGTTCAAGTTGGAATGGAAGGAATGAGGCTTTCGTTAAAATTTTCGCTTTTATTTTGAGCAGATAACAGAGTTTTTCAACCAGGGTTTACTATTAGCGGGCAAGCCCAGGCAACCTTATTGTTTGTATTGTTCTAGAGCGACGCTTATTAGTATGGAGGAAGACACTTCATTAGTGTGGAGGAAGACACTTTATTAGTATGCAGGAAGGTACCTCATTAGTATGGACGAAGACACTTAATTAGTATGCGGGAAGACAGGGGAAGACAGTAACAAGGCTTAAAATGCTGACCTATTAATACTCTTGCCAATTTTTCTTTTTCCGGACGACGTCCTCACCGGGATCCTGTTCGCAGGCTGATTTATGTCTGACTAAAGTGAGAAAAATTCACAGTTCCCCTTGGGACTAGTCATTAAGTGTTGAGTGTTACATCCAGCCTTCCAATCATGCGCCGCATTGACTATGTTGGACACTATTTCTCATAGTGGCATGGCATGAAATGGCTATGCAACACTCTCCATCATGGGATGCAATGAAATGCCCTACTTGTCAATTTTATTTCCTTAGTTATTCACTCTTTTATGTATAAAGGCTCGTGCGTATAGTGAGGAAATATAAGTGACTCGTGGGGTAATCCACCGTACATGAAAGCGTTGCGTAACTAGTCTGTTTCTGTAAAGCAATATAATCACATTGAGGTAACTGTGATGTGCTTTTTACAACAGTCTTTTGAAGACTTACGGCATTTCTGGCTGTGACCCGCGTCCTGGTTAAGTCCATAAACGCTTCCATCGAGGCACACGCCAATAGTAGGGGTTTCATATACGCTGTTCAAACTCATGGTCTCCGTGTTGGAAACTTCGATAGTATTCATTGATGGAGAGGCCTTTGCATTATTCACGTTACCCTCCAACGAGCTCTTGGCTTGAGCAAAGTCATCGTTTTCTGTCGTAACCGACACATCTAATGTGATGGTAATGACAGACTGAAAAAAATAAAGATAACTTATAAACAGATGTAATTGAAACCGAGACACGCCGACACACACGAAGGAATCGGCAGACACAGAGAAGAGCAGATGCGCTGATGAAACAGGCAAAACTGAGCAAGTTCAAATTGGCAAGAGAAAGCATCTTCCTAATCCGAGACTTCCAAGATTAAAAGGCCTCGTATGAGATAAAAGTTCAACTTTTACACAATTACTAGCTGTGGTTTCCGCTCCAAACCTGGACCTCGATCCGTACATAAACATTCAAAGTACTATTATTGGATTAGCGCCATTAAGCAGGAATTACGAAATAAAGCCTTTTTTTAAGGGATGCTGGGGTATACAGTAACATAAACGATTCTGTTTTGTGCTTTCCAGACTTACTTGGACACTTCGTCGCTTTCTTCTTTGCGTAGCGCCACAAGTGATTACGATATTATCCAGTTCACAGGTTTTTTCCTTTTGGCAATACTCAGGGTCTCCGTTTCCAAAGACTTCGTTAAATCCCTTGATGAAATTATTCTTTGCTTGCAGCTGTACCGCGGGATCTGAGCAATTTCCAACAAAGTACTGCCACTCCATGCCCTTACGTGCTGCGCCAGGAATATACTCCTCTGAAAAGAGAACAAACATTACCCGCCTTGTCTTAAGGTATCTACAGCAGTAAATTTTCAACATTTTTTTCGTCCTAAAAGGTTCAGCAACAGTAACGTTTTGTTATGCAAGTTGCATATCTATTTTTTTTTTTAATTTTCCTTCGTATCAAAGCAAAAAAAACGCTTTGAAAGTTGGAGGATACACCGAAAGTGTGAAGAGAAATGCCCATTTCCGTTTCTAAGGAAAATGTTTCGGGGAGATTGTTGCAGACCGTTCGCACATGTTTTCCACAGCAAAGATGGCTGTCGTTTTGCATCGCGAGGCCTCTTTTCTGAATTTAAATGCTGAATTTGAGCGCAACGGGTAGGTATATTTCCTTCTTGTCTTTCACATTAGGTGCAATGTATGATTTTTAGTTGCTTTCCTACCACTTTTTGCCTTTGAATTTGGACAAACACCCGAAGGCCCCACCAGCCTTCTGCGCACAGCGGAAAGAAAGTGTTTTTGAAAGTTAGGCAATTAAGGGGACACAGTCAGCTTTGTTACCGCGCTGATCTGGACACTAGTTTTCTCACTTTGCATATCAAACTCATTGCCCACAATTTAGGACATTTGCTCTTCAGTGACCATCACATGAAGCGCATGCTACAACGCGTGCGCAAAAGTGTCATGTTTTACGATATAAATAATCATGGGCGATCGACCGAAGCGAATGTCATGTCCTCCACGGCGTTTTGTGGAAGAATTTTGTCAGCTCCGCGAAAAAAAAAAAAGATGGAGAAAGCGGAACCAAATTGCAAAACAAACAGGGATTTGTATGATGTAGAGGTTGTTGAAGTGGATACGACGCAAAAACAGCTAAAAATTCATTTCGTGGGATTCAGTCACGAATACGACGAATGGTGTGACTACGATAGTGAAAGTACACAGTGAAGGCGTATGTTGTTGATCTCCACTTATCTAGCAGCCTTCGGACGCTCGCACCTCCCTTCTTTCTTGCGGAATCCAGTTTGCTCTTTAGCAGCCAATTTTTTTTCCTCAAGGAATTATATATTAGGCTATTCACCACGACTCCTTTGATGCCCGATTCCTTAAAGTTTTTTCTATAATTTCAGTAATGGCAGATTCCCCGGCTTTTTCTTTCGCCTTTGAAATGGTATAAATAAATAGCTGGGAGAATAAATACAAGAAGCAAGGCGGAATTAATCAATTTCGGTAGTTTTAGCAATTGACTGCCCAAAATATAATTTTAAAAATATTTAAATAAATTTACTACTTGTTGATTTCGTAAGTATACGAAGGACAGCCCTGGCTGAACTTCGCGTTTGAATTGCCATTTTCATCCTTAAAGTGGTCTCCTATTGCTGTCACCATCACGCAGCAATCGAACAGAAAGTAGGGAACAAGATAGAGTACTTTCGAAGTCATTTTGTCATGCCAGAGTCGGCTCAAAGCCCATCAAATTATATATCAAAATGCGCCAAATTTATTCAAGTATTTAAATCTGACGGTATATTTTCAATTCTAAGCATGCGCTTTCAAACTTACCCAGTTTTTCTCGACCCGGTGGTTTCCCGACCGGCCACGCTTTGTAATATTTACATCAAACCGGTGCCAAAAAGATGTAAAAATGCCATGCCTAAATCGCGATAAAACAAGTCCAGCTTGTTATCCATAGAAGGTTAGATATCGCTCAACTTATTTCTGGCGGTACATTTGAGAAAAAGATCCTAGTCTGGGAACGAAAGGCAATATTCGAACAAAAATTGTGTGTTTTTAGGGCGAATTCACCGGATGTCGGCCGGCGTTTCCCGATACAACATAGGGCAAATGTCGCAATGAGTTTAATATGAATAGAGTTCACCCAACCTGAAATCAAAGTAAATCTAGAATTCCGCTTCAATCTTCGCTGTGTTTTGCTTGATTTTTAATCGTTTGCCTAAAAAAAACTGATTTTGATTGTGACTTTGCTCATCCTATAATGTTGTTTTTTCTTTAAATCATATTTGGTTAAAAACAGTCTGGACCGTGTCTCTGCGGTATGTAAATTAGCTATAAAATGGTATTTAATGCCAAGTGTGCCAGCAGACTGTGTCTCGTTAAAACAAATTTCAAAGAACATTACTTTTAGCTACTTTTCATTTTCTTTTTACTTTTTAATCATTCACTTAACTAATGTGTTTGTATCTTGTTTTTTTTGTGAGTGTTTTTGTCTTCTCTTAATTTGATTATGCATAGTGCAACCAAAGTAAAGCATATATATTTTTTATCCACTCAGTCTGTTTAGTTTTAATTTCTTGCTGTACTGAGAAGATTTTTTTTTCTAATTACGTTGATTGTTTTTCTGCTATTTTGTTCTTTTCTTGCAAATCTGGCAAAATGATATGGTTGGTTGTTAGTAAATATGAGATTTTTTCTCAAGGTTACAAGCTTGTCATGAACTTAGTTAATAAACTTTTGGGTGTTAGTTTGTAAAATTAAACTAAATTAACTGTTTCCACAAATGCACATGTTAAAACTGAAGACGCCATAGATTGTGTGTGTTATCCTGGTTCTGCCATTTAGTTTAGTCTTACAAAATGAATAAATAAATAAATAAAAACAACAACAACAAAACCATACACCACAAATTATCTGTCAATAAATTCCATTCGAATCTTTCCTAATCAGTAAGTTATACATTAATAAACAGAGAATTTTCAAACTAGGCAATACCTTATTTATTTAATTTCGGTGGGATAGGGAAGTGGTTGGTGGAAGGGTGGGGGGAAGGGGAAGAGATTGAAACTAGTTCAGTTTTTTTGCAAGCAAGTGGTGTATTTTCGGACGTTAGCTATTTGGGACCAAGCCGTGTGTGTTTATAGTCAAGACCCGCTACCTACCTGTGCAATCTGGCCATGGCATTTCCTGTGTCACGGTCGGACGGATATC
>CM042754.1:11959883-11969883 GCA_022496165.2 Catalaphyllia jardinei
TGAAAAAAAAAGATACAGACATCTGGCATGAGGAACATCTCACCAAACTCAATTTAATATAAAGGATGAGGGAAATTTATGACATATGTAGGCTTCAAATAGAGTTGGTTGACTCTCCAGATGTGACTGCTATTACAACAGAAGACTTAAAATGAAACAATTGCACAGGGATAAAGTGTATGAGATTGAAACAGCTTTGGTCGGTTCGTGAAGGCGATTTGAACCTCTTCCGCGTACATGCTAAGTGATTAAACTGATGTTAAGTCCATGCTAACTTTGCGGTCCGAGCATTTTCTCTTGGTCTGAGATATCAACTTTAAACAACCTAACTTTTGTCAGCCTTTCGCTTTTCTCTCACTCCTTACACTTTCTAGTACCCTCCTTTGACTCGCTAACAAACTGATACGTCTTCTTTCATTGGGAAAGTTTTCCTTGCAATTAAATTTGATCGAGAACATGTAGACTGGCTTTTGATTGAGTGTCGAAATTGATCAGACAATTAATTTGGTTTTGGTTTTACTGCGGCTTGAGATTGGCTAAGTACTAGTCTAATTGGCAAGTAATTGGCTTACTTTAGGACATTGAGTATAAAACCGCTATCTTAAACAAGTTGCAACACTTAATTGGGTTTGTACCTTTGTTACGTATAAAGTAACTTAAAAAAACGCCCTGAATACCGAAAATAAGATTTTGACGGAAATTTTTGTTTTTCTTTTAAAATGTTTGACTTCAGCTCAATACCCGGCGAAGACAGAATATCAATTTTTTTTTTCTTAAAGTTTTGAGCAGAGTACATCACCTCTAGTCCTATCGTATGACTGATCAGTATTTTAAGCTGAAGTATTTGCCTTACCTCCCCGAATGTACTGAGCAAGCTCCCTGAACTTCGTGAAGGTTTGGTATTCGAGGACATGGTCTGCTGAACTTGCCAGTGCCTCAAGCTGCCATTTACTGTAGCCGTCAACTCCGACGGTAATGAGATCCACACCATACGTACTCTTCAGCGTGTTAGCATTAGCTCTTGGGTCTCCCCTGTTCCAGTATCCATCTGTGATCATTATAGCCACAGTATGGATGCTACTCCTCCGGTGCTTGTTGTTCATGGCGGTTTGTAAAAGGTCAGAGCTTCTCTGAAAGGCGTCCTTCATGTTTGTGGCCCATCCATAGCGATGGACAACGTTATTGTCGAACCAAGGCTTAAATTCACATTTTTGATGAGTTGTTGATGTTGGGTCGATGTCAATGTAGTTGATGTCGGTTTTTACTTCGGCGCCGAATGTGATAACAGCTACACGCGTAGAGTAAGGGGCTACGCTGAACTCGTTCAGCATGTTTTCGACGAATATCTTCTCGGATGTGAAGCCGTAGTTACTCACACTGCCAGAGACATCCATAAGGAAAATGAGGTCGGACTGACTGTTGTTGTATTTCTGTTTGAAATCAGTAAGAATTTTTGCTTCATCATCTAGAAGTCCTCCCTTAGTACCGCAGAAGACTGCGGCAATAGCTACTAAGACAAGATAGTTCTCCATGTTTTTATTTCCGCTAAGACAGGCAAGTTATTCTCAGCGATCGGAGAAAGCTAAGAAACTCTCCCAGCTATATTTCTAATTACTCCATGTAAGTAATTAATTCTCTTGGATCAGTATCAGGTTTACACACCTGTGAGACGTTATGACCAAACATAAGCTGTGATTCACGGACGTTTTCTCACGCTTTAATCACAGCTGACTGGAAACATTATTGTCACCAGGTTTAACAAATTACTTTGAGCGAGATTTTTCTATCCAACCTTCCCTTTCATACATGTTTTTCGGAGGAATTCATTTCCTCTTACTAATAAACTTTAAAAAAAATATGCATAAATGCTAGCTTCGGCGATGTGTAAATGTGAGAAAACGCGCAGTTATGCGTGCACTGATTGTGTAAAACTGAATGTATGTAAACAGTAAATATACGAAACGTTCTTTCCTTTAATTTAAATAATTCTTTTACATTTTTCGTCGCTCATTATATATCGCGGGGTTAAAATCGACCATGACTGCAATCGTTTAAAAGCAATTTTGCCATATTTCATGTGAAAAATAGAAGAAAGGCTCTTATCTACATTTAACACTGCGAATTTACAGTGTCACTGCTTTTTTAATTAGTTTGCCTAGCTGTTCACCTGTACAACTAGTAATTACGAGCTTTCAGTTTTTAATCTTAAATAATACTCTTTAGAGATGAATTTGCCAAATAGCGAGTAGCTAGTCCATAAATGATCGATTCTTTTGATTTTGTAAAGTTCCAATTCAGTTAGATCATATAAAAATACAACTGAAAAAAAAAAAAGAAAAAATAGAAAGAAGGGATCGAATATGTTATGATCTCATACACAATGCAAATCTTTATGTTATGTCAAACAGTACGTGACTGTTGGTCAGTAATTTGGCTTTCTAAATCATAGATAATAAATATCCAATCTGATCCTGACAGTGTCCTGGGAAGGAATTAAATTTTCAATCTTAACTTCTACCCCATAAAAGTTCTCCGTACTATTAAATATGTATTCTCAGTTTAGCTCCTTTTAAGCGCATTGTTCACAGTGTTTGATTAATTCTTTAAATTTCACAAAATTCCTTATTGGTGAAACTTAAAAGCCACGAAGTAAGCTTCGTCGAAAGCGTTTACCGCTCAAAATAGATCGAAACGTTTTCCGTTTCTTTCTTTGGCAAATGAGAGAGAAATATTCAAAGAGTACTTTTTCAATGGATATAAAAAGGTCTGCTATTTGCAACTCCAAAACGAAATGATTACAAAAAAAGAAAAGAAAACTTTCACAAAGAACTACGTTGACAGGGAGCTAAAAATCCAAATCGCCTTATTTGTCTTAAAGGAAATTCTTTTTTTAAGATATACGTAACACGGGGCGACGTTTGCTAAACTTTGTTCCAAAAAGGCCGCGTCACGGTCATGTTATTCGGACAATTCTGATAAACAACAAAGAATTATAGGGATCTACCCCATTTCTATTAGAAGGAAAAAGAATCACAACTAGCCATTTGTAAAGTTCAATATCTTTCACAGATGAAAGGTGAAATCGCGGTGGCGTCACGTTTAGTGAAATGTTTGTGTTTGCCAATGTTTATTGAACTGAAATTTCTGACGGAGTAATCAAAACATATTTTGACATCAACACTATCGACAACGAAAGGAAAAGGAAAAGGAAATAAAAAGAATTATTGGGGTCGTTTTTATTACACCTTGTTTTTTTGAAAACCTCCAAAATATGGGCGGAAATTCCATGTAAATGGTGAAGAAAATGTTTCTCGACGTAAAATAGATAAACAAATAGATTTTTTGCGCGGAAATATAGAGAGTGCATATTTCACTGTTATTAAATTTCTTACTGACCAAAATCTATCAATATTCCAATATGGCTCTGATTTTCTCAGGACAACATTCTATATTTGGTTATGTTTCTTTTGTTTCCAAGTCTCTTTTGAGAATTAAGAGAAAAAAGAACCTTAAAAAAATGCAATTTTGACCCGAAAGCCTCGGAGCCATGTTAGAATATTGATATCTCGCACGTGGCCTGTTAAAGGTACTACTGACTACGTGTTGTGAAATGAAATAAGATCTTTATTCAGGATTTACACTTGTAAGGGCCAATTTCAAATTCCCTCGGTTTCAACAGGCAAGATTCACTCTAGTTCACTGACTTTAATTCGACTAACGCTCCAATGAGACGCTCCTGTTTGTTTGTACATAATTCCATCAATCGTCCGCGTCTTTATCCGTCTTATTGTTCGTCTAATTCGTCCAACTCGTCCAACGCGTCGTTACGTCGAGTGAATCGCATGCACAACAACAACGTTTTTGCCGACTCTCACCATAACATGCGCACTCGAAGGTCATGCGGGAACTAAATGGCGGGAATAATACATGAACAATACAGGGAACCCAGCAACAACACTCTCTTAAAACCCAATAATCCTCTATAGTAAATATCTGTTACTCACCGAGTTCGAGGTCCGTACCGTAAGTTACGGACCGAGTTTTTCCCGTTCGATTTATGGCCCAAGCGCGAAGCGCGTGGGTCATAAATTGTAGGTGTGTCTGATGGGTTCGAGGTTAGTCTCAAGATGTTCAAGCTTTATTGTTGTGAATCATGGGGCTGTATATTGAGACGATCGTCAGATACGCCATCCTACATGAAAAGGAAATTTTGAGTTTGAACTGATTTTCCTTCAACTTTGAAGTAAATTTTCATCATATATCCGCCGGCCCCCAAGCTTTAAATTATTTCAAACAAAATTGTCTCTTCTTCTTCTTCTCAGCCGCTGGGGACTCCAGGCTTTAAAACATGCTATAGTTTCGTTTTAATACACATTGACTTTTGCCATTTTTCTTTCTGTTTCTCTAGGTATTTTTATAATCGCCTTTTTCGTCTCCAAGAGCTAACTTGAGTAGAAACTTTGGTTAAAATTCTTTATTTCACTGACCCCCAAGTCCCAAAGTACTTTCATTGCATTGTTTGTTTGCTTGTCCTTTGCTCTATTCACTTTATTTCTCCGAAAAAAATGCGTGGCCCTATTTTAAGGAGAAAAAATGGGACAGTTTCTGTCGAAGTTTTCACATTTCATGTACATTTAGCTTTCGAGCGGCACCCCGGCGGGAACCGAATGACGTGACTTCCAAAAGAATATTGTTTTGATGTTATTTACCATGTTCTGAAGATTCAGAGAAAGACACTTGCGATCTGGGCCGAGTGTTGGCCGTGGACGGACGTGTCCGGCTTCGCTCCGTATATGAAATTCTAATATAGAACTCAAGACTCCTTTCTCAGGCCGGTTCTAATGGAAAAACACGTCGTAGAAGGAGAGTAAACGAAAGAGATATCGAAGGAGAACCAAGGGCGAAAGAGACCTAGAAAAACCGCCGGATCTCAGACTGATGATGACAATCCTAGCTGCAGGTGCCTCAACATGGCTTCCACAATAGAAGCGATTAACCAGAAGTTGGACCTGGCTCTATCTAGGTTCCAAGAAATCGACGACCTAAAGGAGAATCTTAAAGTTCTCCAGAAAGAAAACATCGATTTAAAAGAAAGTCTCGCCTTCGCGCACAAAGAAATAGTCGATCTAAAGGAAACTTCTAAATTCCAAGAGAGGGCGATCGAAACACTTCAAATAGGTGTTAATGGTTTACAGAAGGATGTTAAAATGGAGAGGGAACGTGCTATCAGGCTTGAAAGTCACAGCCGAAGGAACAATCTAAACTTTTTTAGCATCCCCGAAGTAGCGGATGAATCCTTCACCAAGACGGAGTCGATTCTTCGTAACTTTATGGATAAGGAGCTTCGTGTCGAAGACGTGGAAGATATTTCTATCGAAAGAGCTCATAGAGTAGGCAAACCGCGCTCCGACGGCAAGCCTCGACCAATTATCGCTAAATTTAGTTTCTTCAAAGACAAGAGCTATGTTTTATCCAAAGCTCCGGCCCTTGCTGGCTCAAATTTTGGAGTGTCTTCAGACTTCCCAAAGGAAATTGTTGACATCAGAAAATCGCTCTTACCACATTTAAGAGCTGCCAGAAAAAGTGGATGCAAAGCCAAGCTGGTGTATGACAAGTTGTACATTGACGGTCAGCTCTTTCAAGGACGCCGATGAATATTTACCTAGAAGTATTTAATTATAGTACTTCGGTTCTCTAGATTTATATTTGTTTCACTTCGGTTTTCTCTCGGTTGCAACGCGGCGCCTGTTTAAGCGAGTCTTGCGATTTGTGATCTGCTTTTTCTTTCTCCGGTCCGACTTAGCGCCCAAATTTAGAATGTGTTCGCCAAGTAATGATTTATTGTTTAGCAACATGGCTATCGTAAGTGTAATATTTTCTTGTAAATATGTATTGTTCAATTTTTTTAGCTTAAATAGTGATAGAATTTGTTTTAGGTGCTCACAAGATCTCGTATCTTTCTGCTGTCTGTTTGCGAGCTAAAAGTTTACGGAGGTAAGTCAAATTCTCTTATTATCATTATGCCACACTCTTTTTCTTGTGTCACAGTAAACACAAGGGGTCTAAATAGCGCGCGAAAAAGAAGACAAGTTTTCAGATGGCTGCATATGAATAAATTCCAAGTAATTTTTTTGCAAGAAACCTACTGCTCCAGTGAAATTGAAAAACTCTGGTCAGCAGAGTGGGGAGGCAAAATGTTTTTCTGTCACGGTTCGAAGCATAGCAAGGGAACAGTGATCATGTTTAATCCGTATCTAGATGTCGAAATTATCGAGTGCACAACGAGCGAAAAAGGCCGAATTGTAATATTAGAAGCCCGATTTGATGATACGAAGTTTATTTTTGTAAACATTTACGCCCCTAACGATTTAACTCAGCAAGTGAAATTCTTTGACAGTCTCAAGAGTAAGCTTGTTAAGTATGCAAATGAGAGCATTATTGTTGGAGGTGATTTTAACTGCGCTCTTACACCAAGTGACAAAACAGGCGGTTGCCCCGTTGAGAAAAAGGGAGCAGTGGTGCAAGCTATTAGTAATCTTTGTAGAATTTTGGACTTAAAAGATGCTTGGCGATGCATGCACCCAAATGAGTCATTGTTTACTTGACACCATAAGTCTTCCAAAATCCACTGCAGATTGGACTATTTTCTAGTCTCAAGCTGCATCATTAATCAGATACAAGAATGCAAGATAATACCAGTGTCTTTTTCGAATCACGCGGCTGTTTATTTCTCTTTCTTTTCCAAGGATTACGAAAAGCCCGAGGACCAGGATTTTTCAAATTTAATAATTCCCTTTTAGAGGATAGGGATTTCATTGAAGAACTCAAAAAGAACATAGAGATGTATAAGGTAAAATATCGAGATGTGACTGATAAAAGACTATATTGGGAAATGATCAAGATGGAAATTAGAAGTTTCACTCTATTCTTTTCCAAAAGGCGAGCCAAACAGCGTAGAAATGATGAAGAAATATTGCAACAGGAACTGAGTAATCTGCAAAGAGAAATCGGTCTTGATCCATCAGAAGAAAATGTGTCTAAATTCTACAATGTAAAATTTAAATTGAATCAGTTATCATTGCTTAAAACGAAGGGAGCTATGACACGAAGTAAAGCTCGCTGGTGCGAACAGGGTGAACGTAATTCTAAATATTTCTACCGCCTAGAGAGACGAAATCACAGTGCTAAGTACATCACTGAACTGAAACTCTCAGATAAAACAACTACAACTAAACCTAAGGAAATTTTAAATGAGGAGTATCGTTTCTACAAAGAACTCTACACCTCCACTGGTGTACGCCCAGATGACCAGCGTTTCGACAACTTTTTTAACAACTCAGCTTTACCTGAATTATCTGCGGACCAAAGGCAAACCTGTGAGGGCCTTTTAACAAAAGATGGGTGTCTTGCGTCTCTGAAGCAAATGGCTAAAGGTAAATCTCCTGGATCGGATGGTCTCTCGGCGGAGTTTTACTTAGCCTTCTGGGAAAGTTTAGGGCAAGAACTAGTTGAGAGTCTAAATTGTGCTTTCGAACGCGGAGAATTAACTATTTCTCAAAGAAGAGGAATCATCACTCTTATTCCAAAGAAGAATAAAGATAAAACTGTACTCGATAACTGGAGACCAATCTCGCTTTTAAATACTGACTATAAAATTGCTACTAGAGCAATAGCCTTGAGACTATCCAAAATCCTACCGCACATCATTCACAATGACCAAACGGGTTATGTTAAAAAGCGTTTTATTGGGCAGAATATTCGCTTGATTTCAGATGTTATTGAACGTTGCCAAGACTTGAAGATTCCGGGCATCGCGTTATTTCTGGATTTTAAGAAAGCTTTCGACAGCATTGAATGGTCGTTTTTATTCAAGGCACTAGAAACATTTGGTTTTGGAAATATGTTAGTAAAATGGGTCAAAACCTTTTATGCAAATCCACAAAGTTGCGTTACTAACAATGGTTTTGCCACTCCTTTTTTCCCCCTTGAACGTGGTGTTAGACAAGGGTGCCCCCTTTCTGGAATTCTTTTTGTTATAGGTGTGGAGCTCCTAGCAAGCGCCATTAGAAGCGACAAATCGATAAAAGGCCTATTGCTTGATTCAAAAGAATTCAAATTATCGCAGTATGCGGATGACACTACTTGTCTGGTTGAAGATACTTCATCGGCTAGTAAACTTTTTGAAAAGGTGGATTTGTTTAGACTATGTTTGGGGCTCGAGCTGAATAGGTCTAAAACAGAGGCATTATGGTTAGGTTCAAACAAGAACAGAACCGATACTCCCTTTGGTATTCGCTGGCCTAAGGATTATGTCAACGCACTTGGCATATGCTTTACAACAGATCAGAATATTTCTTATAGCAAAAACTTAGAACCAAGATTGCTTTCCTTAGAGAAATGTCTTAACGTGTGGTCTTTCAGAGACTTGACTCTGTATGAGAAAATCAACATTGTAAAAACATTAGCACTCTCTAAATTGATCTTTGTCGCGGCCGTTCTTCCAATTCCCGACAACTTTATAAAAATTGTTAATAAACAGATTGTGGAGTTTATTTGGAGTCATAAGAACCCCAAGATTAAAAAGACAACAATGATTGGTGAAAAAAGGGAGGGGGGATTAGAAATGCCTGACTTTGATTTAATTTAACAAATCGCTTAAAGCAGCTTGGGTTAAAAGACTATCCGTTCCTGAATGTCCTACGTGGAAATCACTGCCACTTGAGTACCTTAGAGCCGTTGGAGGAGAACTTATTTTTTATTGCAATTTCTCGCTGAAAACTCTTCCGCATCTTTCTGGTTTACCGCTATTTTACAAAGACGTGCTGAATGCATGGCAGAGGATTGTGAGTCACACTCCCGCGAGCAAGAATGAGTTAGAAAATGAGATTGTATGGAACAATAAATTTGTTACAATTGCAGGAAAGTCTGTATTCTATCGATCGTGGTTTGAAGCCGGTGTTAAATACATAAAAGACTTGACAACTGAGGATGGAAATTTAATGACTCTTAATGTTTTCCAACATACTTTCGGCATTAAAACTCACTTTTTGCAGTATTTAGGGCTTTTAAACGCTATTCCAGCGAGCTGGAAAAAGAAACTAAAGAATACCGACGTGGAGAATGAAAACAACAACTGCGAAAATATGATTACTGATCTACAAAATATTTCGAGTAAGATGCTGAGAAACATTCTGACAAAACAACTTTTTGAGAAGCCCACCTCAGCGGCAAAGCTTGAAATGGCGGGGTTTACTGCGGACCAAATTTCGCATATTTACGAGCTTCCTTTCAAACTAACTTTGGATGTCAGGTTGTCAGTGTTTCAATTTAAGATTAACCACAATATTCTGTACACAAAAAGTAGACTCTTTAGGGATAAGATAACAGATAATGACCAATGTTATCTTTGCAGTGGCAGTCAGACATTAAGGCATCTCTTTGTTGATTGTGATTTTAGTAAAGTATTTTGGATTGATTTCACTTCTTGGTGGAATTGCAAAAACAACACTTAAATTGAGCTCCAACCGCGCGATATTCTATTTGCTTTTTATCCTGGAAAACAATCCTTTTTAGGCATTAACTACTGTTTGTTTGTGGCTAGAAATTACATTTATATTTCGGCAAAAAACGAAGACCCCTTCTGTTTTAATTCCTACCTCGCTTTTTTAAAAAACAAGCTCGGGACAGACAAAAGGAAGATTCGAGATCTTGTTAACCTTTAAAGCACTTTTATTTTGCTCGATGACAGTAATTGTGACCGTTGTATAATGGTTCTTTTCAGTTGGTAATTTCGTTGCGTAAGTTGTTATATCCTATTTTTTTTTAATTTAGTGTTAGTTAATGTAGTACTTAAAGAAGAGTAAGTAGTTGTTTTAGAATTGTAATTATGTCTGTATATGTATTGCAAATATTATAAGTGTGGCAATAAATATTAAAAATTAAAAAAAAAAAAAAAGAAAGACACTTGCTTAAACAGTAAAACAACATGTTTTTTCTCTTA
>CM042754.1:11987171-11989803 GCA_022496165.2 Catalaphyllia jardinei
AGGAGAAGAGCTAGGGGGCAGTGGAATTAACAGTTGTGCCACGCAGGCAATAATATTTGTGTGCTATGCATTAAATAGCTCCAAGCTTATTTAGTAAAGGCGGATGGGTACCAGCCTCATTCATGTTATGAACCTAGTTCTTTATTTACAGACCGCTCAGTCGCGGTCTATATGCAGCCATCTTGACCTTACGCTTGGTCTGTAACCCATTTATCATACCTGGTGCCGGTTTCAACTTCGTGATGCTAAAAGACGGGAGTGGTAGTCCGTGCCCGTAGCATTCAAACTGTGTCTGTTTTGTTTCGGTAGCGTTTGTGGGATTTGGTCCAAAAGATGAGATCACAGGTGGTCCTGAATGTGGAATGAAAAAAAGAAAAAAGAAATCGAGAAATCGTGAAACAAGCATTTATCATATAACTATTTTTGAACGATCGTTAAAAGAATGCGTGAGAAATGGATCAAAGGCCATTTAATTAAGACGTTGGTTGGTAAGTTGTTGCGAGAAATGTTCTCTTTTGTGAGGTCAAGCTGTCCTCCCGTATGTTATTGCTGATGTGGTTAGCCGATTAGTGAATATCCGTTTGTGATTCTCGCTATAACTTACTTTTGCATCTAGAACTTAAAAAGAGTTAAGTCGAAATCGTGAATTGTTTGTAATAAATTGTATTTTGCAGCATGTATAATTTACCTACTCGACTCGCAGGAATGGGTTATTTTCATGCCATAAGATAGTGAATCGTCTCCGCATGCCATGATAAAAACGTACCTAGCTGAGTTTGTTTTTTATTTTACGGTAAGGTAAAATGTTTACCTCCACAGTCGGAAACCGAGGTTGATCCTGAACCTTGAGTGGTGGTTCCACTAGGACACTTTTCACATCCTTTCTGGCCGGTTTGGTTCTGATAAGTGTTGGGTGGGCATGGCTCACAAGGCTCGAGATTGGCAGGCAAGTTAAACCCAGAGTTGGAAAACTGACCGCGAAAGCACTGAGCTAAACACAATAGAATTAAGGAGATAAAACGACTTAGTCAGTTAAACTTACACCGAAATCAAATCCAATGATAATGTATATATGATTTGCTACTGTTTTTTCTTAAACGCGCGACCGAATCCGTAAGTAACCACGCAAGATGCCAATCCTTGGTGGTTACTTAGGGTAGATGATCGTTTGCGAGGGCTTAGACTGGGCCACAATTTCGCATCATTAGCGTAAGGTAACGGAAGACGCTTAACGTGTAGTTTAAATGTGTTATTCATGTGAAAGTCACTTTTGAGAAACAATCCATCACTTTCCAATTTGAAATTTCCGTCTCATGTACTATCCTGGGGTGATGTGATGTTGCAACACCTTATTGTCAAATTTTTCCTCTATTAACTGTCAAATTGTCGCATACGAGAGTCAAATACGAAGAAGATTTCAAACTGTTAGCTCTAAAGGTGGTCTCGGTCGCTTACGAGAGGTGATCGCTCACAAGAGGTTCAAATGAAGTGATTTGACTTGGAAACGTCTAGTCACTTGAAAAGACTGGTCGCGCTGATGAGGAGAGGTAGTTGCAACCGGAGGTTCGACAGTATATTCACCTGTTTTAACGCGGTTCGTCTTCGAATGTTCAGAAAATAATCATGAATCCTATATTTTTTTTAGAAAAATTATTTAGTAGATTAATTTGTTCTTTATCGTTTTTTTTCTAACGGGACTTAATGTTGTCAAGTAGCTGAATATTTGTACGTATCTTTTCTTATACTTAACGTGTTATTCTACTTTAAGCACTTTATACCTACAAATTAAAAACTGATTTCACCAACTGTAAATAAAGTTTGGCTTACCAAATTGATCAAGTCACACAAACAGAGAGACAGACAAAGAG
This sequence comes from Catalaphyllia jardinei, assembly GCA_022496165.2. Taxonomy (NCBI): domain Eukaryota; kingdom Metazoa; phylum Cnidaria; class Anthozoa; order Scleractinia; family Caryophylliidae; genus Catalaphyllia; species Catalaphyllia jardinei. The sequence continues at coordinate 11,989,040 of CM042754.1, forward strand.
ACAAGCAGAGAGACGCAAATGATTTTCGTCGCCTTGCTGACTTGCCACGGACCTGCCATTTGCTATTTATCTTTTGTCTACTTGGTTTTTGTACATATATAGTGATCATCAAATGTCAAAACAACTGACAATTTAAACAAATAAAAAAGTATATATATATACATATAAAACCATAACAGATTGGAATTACCGGTGCACGTTTTTGAGCCTTCTACAAGGGTTGAGGAGTTTGCCGGGCATGCTTCACATTGCAAGGAACCTTCCTGTCTGCTTATGAACCCAATTGGACAAGGCTTGCATGTTTTGGAAGAAGTGTCGTAGTAGAGACCCATTGGACATTTCACTACCAATAGAATATCGTTAAACATGAATCAAGAGAAAGAACGAGAGAACGAAACGAAGGAATGAATGAACGAACGTGCGAACACACGAACGTTTACGTCCGACTGCACGACCGTACGACCGTACGACCGTACGACGTACCAGCCTACGAACCTACGAACGTACGTACGAATAATGGAACGAGCGAACATACGAATCAACGAGCACACTAACATACGAACTAATGAATCCATCCATGAATAAGTTAACAAAGCAAAAAATCAATAAATCAATAAATCAATAAATCAATAAATCAATAAATCAATAAATCAATAAATCAATAAATCAATAAATCAACAAATCAATAAATCAACAAATCAACAAATCAACAAATCAACAAATCGACAAATCGACAAATCGACAAATCGACAAATCGACAAATC
>CM042754.1:11991529-11994029 GCA_022496165.2 Catalaphyllia jardinei
AATGACAATGACAATGACAATGACAATGACAATGACAATGAAAATGACAATGACAATGACAATGATAATGATAATGATAACGATAACGATAACAATAACGATAACGATAACGATAACGATAACGATAACGATAAAATCCGCTTCATTTTTCTCAATGTTTTGCTTGGTTTTCAAAAACCTGTTTTTGAGTGTCCTTTTGCTCATCCTATGATATCATATCTGGTTAAAAACAGTATCTACTGCGCCTCTGGTATATGTAAATTAGCTATAGAATGGTATGTAATGCACATGTGCACCAGCTGACTGTGTCCCTTTAATCCTTAAGTGCTTCTCGAACAGATTGATTGCCTATACATGAACAAATTTTGGTAAATTTTGTGCACGTTTTAGCAATATTCCCAGATCAGGTCATAACGCCTAAAACTGGTTATGTCAATTAATATGAATTCCTAATCATCAATAAATTTTCCCTGAGATTGCAATAAATGTACATAACCATTAAGGTGGTCCTCAGTATTGCATTGTGCATCCCTACTGCGCACGATTTTCGCGTCATTAGCGCGCGCAAATGAGCGCGTGCACGTACACAACAAAAGAAATTTCCCTCAAGCTAAGCTCAACAGCGAAATAAATGTTCTTTTTCTTTTAAACGAGCATGGTGACCTATATTTTTGTTGCTTAATAATAGTGTATATATCACCTTTAATTTAAAAAAGTTTAAAAAACTTTTATCGGAAGGAAAAAAAAAAGAAAAAGGTGAAAGCGTTAAAAAAACCCCCCGTAATCTGGAATGCAAATTATGACCACGAAAACAACTATGCGAACGCTTTACGTCTACGTCGTTTTAAGGTCTTATGATACCCTAAAATACGGTCATTTTCATTTTTAATTTTCCCAAGTATTACTTTAATAAATTATGCTTCGAGCTACCGCAAAATGAAACTTGGACCGATGAATAACGCGCGTGATTAGCAAGAGTACAGGCATAAATTGGGTAAGATTGGCTCGTCACATCTCTTAGGCGAGAATGGTGACCTATCTTTTTTATTGTGTTTTTCGAAACAGTGCTTGGTAGAAAACATTCAGGGAAAGTTTCCAAAAGTTTCCATCGGTAGCGTAAATTTCTGAGGAATCACCTTAAAATCTTAAGGGTGTAAATGAGCTATTATAGAAAGGTAATCATGAAAACAATGTTATTTACTTACTTTTAAGATGAACTGTGAAAGAACAGGTGCCTTTGTTGTTTCTGTCATCGAGGGCGGTGTAATGAACATTGGTCGAGCCAATATCAAACGTGTCACCTGGCTTACGTCCATGAGTTGTCGTAACTGATTTGACACCCACGTTGTCAGTAAAGGTTGGTGGAGTCCAAGTTATAGCTTTGCTGGTAGTTGTCGTTGTTTCATAAATGGCCAAGGGGCAGTCAGAGGTTTTCGGAGCCTCTTTGTCTGGTCAAAATAAAACGGAAAATAATATACAAAAAGAAAAGAGTATAAATCCTATGATGTAGAATAAAGAAGTATGATTCTTAGCCGTTGGCCTCCTATTCCTAAATTTAACGTCTCTTCGCGGTTTGAAGGGATGCCCTGTGTTCTATTCGATATATTTATAAGATATATTTGCACACTCATATTAAAAAGGAGAGACGCCATTAAATTACTCTGACCTTTCCGCCGCTTTTACTTCAATTCTGCTGAAGTCATGACTACTCAATCGTAAATTTCGACGTCGTGCCGATTGAATTTCCCACCAAGGATATCTATGAAGAATGGTTCAGCTATTGCACTGCGCTGTAAAGTGAGGCCATTGTTTCGAGTCCCGTTCAAGGCTGAATTTAATTTTCAGGCTTAAATTTCATCACCGCTTAAGTTGTGCATATAACTGTGATGATCAATCATATCTTTCATCGAAGTTTATATATATGATTATATAATAACCCAAGTTATTGTCGCATTTTGATTGGTTCTCGCCTATGATCTATTAGAGGACAGATACACAATTCACGTCATCATTACAAAGTTTTTCCCTCTGCCGTTTTAAAATGGCGGAAAGTTTTGAGAATTAAGATGATATTTTACGTGACTGGGCAAAAGATAAGGTACAAAAAAGTCTTGCCGAGAAATTAAACAGGTTCGAGAAGCCAGAAAACGAAAGATAAAGCCGTTTCTTTTAAAAAAATGATACAGAAATAATTTTCTAGCAGCCTCAGTCGGCAGTTGAGCGCGACTAAACCACGCACAAACTTGGTCTTGGTAAGCCGAGAACCACTCCGTTATCTCGAATTTAACAAACCCAATAAACAAAATGTTTCTGAGATTAATTCATTTAAAAAAATGTGTCAAAACAACTGTTGACTCACTGATTGATGTCAGGAATGAAAAATCAAAAAATCACTTCTTAAAATTGGTAAAATTAAATACATAAGCTTGTTTTCCGATGCAAATGTTCCTGTCCTTTTCAGGCCACAGCAGCGAGCTAAGTATAGCTAAACACAGCTCAC
>CM042754.1:11999029-12011272 GCA_022496165.2 Catalaphyllia jardinei
GTAGGAGCAACCAGCGCTGGACAGCTTGCTCCTATTTAGTGGAAATAAAATCGCTTGAAATGTGTAGACATTCATAGTGATACTTTTCTTATTTTGGTAATCATATCTTATGCTTGATCTTGTATACAGTTTACTGATGGTATTTTGTTATTTTATTTCAGTGCCGCCACTTACTAACTGACTGACGTGCTAACTAGAAATCTTACTGAACATCGGCGGCCAAAACCTATAGAAAATCCCCTATCATGTCTAAACATACATGACAATTTGTGGTGAAATCAAATAGCAATAGTACGTTTGTCTATCTCTGAATTCCTTTGTGCCTTGATAGATGACCGTGGTTTAATAGCCAAAACCTTCATTAGCTTATATTTGCCACCCTGCCTTAAAGAGATTCAATATTACTTTAGTTTGTATATGCCCTAGACTTCCCCGACCGCCGGCCCCGCTTATTTTGGGTACAAAAAAAAAACTGATCACAGCAGGAAGAAAAGCCGGCGGTCAAGGTCTGTCACTCCATACTGAACGGGGTGAAGAAAATGAAGTGCTACTTACTTTTACAGCTTATTATGGAAGCATTCCAGCTTCCGCTAGACAAGCAAAGTAATGTATCTTCGTTACCAGGCAGCTCAAAACCGTCTATGCAGCTAAATTTACATAAATCACCGACCACACTGGCCTCACTTTGAAGGCACGAAGAGGGAGAAACAGTGGTTCCTGACGACTCAACGAGTGCGCTGCAAGTCTTAGCTGAAACGAAACGTAACAGGAATAGCGTCATAGTTACAAATATTATCTCATTCGATTCTAAACTTAGAAAAAAAGAAGGAATTTGATTTGGCCCGGGAACCAAAATGCAAAGCTCCCCTTCCGCTTACCCAAACAGGACCAGAGCAAATATTTTTAATCGATTTCGTCTTCGTGGATTTTCTATGGAAACCCAATTTGTAGAAGGTACTTTACCTTTACACTTGTAAATATCACCAGCTATTGGGAGATTTCCGTCCTTACACCTGCATTCGTACAACGGACTAAGGTTGATGCAGTTAGTGGTTTTTAAGTCACACTGAGAGGTACCATCAGCGCATTCGTCGATGTCTGCAGAAGAAAATAAGAATTCAATAACTTAGACTAAACAGATTATACAAGAAATGAACGATCTCTTATTGTCAAATAAGTTGCCATGCGCCAAGCATTCAAAGCTGAAAGGCGAAAATGTAATGGGAATTGTGATGTGTCACTTCTGGAATACACTAAGAAAGGAATAGCGCCTTCATTGTTTTTATCTTTTAATACACGAGATGTCAAGTTTTGTGCTTGGAAGTAAATTGGCAAACAGCAACGTGATTCATGAGATGTGGCAAATTTTTGAGAAAAAAAGCTAGCTTATTGAACTTTTTGTGAGCCCAGTGTATTATTACGTGGATAAGAAAGCGTAAAGACCAAAATGAAGTGACGAAATCTAAATGGACAAGGATGATGATTTAGACCATTACATTTCTGGCGCGGCCACCATGTATCTGTGCCTTGCCCGTTCAAAGTTAACGCTATTTTCTCGCGTTTTCTTATTCCTAACCCTGTCAAAGATAGTTAATTTCGAGAGCCGTGCCATCGCAGGAAAAAAAGAATTAATTTGTACGCTTAATCTCAGTGATTTTTACCTGAACAAGTCAAGCCATCGGGATCAAGCTTAAATCCGTTGTTACAGGAACAAGAGAAGCTGCCAACATTATTGTGACATTTGTGCTGGCATCCACCGTTTGCAAGATCGCACTCGTTTCTATCTGCGAGGAAAACGTTTAAAATTACTTATTAGTATATATCGCCAGCGGCGCCTTCCTTGGTATTAAGCAGTATTTTACTTTCTTCCCTTCAAAATGAAACAAAAGAACCAAAAAAGAAAACATGACTGTGGCAAGTGCCTCGGTTTGGCTACGGCCCTCTTCACTCTGAAAAACAACAACAACAACAACAACAGCACCGAAATAAACGCACAAACACATAAACAGAAACAATGACGTTTCGATCAGTTACTGACACCATTACCAATGTGAAATACAGGACTGTTTGATCGCGGTGTGAGTAAAAAATTAGTGAACAAATACAATAGACATTTGCTTGTAATCTCACGTAAATGGTTTGGCCATATAAAAGTTGGCATCTTGAACGCCCAAACTGACGAAACTCACTGTTATACTTGTTGCACTAAATTATATTCACACTGCGAAAGAACTGCTATTTTTACCATGATAATGATCTCAGCAACATCGAAACTTCGGACAACTATAATTGTGTTACTTCTATTTAAGTTTTTCAGTAATCTCTACTTTGGAAAAGAAATAAACGTGTAAAATGGAATTCTCACCAATGCAATTCTTTTCGGTGCTGTCGAGTTTGTAGCCAGAAGGACATGTGCAGATATATTTCGCCTCCAAATTCTGACAACCGTGGCTGCACCCACCATTATTGTCCAAACATTCATCGATATCTTTTGTTTCGAGACAAAACAAAAAACAAAACGCCGATAAATAATGGCTGTGGTTACACGAACATCGGCAACAGGAATTTTTTTCGGGTAAGTCTTAACTTAATAATGAGAAAGTCAGACTTCACATTAGTTATCGTTTGCAGTAAAGTATGCGGTTGCACTAAAGCTAATATCTTCAACAATTTTCGAGAAGCATTTCAATGACAGACTTTAAATCAGCTAATGGCAACCCGAATTTAATGATCTGTGAAAAGCTAACTTGATTAACAGTGGAAGTTAATAAGAAACATGCAAGGATACCTTGTCCGCGAACATTAGTCAGTCAGTAACTTTATTATCGTGTCAAACTTCTTCTAGCCAACCACAAGTGGTCTACTAATCGGGGACACTTAAAATTACAGTGAAATCTAAAATCACACGAAAATATTGAGTACCGAGGTATAAATAGGTAACGTTCTGACTAAATTAAATTACAATGAAATTTTTACAATAAGTTAAATTACCTAGACTTATGACTAAAATTAATCGGTACTTAACAATCATAAAATAATAATTAAGCTCTCGTTAATTAGAAATTACAAAGGTGACAGTTTATGCATCTGCCATCACTTGACTGCCCTTACGTACGTACTTACGGACGTATGTACTTCCTTACGCCAACAGCTTGAAAATAAGAGAGTACCACCATTATCGTAGCTTAGTTATGGTTCATTGACAGCTACCACAACAAGCTATCCGCTGACCAGTATCACGTGACCATATCGCGGGCTTAGGTTGAGGGGTTACTGAGGTCTAGACAGGACTAACCTTCTTCAAAGGTAGCCCCTAAAGAAGGTAAGTCCTGTCTAACCAAAATATTCGGCATTAAATTCATCCCTTTTTTTGCCGGTTTTTACCTTTTTTACATGCATCCTGTGATAAATTTCTATAGGAATAAGGAACAAGTTTATCATCTCATTCCACTATAGATTTTAACCAAGGGTTGCCTTAGATCCAGCTCTGTACTTACCGTTAACCCTCTACTATCCTTCTACACCAACGGTAAGCTGGCCACCCATTTTATTGCGATGCGTGAAAAACAGACAGCAATCCTCCCTGGGAAAAAGGATGGCGACTGGTACATTTACCCACAGTTTTTAGCGCAGAAAAACCTTAACAACGTTCATCAAAACGTAGAGAAACGTAATAAAATCTTTAAACCTAGGCTTTTCAATGTCTTAAGTACAAATACGAATATTGTAAAAATGTGGCTTCTTTGTGCCTTATAGGCTACGTTGGATTTGCAAGGTATTGAGGTAAAATGTGAAACCGCCATCTTTTTTTCCCGTTGTTGATTGTATAATGTCTTTTAATTTGTGAAAAGTTCATTATCCACCATCTGGATTATTTTTTTTTTACCTTCACAAGTTTTCTTGTCACTTTTCAACCTGTAACCGTCGTTACATCCACACGTGAAACTTCCGTCGTTGTTAGAGCAAAGCTGAGAGCATCCATCGGTGCCTTCATCGCATTCGTTGATATCTTAAAGACATTTTCGAAATGTAGAAAAATGAACATTTCACTAGCTCTTCGTCGAATAGCAATAACCAAACCAAATGAAAGAAGTTGTGTTACGTTGTCTTTGACAAACATTGTCATTATCTACTTCTATTTTTATCTTAATTCATGATTAAGGGAACTACAATCAATGCAGTTAATTCTCTGCTACTTCATTTGTGTTCATAGTGCTACGCGGCACAACATTCATATGTACAATCAATGCAGTTTTCCTTACCTTCGCAAGTTTTCCTATCGGAGCCAAGTCTATAACCAGGTTTACAGCTACAGATAAAACTTCCCACAGTGTTGCTACAATTTTGGTTACACCCGGACGTGTTCTCAGTGCACTCATCCACGTCTGAAAAAATGTGGTTAAGAATTATTCAGTGATCTGTCTATAGCAGACGTAGTTCGTTCACCATTTACCTAGGGATACCGATTGGTCAACGGTTTGTGCAAGTGGTAAGCAAAAATGCCTGATGGAAAGTTCCGTTGAGATTGGTCATTTACTATTCACTTAGAAAGCAAACAAAACGCTCATAAATAATAGCTGTGGTTACACAAACACCGTCAAATGGAATTTTCTCGGGTTAGTCTTTACTTAATTATAAGAAAGTCAGACTTTTCATTAGTTATTATTTGTAGTAAAGTATGCGGTTGCACTTTTTCAGAAGTATTTGGATAACGTCAGATTTAAAAACCAACTTATGCCTACCCCCTAATTGATCTGGGAAAAGCTAGCTTGATTGACCGTGAAAGATTGCTACGAAAATATTCACGGATATTCCTCATCAAAAACTATACCTTCACAAGTTTTCTTGTCACTTTTCAGCCTGTAACCCTTGTTACATCTACACTTGAAACTTCCGTCATTGTTAATGCAAAGCTGAGAGCATCCATCGGTACCTTCTTGACATTCGTTGATATCTTAAAGACATTTTCGACATGCAGGAAAATGAAAATTTCACTAGCTATTCGTAGAATAACAAAACCTAACCAAATCGAAGAAGCTATGTTACGTTATCTCTGACCAACATTGTCATTCTTTACTTCTATTTTCACTTTACTGTCATGATTATGTACGAAGAGGCAAACAACAAGACAAGAAACAGTGGAAAAAATATTGAAGAAGAAAGAAAAAAAAAGATTAAATGGGGCTTCCAATAAATTATTCCTAGAAACGCCTTTCATATGACAAGCTGTGGTAAAATTACTAAGATACTGCGAATTTATGCTGTTTATTTCCAAATGGACATGCTTTATTATTTTCTTCATTCCTCATAAGCTCAAACCTTCGACTACATTTTAAGAAGCAGAGTCTTCCTTTTCTTCTGGTTCTAAAAATTGGAAAATATTGTGGAATGTTCGTGTACACAACCTAACTCAAACTATATTATCTAAAATAAGACTATTCGTGACTAGAAGTTAAGGAAACTGCAAACAATGCAATTGTCCTTACCTTGGCAAGTTTTATTATCGGAGCCAAGTTTATAACCAGGTTTACAGCTACAGATAAAACTTCCCACAGTGTTGCTGCAATTTTGGTTACACCCGGACGTGTTCTCAGTGCACTCATCCACGTCTGAAAAAATGTAGTTTGGAGTTTAGTGATCTGTACAGAGCAGACGTGGGCTCCATTTACACAGAGAAACCGATTCGTCAACGGTTTGTACCAATGGTTGGCAAAAATGCCTGAAGGTAAGTTCCGTTGAGATCGGTCATTTACATTTTGCGCCTTAAAATTTCTGTTTTCTTTTTTTTTTAGAGAAGCACCGTTTATTTAGAGAATTTACCGGTCGGTCGAGCCAAAATTAATTGTCTTACCATTCACAGTCTGACCGACATTTCCGTTATTTTTGTGTAAAAGGTAAACAACCATAATCTCTGAAATCGATCGGTTAGAATAACGCGGTTATACAGAGATATGAGATATACTGAATAACTGAAGCTGTACATAGAATATTTTAGGTGCTAACCTTCGCAGTTCTTTTTATCACTCTTCAGACGGTAGCCGCTGTTACATCCACATTGGAAACTTCCATCAGAGTCAATACAAAGCTGACTACATCCACCGTTGTTTACTAAGCATTCGTCGATATCTTAAGAGCACAGTAAGATGGAATACCAAGTCAATTAAGCAGTACCTAGCTCACAAGTTTTACACTTGAAATGTCAGACTATACTATCAATCTGAGTTTCGTCATTTCTTTTTGTATCCTGGCCAACTTGGCCGGTATCTTGGACAGCTTTTTTGATGTACGTCAACCCATTAGACCAAACTATAACACATTCAAAACGAAGTTTCCTACCTAGACAAGTGTGCTGATCCGAGTCAAGTTTGTATCCCTGTTGACAGTGGCAAAAGTAGCTTCCATTCGTATTGTGGCAATACTGGTTACATTTGGCTGTGTTCTCGTGACATTCGTTGATGTCTGAAATTAGAAGACATCTTTTGAGAAAACATTTGCTAAAAGCCATACTTCTAGAACAGAACTTGGCAGGAGTCCTGCCGCAATGAAGGCACAAGCAACGAGAATTAATAAATGGAATTAAAGAGACAGTAAGTTGTTTTTCGTCCTCTTTCTCCCAGTGTTTTCTACAAGAAACAGAAAACATTTTCTTCCAGTTACTATTGAGTAGTAGAAACATTCTTGAAGGTCGCCTTGCGTTCCCACAGCGTTTCTACGCTCGTGTTAGTTATAGAAGCACGGAAAATTCCATTTCTCAAAGAAAAAGAAAAGGATTTAAAGTGTGTGTGCATTGTCAAGCAATAAAAACTAAAATAAAAAACCATGCAGCGGATAAAGTCAAGAAATTCTGACATTATAGACGATAAATAAAGAAGACTATTCTCCAAGTTTAAGGTGTGTGCGTAGTCCCAAAGTTGAGATATTTGTCGAAATGTTCCGCGCAAAACTTATAGAGCTTAGTATGGAACTGCCATGTTGAAGGACCTCCTTGGTCCTCCAATATTGCTTATGCCTGATGAGAAGAAAACCTTTAGTGACTCTTAAGTGACGTTACGCGCACACTATGTAAATTAGTAATAATTTAGCAATAAGTTGAATGAATGAATGAATAAATGAATGAATGTTTATTTGCCAGACAATTTTTTACCCTCAAGTGCACATGTTATTTTATTAACCTGTTACTGTTGCGGTGCAGGATCGGGAAAACCTCTTTGCGAAGAAAATTACAGTGTCATGAGATGGTAGCTTGTTTAACTTATAACATTTATGAATAACTGGAATCCCCCTGGGTTGAAATTTCGTTAGCTCATTTTATTAGTGTTTTTTGATGTGTTGTTCTCGCGCGATGAATCGTAAATTTCACTAGATAAAAATGTCGTTTCAGTTAAATGATGTAGTACCTTCACAGGTCTTCCCATCTGATCCTAGGCGGTACCCGTCAGGACAGACTAAGAATAACAAAAGACAAAAAGAAAATGAAATATAACAGCATTTTTTTTGCTTTAAATAATCAATCAAATCAATCAATCAAATCAATCAATCAATCAATCAATCAATCAATCAATGAAATAATCATTGTTTGACCACACTTCAAAACTCTTAACTCCACTAAGTGTCGTGTTTTTAACTCTCTTCCCAGTGTTTGGAAATGTGCTCAATCACGATATCTCGTGTTTGATATATTACTTACCCACTGGGGGTTGAGTGGCTGTATTTAGGGGCGAAAAGAAAAAAAAAACATAATTAGGAACGCAAAAAAGCCTGCAGCAAGTAAGTAAGTAAGTAAGTAAGTAAACTCCTTTATTTGAACAAAATCAATAGTTCAAGCAAAATACATGCTTGTGGGGTGGTGTATTATCACTGAAAATTACATACTTAACTAAGTTTAAAAATATAAAATAGCTTCGATGCACAATTATCGACTGACTCAACGAGTATCTTTGTACTATTTCCCTCAGAAATTGTCATACATATCTATAAATATCCTTCATACTTACTTGGTGAGACCTGAGGTTGCGTGGCAGGTTCTAAAGAACCGAACAACAAAATTGTTAAACGAGGTATAATAGGAAAGTGCACGCACATGTTTTGCGGAGTGGCCCAGTCCAGTCCCTGAACTCCTTTTTCTTCTCGCCCCCTAATAGGGGCTTAACCCAGGCGGGAGAGAAGAGAGTCCAGGATAACTTGCATGTGCATGCTCAGAACGAACCAATCAAAAATTAGTAGGTCCCAACCCTTAGCACAGACGATACGCATGTCAAACAGGTCGCGCGTGCAAGGGAAACTTCACTTTTACCCTAACTGCTGTTAATCTCGCAATTTGATTGACTAATTTGCCGTTGTCGATAAGAGTCCATACCACGCTGTTCGCGTCAATGTGTCGAATAATACCTTTTTTAGCTGGTGCTCTGAAAAAAAAAAATTTTCTTTGACGTTGATATTCTGGTAAAAAACAAACCGAAACGGTGGTTTATCGTGATCTGTACTTCTATCGATAACGAGTACGCGTCATTGCTCTTTTCCCAAATATTTTTTTATTGTTTTTGCATGTTAAGTGAGTTCGCAAAAGTTTTGAAAGGCAAGTCTGACGCGTGCAAGTAGCTCATTTTCATAATACAGCGCGTGCCTTGGTAAAAATTTCTTTCGTTATCTTAAATTTTTTTACAAACCAAAAAATATTTTTTGCTGAGCGCGAAAAAGCCTAGGTACGAGTTTTAGCGCTACAGTGTTACGTAGGATTTGTAAGCAGCGGTTTTCCGGGTAAACAGGAGACAAAGGTTAACTCTGGGTAAACTATTTTATTATTTTTATTCCTTTATTTACTCTCTGCCTACTCAGCAAGATTGTGTGCTCCCTGTGATAAAGATTTCTTTTGTTATCTGATGTTGTGGTAAACAGCAAATCGAATGTGGTTTAGCGTGGCACTTGTAAAATTCTACTAATTTGGGATTAATTGACGTGTTTTTTACCAATCTGAATGCAGAAATTGTTGTTAGTATATTGTTATGAAATCTATTTTTTCCCGATTTGAGGGGGGTGGCGGGGGGGAAAGGCAGCGTTCTGAACATGCGCATGCAAGTTATCCTGGACTCTCTTTTCGCCGGCCCGGATTCAGCCCCTATGTAGGGGGCGGAAAGAAAGGAGAGTTCAGGGACTGGACTAGGAGTAGCCTGACTCTGATGAACTGTGTCCAAGTATAGGTCACAATGCTAAGGAACTCCCCTATGACCGTGTGCTTTGTGAAGTGTTGTGGCAATACTTGTATCACTCAAATTCTCAATCATCGTTGAACAATAAAACGATATAACGATAAAACGTTTTAAAAACACCCTTAAAATTTGCTCTACGTGTTTATAAATAAAAAAAAAGCTCAGTAAAACCCCATTTTTATTACCGAATTCGAAATTTATAATGACTCTGAACCCTAAGACCTTTCAGGTAAAACTTTGCCAAAAGTTGTATCTTAACATGCTCATCGTCACTCGAGGATCAAACTTAAGTGTCACCGATCTGTAAACACTTAAAGCTAAAGTAAAGGGTGTTTTAAACATAATATATTGTTAATATGGCAACCTATTCCATGAAAGTGACCAAAAATTGGGTCATTGGTGTCATAATAATATTCATTACCACAGTGGTATGACCAACAGTATAACAAAATGACCTGTCGAAGTATATCTGTTAGAAAGTTGCTGATAACTATTAACATCCACCTTTATTAATAAGGTTAGCTGATTCTTGACTGTGAGCTTTCAAACTTTTCTTGGCGGATTTGCATAAAGATAGAGATTGATTGATAGAAAGGCAGACCTACGGGCCCTCAGACAGGTAGACAGATTGTCGGCGGGCATCCTTGTACCTTTTTCCCAGAATGTGATTGATATCTAAACGTTATTTATACTTACTTGTCGTGATGGGAGGTTGCGTCACAGTTTCTAAAGAATCAAACAACAAAAATCATAAACGAGGTATAATAGGTTAGTGAACGCAAGTGTCTTTAAGGGTAGCGTGGCCATAGTGTACTGGGTCCAAATATAGGTCACGTTTACACTACGGGATGTAACGTAAAAAAAAGTAAGACCTTTATTTACCCTCGGCAGTGTTCATAGCACAAGTGCTAGTGGGGCCGAGCAAACAACTGAAACAAATAATTCAAACTGAACGTAAGGTGAAAAGTCTAAAAATAGCCTACTGTGGAGGTTAAAGATTGTCAAGATTGGATGTGGGGTGGCGAAGCTAAGGCAAGAGGGTTTGTTGCAGTTGTTGGACACTCAAGTCTTTAACTGATGCATCTTTTCGAATAGACCCGTTAAAATGCATGTGATGGGAAGTGGTGGAACCTCTTTCAAATCAACTTAACCAGAGTAAGGAATCTAAAAAAATTATAAAAAAAACCCTATCAACTTACCCACGCATTCGTAAAATTCAAAACGCATGCACATATTGGCTCGGAACTCCTGAGGAAGTACTCTGATGTATCTGGCTTCAAGGTATCTGCCAGGGCTGGGTAGATCATTGCTCACAGGTGTATTCTGGTCTGTATTTCCACCATATATCTTTGGTACCACACGCACAAAAACATGAATTATGCAGTCAATGTCAAGAATGCTTCCGAAGCAGACAGTTAAGAATCCTTAGTGCTCAAATTCAGTTGCAAATAAACTTACCACTTCGTTCAAATGAATATCGCGTATTCCCTCAAATATATCGCCAGCCTTACTGTAAGTGACTTTGTACTTTGAGACGTATTGGGGATATGTACGGTTTCGACCCTGGGTGGTAATTTTCCCAATTTTGCGCACGGCACCCAAGTCAAACTAAAACAGAAATAGTAAAAAAAGAATTACAAGAATTATTTGTTTAAGAGATTGAGGCCGTGTGGCGAAAGAAAGTGATCCGTAGTAAAACGGGAGGACACCGCACTTCATTTCTTCCCCCTTTAAGGTGAATATTCAGGCCCGTAGCTGAGGTTTTTGGAAGGGTGTTCGTATTGACAGGAATATTTAGTAAGGGGGCTTATTATATATGAGCGCCGAAGGCGCGAGCCTCTAGGGGGGTCTGGGAGCATATCCCCCGGAATCTTTTTGCAATATTTTTGCAATCTGAAGGCCTATTTTCAGCATTGCGCACGTCAAAATAACAGTGTAAAATAACAGTGTAAAATAACAGGTATTTTTAGTCATGACAACAGTATTTCCCACGTTTTTGTTAACTTGATACATTCATACATACATAACGGCTAACTACACTGAACATTTTACAAAAGCTTGACGTGTGCTGCAAAGGAATCTCAGAGTAAAAGCTTTAGCCTCTAACCCCCCGGCCCCGCCGTCAATGTACTAAAAGCAGCGTCAAAGCGTCAATATGCAAATTGTATTCCCTGCCTTTTGTCTTTCGAGACTCCATTTATAAAATCCCAAACGCCTGTTAAGGAAATATTTTCAACGATGGATTATGTTGACTACATATATAGTACTAAGTCACCAGGATATATTGAGGCCACTTACTTACAAATTCACCACAGGACTATTCGTAAAGCAAACTTGACAACTGTATCAACCTCGGGTAGAGGCCGTGAAATAGATGGACAATTTCGTCCATTTCGACAGGCATATCATACTTGAATATGCATGAGAGCCAGTGAGGCGAGTCTATTCTCGCCCATAGTACATCTCATGAATTGTTTTGCCTTCTCAATTCTTTCCCGATACTCTAAGTGTATTCTTGCAGGGTAATTTAAAAGCTGCAACACTCAAAGTTTGTTTTCCATTCCTCCACTATTCTATAATAAACACTTTTTCTTTTTAGTCCTCTATTATTGACCTCCAAAGGTTCGAACCCCTCGAACACCTCGACCCCCCCCCCCCCCTCCTACGGGCCTGATATTATCACTTGACCAGTCAAAGGATCAATATAAATGCTCTGATGTCTGATTTTATAGGGAGATCGGTGCCAAGGTTGTCTTAGAACCAGTCAAAGGATCAATATAAATGCTCTGATGTCTGATTTTATACTGAGATCGGTGCCAAGGTTGTCTTAGAACCAGTCAAAGGATCAATATAAATGCTCTGATGTCTGATTTTATAGGGAGATCGGTGCCAAGGTTGTCTTAGAACCAGTCAAAGGATCAATATAAATTCTCTGATGTCTAAATTTTATAGGGAGATCGGTGCCAAGGTAGTCTTAGAAACTAGTGCTGCTTGCGCTCCATTACCTCTATGAATCGATGAACGACATTATCTCTTA
>CM042754.1:12026809-12046156 GCA_022496165.2 Catalaphyllia jardinei
ATACAGCTTATTATGTAAATTATGTCGACTGCGGGACTGCGGTAGCAGTAGATTTAAGGAGGGCGTGAGTTGCGGGGTATTCTGAAGTCTAGCCAAAATAAAAATCTGCCATCGAATGATCTAACGGCTCTATTTTCTCCTTATAACACAATACGAAGTGCCCTTCATAGACAAGAGTGAAGCGACAAGAAGGTCGAAAGACGGAAAAGTAAACTGCAAATGTACAGATGCCACGAACCGTAGGAGTCGTGTTTGGCCTGTTTATGTTATTCACCATCAGCTGTTTTGATCATTGTTTTGAAGACAACGGCAGTTCTGGACTTCCATAGAGGAGATCCACATCGAATCCACCGGCGACCAGTTCTTTCTCTCCTTTTTCGTCTCCCTAAGCCGATGGTAAAGGCTCTCAGGCTTAATTTAAACTTATCAACTCTTAAACCTGGTCTTTTATTATGGAAAGTAAAGGCGTCACAACTAAAACACAAGCATGGTCAAGTTTCCACAAGTCTTTCAGCAGACGCGGCAGCAATTGAAAAATTAGGCTTTTCCCGAAACCAGTCGGTAGAATTCCGAAAACATCGCGCTTATGCGCCACAGTTTCCAGGCATAGCTTCTGCTCGCTTTTCTAACCACAGATACGACGAAAATGTTACTAAGAATTGCTCAAAGCTGCTTCAAATTCGTCGTCAGTGAACTGGGCGGAAGCTATCGTTGACTATCTCCGAAGAATTATGCTAATTTACAAGCAGTTGTCAAGATCTGTCAATTACTTATCTCAGAGCTGTCAACAGTCATCGATTCAGCCAATCATATCTTGATACCAGGAGCTGGTTTTATGGAACGGCGGCATCGATGGAGGCTCCCCTGCGCACTCCCTCCTCATCAGACCGCTCGCAGCTTGTCCTGCTCGCCCTAGATTACACTCGGCTATCTCGCCCTAAACCCAACGGGGAGCCTGTTCGCAGGCTATTTACTTTGGCTCTCTCAAAACCTTTCTTATCTCTATTAATTAAACTTGAAAACATTCGCATAGGCACTTCTGTCAACATATTGGTTACTCAGAATTCGAGAATATAAGGCGAATCGATATTTTCGTGTACGTAACATGTTACCCAGAAACAATGCCAATGTCACGCATTGTGAAAAATCAGTGTTCTATTTTCAAAACTAAGCGATATACTTAGCTAAAGACAGCCCGACAGATGTATGTTTAAAAATGACTTTTACACGATAAAGGTAAAAACTTATTCTTTTTTAATTTTAGTTTTTTTTCTGACGTCACGTGAAAACCAAGAATACTGTACATTACCATTTTTGTTTTCTCAAGTCCAGGCAGCAGCTTTAAGGTGGATGGCACCTGTCTAGCATTTTTGAAAATTTAAGGTGGCTCTGAATCCCCCGCGCAAAGTTTTTTCAAACTTTGCAAAAAGTTGCATCTTATCATGCTGATTACAATTCGATAATAAAAAATGGGGGTCACCGAGCTCGCTTTTGAGTTATAAGCCCTTAAAACTAAAATTAAGGGTGTTTTAAGCAGGTCATATTGTTGCTATGGTAACCTATTGTGCCACAAAATTGACAGCAACTTGTTCACCGATGATTGGGCAGTTTGTTGATACCATGATTGTGGCATTAACCGATAAAAAGTGGTTATAATGACCCATCAAACTTAAAGTCATGGAAAGTACTGGAAATTGGTACCATCCACCTTAAAACCGCGATCTGTATCAAAACTCACTTGAAAGCACAACGATCGTCTTGTTTTCGCTGCAGTTGAAGGAAGGATAAATAATTCACCAGAAAGGATTGAGGGCTCCGTTTACCTTGAACTTTCGTTCTGAAACCACCTAAACATCGATTTATGTTTTCGAGGTGACACGCTTTCCCCAAATTTACGAGACTGTAGAGTTCACGGCATCGCTTCGCATTGCGAAGAATTCTCCACAACAAAATCCCACATCACATATACATCCGCGCCTTCAACTGAAATTTCGCGCACAAACCGGCTCTCTGGGTTGTGTCGCACGTGACAAAAGCGTCACCGGTTGTTAAGGAAACGCGGGCGCATGCGTGATAGGAAACTTGTCGGAAGCCAGCAGAGGTCTCTCTCCTCTCGTTTCAGTTTGCCTCGTCGTCAGAGACCTCAGCTAGCAGGGAAGGGTTGGAGTGAGGTGTTGTAAGCTGTCTCTAGTTTCCTCTTTGTGTTTCACTGAAGTTAATAAGTTCTTGTAAAGAAAACCAGATGCTGAAAACATGTACCTGAGAGACATGAATTGACCCTTGTCGACCTTATTATATTAGAGCACGTAACCTTGTCAACACTATTTTTATAACTTTAGAACACTTT
Organism: Catalaphyllia jardinei; assembly: GCA_022496165.2. Taxonomy (NCBI): domain Eukaryota; kingdom Metazoa; phylum Cnidaria; class Anthozoa; order Scleractinia; family Caryophylliidae; genus Catalaphyllia; species Catalaphyllia jardinei. The sequence continues at coordinate 12,029,157 of CM042754.1, forward strand.
TCAAAGGCACCCTTTTTAATATTTTAAACACGGATACATTTGTGCCATCACAATCGGAGTAATTTGCGAAATTTTGATTACAAAATAGTATTTTAGGTATTTGGAGTAACCTTTCCCCTCTACAAGCCTTGTAGAGGGGAAAGTTGTCGTAGCAAGAATTTTACCTCATGCAAAATTCGTTAAAACAAACAAGCTAGTTATTCTGGAAGCCACTTGCAAGTAATTTTAAATAGTGTTTACGTTTAGGCCCAGTCCACACTAATCCGTTTTCAAACGAAAGCGGAGCTGTTTTGCTCCGGATACGGTATCGTCCACGCTACAACGCCGGAAACGATCACCGAAAACGGAGCTATTCGAAAACCTTCTCCAGAGTGGAGCGATTTGAAAACGATGCTTTTAGAAATCGCTGTTTTCTAATGTGGACAGAGAAAACGATGCTATCTGAAAAATGGCGGACAGACGCTATCATGGCTTCTCTCTTTTGAACGGGGATACAGCGTTGTAGTTTGGACGGGCGAAAACGATACGAAAACGATAAGTGTGGACGCATATTTTTTTGAAAACGGAGCAAAACTGCTCTGTTTTCGTTTGAAAACGAATTAGTGTGGACAGGGCCTAAGAGTGTTGCGTTTTGTAGGGGTGCGTGTCTATTCCATGCATGCTGTAATTTGCAGAAAATGACGGTCGAATCAGGGATATCAAGAATTGTAGGGTATAGATTTTCCTACCCATCATTTATTTGCCTTCTAAGTAATGAATTATACTCATTTTAGCCAATCATTTGTGTCAACCAAAGCATCACTTCATTCCCTATTTTTTTGTATTTTGTAACAACTTGTTACAATTTTGGAAAGAAAATTAAAACGGCTTGGCTCCGAGAATTGTAGCAAACTTTCCACAATACCACATCGTTGTCCGTAATAAGCACCACGCGCATCAAACATCAGATACATGTATTCCAGAATTGATCCTTAATCATCCTTTGCATTCCGCCCGACAAGAATCGGTTATGAACTGAGATTCGCATACTAATGTATTCAAGCGCATTTCTAATCATGCTAGTATGATGCAAGTGCAACACTCAGTTTCTTGTAGTTCTGTCAATCCCTAACAAGTCTCACTTAGAAGTTAGTGCTGCCTGGTTAGCTCAGTTAGTAGAACGCCGGACAGCTGTGCGGGAGGTCGAGGGTTCGAGCCCCAAAATAACTGAGGAGAACGTTCTGCCTTTGTTATTATATCTGCAGATGGTTAGACGTTCAGGTCTTCTCGGACAAGGACTATAAACCAAAGGTCCCGTTTCCTGCGTCTTCGATCTTCGAAAGGGCATGGAGTTCCCGGCGTTGTTGTGGTCTGCCTTTTTTTGTCATACTGAGGGCTGGGGTGGGAAATGCTCGGAGATCGAGGGTAAATAAAGTATTCGCTCAGTATTCAGTGCTGCGTACATATCTGCAGTCACTTCAAGTCGATATAAGTGAGAAAAATAGCTCCCGATATGGGCACTTCTGAAAGAATGACGAAATTAGGAAACAGTATTTTCCATAAACAAAAAAAAGGACATGCAAGGAAGGAAACGAAGATGGATTTTCGATACATGGAAAAGACCAGGCGCATATCTCAAAGCGAGTAATAAAAGAAAAAAAACCTACGTTGGTAACCGAAACCTGGGAAAATAAAAAAGAAGTATCTAAAAACCGACAAATGGTACACAAAAGCAAAGAAGGCAGAAAACAACAATAACAAGAACAAGGCAGAAAATCCACTCGCACAAGCCAAGTAGCCCTCAGTCTTCTCATCTATAGCAACCAGTGCTTAGACATCTCACTCAAATTCCTTTCAATCTTGTAATTTTGGAAGACAGACATGTAGTTTTGCTACCAACTTATATGTGACCATCGCCCACAAAATATAAAAAAAAAAAAAAAAAAAAAACGAAGGAATCATTTTAACCAGTCATAAAGGACACAGACAATCACAGACAATCTAGTGAACCAATCAAAACTCGAACTATATGCATCATACCTGGCGCTAAGCGCGGGTAAACGGGCGAGATTAGTTTAAAGATTAGTTTGGTTTTACCTCTGACTGCATGATATGCATTAGAAGTAGTGCCAGCTGTTAAGGTAATCAAGTGGCGTAGAAATGCAAAACCAGTTACTTTTTGCCACTCAAATGGAAAAAGCTCTATACACTCTCAAAGCATTTCATTTGTTTAATTTAGAGAAAAAAAAAAAGAGTTCAAACCATTTACTATATTATCTATGCTAGCTTGGGCTGGATATGCCGCTTATAAGAAAGATTGTTTTGTTTTATTAACTGGGTTGATAATGTGAATTGGCCATCATAAAGAGACTTAGAGGCTGACCTTTCGAGCGAATAAGCCGCTTATAGTTTGCGAATATTCCGCTTATATATAGTTTGCAACAAACCGTGTAGTTATTTTGACCAACTGTGTAGTTGTTTTGACGTACTTGTCACATGACGGATGTTCTGCAAATTTGGCCTAAAATAGGTAAAGGAACTATCGTTGTTCGATTTAAGACGCTGGCATTTCGAACTCGAACCCTCCGTCAAAGTAAAGACTCTGTAAGTGAGCAGATTTTAGATTACAAAGACTGAACTTACGTAGTAGTTATTTCCATGAACAGTGACGTTATCGTAATGCCATTCTGAGCCCGGCTGTTCTCTACTTTTGGACCAGACATCCAGGTTTCGGCCATAAATATGTTGATGAATAATCAGACTGCCAATGGCGTAGCCAATCATGCTGTAGTAGAAGTGAAGGCATTTTACACCACTAAAGGGGCCATTGCGGATCTTGGCATTATCATTTCTTCGTCGGGGAAATGACGTCTCGATGTATGCGTAATAACCTACACGTAACAGGCGTAAAGTGACGTGTTAGTGACACAGAGCAACCACTGTGAAATTTTTTTTCCCCCATGCGTTAAGTATACTGCAGCAATTTAATCATGAACTGGGCAGAGTTTTCTAAAACCTGAAAATAATGCAAAAATCTTCAGACCTCAACAGCAGAATAAAAGATTTCTTCTTCCCTCGATGTGGAAACGCTTAATAATGCCCATCATTATTATCCAACTGCACCTCGTAGAGTACAAATAACGCCCAAGACGGGTACAAATATCACGCGGTATTTGCACTCCAGAGGACCGGTTAGACAGGTTTGTTTGCTGTTGGCCAATCAGTTTGCTGGATTTCACGCGCCAATTCCGTTCCGCTTCGCATACTTCTGTCACACATTCCCCGTAAATATCCGCGAAATTCGCCCACACGGACATAAAATTAAAGTGCCCCTATGACAAAAAATAAAATATTTTTTTTCTTTGGATTTGAAAACTATGTTAACTAAACACTAAGTGACCCAAGTTTTAATCCTTGATTTAAAAAAAGGCACCTGTTTATTTTAACTGGAACTTTCCTATTTAATGATCCGCCATTACTAAATTTAAGTTCTTGAGAGAGCTGGATCGAGGAGAAAATGACGTCAAAGGTTCACTAGTTTAAGAATGCGATGCGTGTGTTCGCTGCAGAATTAATATGCTTTCACACTTTTAAACTCGCACTTTGCATACATAATTAGCTGCGTTCACACGCAGAAATTTTAAGCTGGTGAGCCTTTGACGTCACTTTTCCCAGATCCAACCCTCTGAGGTCAAATCGGTCAGGTTTGAACGTGAGTGATGGCGGATCGTGAAATCCAAAACTTACACTCAAAGTAAACGGCCCTTGGATAAAAATGAAAGGTCAGAATTTTGCCAGTCAAGTGTTAAGCAGACACACTTTCAGAATCTCAAGAAAAAAAGGAAGTGATATTTTTATCACAGGGGCACTTTAAACTTTGACGTGTTGGATAGTAAATCTCTTATTAGTCGTTTTGTTGTGTAGTATCGCTGAGAATTTTTACTCGTTGTTTGTATTTTGTCTCGCCCTACGGGCTCACCAAAATACGGCACAACTCGTAAAAATGCTCAGCGATACTACACAACAAAACGTCTAATAACGCTTTGCAACGATAAGAGCGACAAAATTGACAAAACTCAGCAATCCTCATAACATCAGGCTCATCTCCGCTCTTTCCTTCTCTCAATTTGCTACTTTAGAAACCAGAAGAAATCTGGACAAGTCTCATTTCATTATAACCGGCCACTGAAGGTGTAATAGGAGGCGGTGATCACTAAAGAGGTTGTGAGGGCCCTTTCCCCTTGGGGTCTGGGAGCATGCTACCCACAGAAAAATTCGAAATCTAGAAGCGCTTAATTGCGATTTCTAGCGTTCTGGGCATTAAAAAGCGTGATATTTTTGTTGCCTTTAAGAATTGCAGTGGTCGTTGTCATTCTTGTATTTAATTTCTTACTAATATCATTTTTATTTTCATTATGAAATCCAAACAGACGGCGCTAACTGGTCCTACGGGCGGCGGTAGGAGGCCAGTAACCGGTTTTTATTGAAACCCCTGGTCTCATCTCGCAGTTCCTTTTAGGACTGTTACTGGGGACACTATAGCTTCGATTCCCATCTTCTGTTTTGTGGTTTTGCTTCTAGCAACGGTACCAAAGAAACTGAGAGATGAGACTCGGCCCAGATGTTTTGCTTTTCTAAAATAGATAATAGTTATTATCGTGTCACCCACCCATTCTTACCTTTGCCGGAGTGATCTTTACTGGGTCCAGTTGATCTGCTCGGTGTAGAACCTTTCTGCAAAGTCCAGTCAAACTTGTCATTGTTATTTTCTTGCCGCCAGCTGCAGAGATTTTCCTTGGTAGAACCGAAGTTGCAGTTTCCTAAAACAATGCAAACAAAACAAATATTGTCTACACCTGGATAAATAACCATAAATTTCTAGGACCTCACCTTCCAAGGAAAGGATGATAACTGTCAAGGCTAACACACAACATTTTGGCCGATTGCCTCTAGAATTGAAGCTGTCCGCCGGGCCTTCTATCCGCAGCGTGACTCGACTAAGCAATTGAATGTACAAAGCGCCTTGCCCAACAAGGACACATGGACCTCGGCGAATGCCTTGGATATAAATATGCACTGGCGTTTGATGGGTTAAGATCCTTTCATAAAATTACACCTTCATTTTTATAGGGAATGCTTTGTTGGGATACAAAGCCAGCTCTAAAGTTTGGCATGTCCTTGAAGGCAAGATACACACTCTCTTTGTTGATAAACATTTTTTTTTAAATTTATTTATTTATCCAGGGGCATCCAACATCAAATGTGGTTTTATTTGGGCTATCAGTTCCCCCGTTCTCCTCCTGCACTATTTTCTCTCCATAATGCTTTTTACTTGTTTACCAAGCACGCGATAACAGGATTAGGTGTATAAAATCATACTGGGGGCCGCTCCATACCTCGAGTTTTGGAAAACGAGCTTTTAAGGAAGAAGAAAATACTCGCCCTCTCACTGAAAATAACATTTAAAGGGGGATCAGCTAAATCTTACTCTCTTTAGCCGAAAATCCTCCGTCGCCACCAGCCTATAAATGATAACCGCTCTCTTAATCTCCTGCTTTGAAAATTTTACTGAGAAATCCAAAATGCCGATCCGTGTTGCTGGAGCTAAAATGACGGCTGTTGGAATGAAATAATGTACACGTGATGTAACGCCAATGTCTGAAAAAGGTTACGCAGGGGTCAGGTTCGATGAAATGTTCCCTTACTTGCGTCTTGTCTTTTTCGGCTACAAGAAACCATGAATGTAAACAATTCTCGCATTTTTTGCTGTTTCCGAATCGTTTTCTTTCCTCAAAATATGTCTGCCGACGTTAGCGCGGAATTAACATTAGCACCAAAGGGACACTTTTTTCCGTAAACAATAAGCTGCATCAAAATTGCTAGAAATAAAGTAAATAAAATATTTTCCTTACCAGCATTTCCTTGTTCTGCTAACCTGAAAAAAAGGAAAAGAATAACTAATTTGAACGCAAAGGGTATTCTTCTTTCCATTCTCAAGAACAAAGGTTTCTGACGCGTACGAGGCTCAAGTAAACTGATGGAAAGCAAAATAACGAAAGAATCGTGTCAGATTCAACTTTAAGGTAGCGCCTCAGCCACTCGGGAAGTTACTTGCCAATATTAGCGTTACCACGCAACTCAGTGCTACCGTAAGGAAAATATGGGGTACAAATCACCGTGCGCCAAAATGAAAAATTCAGAATGGATCGTTCAAAATAATTTGAGATGTTGTCTGGGGGAAAACGAATAAAACAATGTTTTCAGATATCATTTACACTATTTGTGCCCAGGAGAAAAATAATGAAAAACTCATATTAAATAAATGGTTATCCTCTATGCTGTTTAATGCTTAAAGGTAAGTCAACGAAGCTGTCGATTTAAGCTTCTTAGCTTCAAATTTAAAAGGTTTGAGACGGACGACTGACAATAGGCATTTTGTAGGCCGCTAGTCATTGTTATAATTTAAAATTAAATTTATCTAAATGAAACGGATGTGCTTGACAGTTGTGAGTCATAAATCCGCCATTTAAAGATCAAGAAAAAATAATCATAAATAATAGCTGAAACGTTGATTTCAGAATATTTTGAGCGTATTTGTGCAAACGAGAGACTCAGAGTCTTAAGACTGGTTTCCATATGATCGCAGACGATCGCGGATCGCGAGTTGCAGATCGCAAAAAGTTCTGAGATCGTCTGCGATCATGTGGAAACAAACTTCTGCGATCGTGATCGCAGACGATCGCAGAAGATAGAACCATGTTCTATCCTCTGCGATCGTCTGCGATCGTTTGCGATCGCCTGCGATCAATTGCGACTGCGCGATCATATGGAAACCAAAGTTCTGTGATCTGTGATCGAAACGTATCCCATAATATTTTGAATTCCGACCCATGATTCAACGTTTCTTAGCAAAAAAAGGACGAATATTCGTATGTAGCAACCACTTATTGTAAACATGGCTGGCGATGAGCAAGTTATCGTTAGTAACGAAGAATTTACGAAGGAAGTTTCGCGATATGAGTGCGTTTACCACCGTAACAGTAAAGATTTCAAAGACAAAAACAAAAAGGCTAACTGCTGGGAAATAATCGGGGAGAAATTTAACTTATCGACGGCGGATGCGGAGGTCAAATTCCGCAACATGAGAACTGCGTACGGTCCTTCTATGAAGCGATTGAAGAAGTACTCTGTCCCTTGTCTGTCGGAAACCTAAAGTTCTCTGGCTAAAGTGTGGAAGGCCCCAAGTTCTTGTGTCTTCAAGAATATTTTGGGAAACCGATGTTTTCGACGGCTTTGAAGCTGAAGACGACGTCGCTTAAGGACTAAAAGAAGAAATAAATTTGCGTGCAGCAAAATCTCGTCCTCGATGCCTGCCATGTTGTCTTCATGGGATTTTCCCGTCAGCACAAAGCGCCTGTCATTTTGACACTTCCGCTGATTGAAATGTAGGCAAAAGTCGGCTTTGCGATCGTCTGCGCGATTATATTAAAACAACTCTCTTTGCGATCGTCTACGATTTGCGATTTGCGATCCGCGATCGTCTACGATCATATGAAAAACCAGCCTTTACTCATAAGTTTATAAGAATCTTGAGTCTTGAATCTTGTTATGTCTGTTTGAAATCAGGAAAGCAGGCTCGTTTCACGCCGGAACACGAATTTAAATAATGACCAAAAAACTAATGAAGATCTCTTCAGAAAGAATGGGAAACCGTCGATGACGTCGATATGTAAGCACATACTCTGATACATACCTTCTAGTAGGAAAAGTACTTACGAGACAACGATTAACACGAACAAGGAAAACAGAAAAGGGAACAAACTTGACGGTAACCATGTTTTACCGTTGGTGTTGCAGGAAGTCTTTACCAATAAACAAAGAAGTCTAATCATCATCGCCTTTATCTTTAAGCGGGCATTCCAAACAAATAACTACGAGCCGCTCTGATATGTTTAATTAAGGGTAAACTCAAATTTAAGGAAAATCTTTTCCTAATTATAACCGACGTAACGATTAAAGTTACTTAAAACAGAGTCTTCAACTGACGGGTGCTACTTACGATTTCCCTTTACAAATCAGTATCATGGTGTTGAATCAGTCACAACTGAAGACCGCCTGCCGGAATTCTAGAACAAGGAACGTGCTTGCTAAGGCGGTATTAGCGCCATGAAAGCGTGACAGGAAGTTGTTGGGGGCCAGGCCTAAGACGGTATTAATTAGCGCCATAAAAGCGTGACAGGAAGTTGTTGGCGGCCAGGGCTAAGACGGTATTAATTAGCGCCAAAAGCGTGACAGGAAGTTGTTGGCGGCCAGGGCTAAGGACGAAAGTTTCGATCAAGAGCCGGTGGACAAACTAGCATTCTTAATGAGTGATTGAGTAGCTAGAAAGAGTTTATAGCAGTACTTAGCTGGTCAGTCATTCGATGGGTTGTGAACGCTTTGGGGGGTTATTACGCCGAAAGCAAATGAACTGATTTGACTTTCGCGTTTGAACATGTGCTCCCAAATTAAAGACTATTTGATATCTAACAAAGGTTGGTGCGCTTATTTACCTTTTCCCAAATCGTGGCCTGATATGATTCATTTTTTTAACTTAATAAAAACATGTATGCTGTTTGTCCACACAAAAGCTGGTCCTAAAGTTTAGATCTCGGCACCAATAGTACTTAACGTGTTCACAAACTGGAACAATGTAGAAATCTAATACTAAATGACGAAAACTATACGTCCTTAGTTTTTTTTTTTTTTCCCAAATTTCAACCTCAATATTCTTATAACGTATATTCTAATAGAAAAGAAAGAGTGCCGGGTATCATGAGTTGGTTAAAAAAAGCCTTCTGATTACTTTAATTCTATAAATACATGTAACAGCAGCTTAACAAACAGCCACTGAACTATGGAGTCACTTTAACTAAACAAAAAGTATCCTGTTTGGTGAATCTATCACTCAATGAGTGCATAAGTTGTCTTTAAATGTCGTCGTTAATAAAATATGTCAAGAATAGAGCATTTGCATAGAGACGTTATAATTCCTATTGTGTACTCTGCTCATTCTCCAACATTCTTCAATATTGTAACATGATTTTCTAAAGCAATTGAGTCTTTTTAATAAAAATTGTACCATATTCTTGTGATCTAACTATTAATCAGCTAAGAGGTAATTAAATACCGAAGTTAAGATTCATAGCATCGACAGCAGTTTTTCGCTGAAAATGCTCAAAAAGTTCACAGGCAGCCCAAGCTCACAATACGAGGAGTTATATTGCGTTTCTTTATTTTACTTTTATACTAACGTTGAGCGAAACGTGACCTGTGACATATACTATTGCTTAACAATAGAATTGGACTACGCGAAACGTGACTCTCGCCTTACAGCATATGGAGTTGTTGTGTTACAACGGTTTGAATTTATAAAGGTTTGTATGGGAACGAAACGGTTTTGCTGGAAAAGTCAATTCTGCTTCTATTGCTTGTTGATTTTTTTGTTGTTTGCCAGCTCCTCAAGCCAATCTAACGCGTTTTCGGTGAGTTATCGTTCGGTGGGTTTCCACTGCTGCAAGATTTTCAATCGTTTACCAAAAAAGCTGCTTTTAAATGTTCTTTTGCTCATCCTATGGTATTATTTTATGATATTTGGTTAAATATCCTGACGGTATCTAACGCCTATGAGCGCCAGCTGACTGCGTTCCTTATTATGGGTACAGTATGAATGAACGCATTAGCATCAATTGGCCACTATGTAAGCCTTTATCTCTTTAGCGGAACCCAAGGCAAGTATCAGCAATTTTTTCCTCACTTCCCTCTTCATCTATCGAGTTCTACATCCGCATAGTTTGCCGAACGCATATCGACGTACGTGGGCCGCTGATTGTGATGTTCGTCATCGTGTTGCAGCAAAGGAGAAGCGGCCACAGAAGATTTATTGACACAGTCTTCCTGTTTACTTTCCGCCAGTGATGCATAAGAAGTATCTCCTGGTTCCTATGCAAATCACAAGAAATTATAATTGAAATTCAAATACAAAGTAGTCAAGGACAAGGGTGACATGGGTGAATAAATTAAACGCGTGGGCGACAAAGTGACCTTTCTAAAATAGGGGAATCCCCTACAGACATGAGTCATCGATTTACCTATTCAAGCGTAAACTAAAACAAGACGCCAAATGGCGATTCCATGGGATGCTTGGGCTAAGTAGTGTAGCATTGGAATGAATTGTGAAGTTAAGTTAAGTGCCACGATTAATCAGTTAGATTGGCCATAAAAATCATAGCATATCTGTAATAAAACGTGTTTCGAGTGGACCGCCATGTTGCTTTGGTGTGGCTCGATTAGTCTTAACGATACATGACAGAAACGGTGTTGAAGAAACTGTCACTGTGCTTGTAGTGGAAAATAGCGTAGGCCGGCGGAAAATTACTGGCAGAAGTAATATTGCAACGTGAAAAATGGAATTTGTTTTGAGGCTAGATCTGGTACGTTGAGATCGCGAGAACTGCCGGAAAATCTTAAGACATGAACGGTAACGCGACGTTTTACTTATTCGAAGCCTAAAATATTGTGAAGGGCTGTATTGCCGTCAAGGAACGTAAGGAATCTGCCAAAACATTAACAGGCTAAAATACTGATTGTCTGTTATATAATTAGAAGCTCTTTTGTATGAGAAAAGAACTGAAGTAGGCGTGTGAGAGAAAAACGTAACGCACGGTAAAGCAACTGGTATATTCCCATTGATAATGTTCCTTGTTTATTTAAGATAGCGAAAGAATTGAATTTTCCATCCATCAGAAGCATGAGGAATTCTTCTTAACACATATTTCCCTTTGTATTAATAAATGTTAACAGTGGAACGCTGAAAATGAAATAAACATCGAATGGAATGAACCTTCTCGCAAACACTATTTACGTGTGCGATTTTGGTAAACAGGTAAGCTCCTTGATTTCTCGATTTGTCAATACACTGATGCAATGAAAATCGTGTTTGAAAGTTGCTTCAAAACTTCTTGTTTAATGTTTAGACAAAGCAGTTTGGGACGTTGGCCGGATGAACACGCAAGTTTGGTGCCTGAACTCGTTGGTTCGTTTGGCAGGCTAGTTGAACAGTAAATTCGGTGCCGATGCGTAACACGGAACGGATGATGTTTAATTCATTACACAATGTTGAAATGCCTTCTAAAATGGCGCGCTTACCTTCTGTTCATGTCTATTTCTTCTCCTTGCCAGAATCGCAGAATCGCGAAATGTTCCTTGCCCGAATCGCAGAAATTATGCTTGGAAATTACAGTCCTTGCCATGTTTGGATATAAAAATAGTTTCAGCTGTCAATCAGATTTGCCGTTTTGCGTGAACGAAATTCACCCGAAACCTTACCGTGGCTTGCCATAGGCATCCCACGGAAATATTTCATGTGGAAAGTCACGGAAATATTTAAACCACCTTTCTATCTTTTTTCTATCATTTTTTACCTTTTTTCTCTTTTTTACCGCTTTAACTACTCGATATGTTATATCTCTGGCCTCTTTCCGCCAAGTAAAGAAGCATTTTGAATTCCTAATTAAAAAAAGCGCATGCGTTCTAATAAAAGGTCAAAGAAATGTACTACATGATAACCGGGTTGGTGCAATATAAATATCTTATTTATACAGAGAGATAAACTGTGAGCAAATGGTTGTGCTTTTGGAGGTAGGGTTGACCCCCCTTGAATCCTGATTCGGCACGTGCAAGCGCTTGTTAGGAGTACTGGGGTGAGGCCGTCTACGGCGACAGCCCCCGGGTGAGCCCGCGCCGGCCCAGTAGATGACTGGGGGTGCTCAGAGATCCTTGGGGGTGCTCAGAGATCCTTGGGGATCTCAGGGCAAACGACAGCCGCATTGTCAGTGGCGCAAAAGTCCTAGCCGAATTAAGCTAGGCAACAAGAACAGCCACCGAGCACCCCCGACCAGGGTTTTGCACTTTTTTTTCTAGCCAAATTATTAAAAAAATATTGCTAGAAAAATCTGTGATTTCAATCATATTTCACCTGAAATAAATAGAAAACAAATTGATGGACTGATTAGTTATTACAAAACCACTCATCAAAAATGTTTTTTTTTTTAATATAAAAAAAGCTCACAAACATTACAAACTTATAAAATATGCATCTAGTTGATCTCTGGTGGGATAGCAAGTGGCGGAATTGCTTCAGTAATTATCTCAGGTTCCGTTTTGACTGTTATATCCCTTGGTGCTTCATTATTAATCGAAATTTTACTTGATTACAAAAATGTAAATGAAAACATGAATAATTGTAAATACGCTTACCAAAGTTATGGACATTTAATGACTTGGTCTATATAACAGTCAAGATCTAATAAACGATATTAGTAATCTTGATAATTATTTTGTTCATGTTTGCCATTAGTTGGTAAGTATAAAAATGATTATTATAAAAAATATGAACAGTAGGATTTAGCGTGAAAAAATGATACTCCAATTGTTATTAAATGGATAGCGAATGTGAAGCAATAATAACTCGTGTATATTATTAATTTCAAAGTGGATAAGAACCTTCAATTGATGTTAGTGATTTAGTAGATCAAAAAAGAACCTCTAGCAATTGGGGGTCTAAAAGATGAACACAAAAAAACTATAGTAAATAAATCAGCGTACGCTTAGATTTATTTATAGACAATTTTTAGCGTACGCTGATTTTTTAGCGTACGCTGACGTTTTTAGCGTACGCTTACCAGCGTGTGTGCTCGTAACCTCATGTTCTTTACTACTTCTGGGACCTTATCTCGCCGCGAGATTGTGCGAGCTAATCCGAGTTTAGGCGAAGTAAGGCGAGATAAGGAAAAATTAAGCTCGCCTATCAGTTGCGAGTTAAGGCGAGTTAAGGCGAGTTAAGGGAAAATGGTCAACCAAATGTTGAGGTGACCAAGGTTAAAACATATAATATCCTTTAGTAACATACATATAAAGATGCCTTGCAATCTTTGTTTCTCTTACGTATATATACCTAACAGTCTCCATGTTGCCCAATTACAAAAAACAGTCAACAAAAAATTTTGATGTGCTCCAAAGTTGACTGAAGCCAAATGACTGAAGCCAACTTTAAAGTCAGTAATTGAACTTTTTTCCTCATTGGGCAAGTGGAGTATGGAGTCTTTGCCCTGGTTGTTCAAGCATTGGATAGCGCTATTCAACAGATAAATCACTATACAGTGCATGGATAAGTACTGGAGAAACTAAATGCACTATCCACTGGATAGAGATTGATCCGTTGGATAGCACTATCCTACCTTTGAATAACCAAGGCTTGTTCTTTATTAATTAATATATAGCATTCAGACACCAAACTACACCATTTGGTGGCTGTATAATACTACTTCCACTTATGAAAATAGTTAGCATCATATATTATTTGTAATAGCTGCATAAATATTTAGCAGAAGGCAGAATAATAAATTAGTGAAAAAAGAAACTAATGTAAACAGAACAATCATGAATAGATGAGAAAATGGCACTATTAACGCAGGTGGGATATTTAATTTTCTTATTTTTTTTAATTCAATAACACAATGTTTTAATTAGACAGGTGAACATGATAGGTATCACATGACATGGCATGAATTGTTATCACTAACTCCAGAATTAAAAAAAACAATACAGTCTGTATTAATCTTCTTCAAAAAACGAGTATACAAAACGGAGAAGCTGAAGAATAACAACTCAGATAGGGAAATTTTTATGACATGTAGTCAGTTTCACTAAAATCATTTCTTTCTCCTTGAAAGTTATAAGACTTATCCTTAATTCCATTTGGCCCATTCTCTCCACTTCACGAATGGTTTCCTTTGGAATCCAGCCCAATTGTTTGGTTTCACTGCCATTAACGAAAACAACAATTGCCTTTTCGTTTCCTTGGGATAAATCCATTTTAATCTCTTGCAGTTGGTTCCTTTTCGCGAAGAGAGCTGTTCTCGTATTACAAAGTGTTCATCACAGTAGTGTGCAGAGAGCTATACCTCATTTAAGTTGATGAAGAAAAATGGCTACCGGTTCGGACGTGTTTTGACTTCATGTACGCCACGTTGAAGCTTCCCACCTAAAACTTGGATTGAGCGAGAGGGCCCTGGAAACACAAGTTACCAGTATCTTCTGGGTGATTTTAAAAATGGCGAACGGAGTTGGCTATCAATGCAAAAACGTTTATTCAGTTAAGGGCTAAATGTAACAGGTCTTTATGAATCATGGCTTATGGTTGCCAGCAAGCCAAACATAATGTCACGTGGAGCCAATACACAGATCTTCTAGTGCCAGATAACTTGCCTCAACATACATCCTCAGATCTGAGGATGTATGTTGAGGCATACGAAACGTTAAGTAATTAATCAAAGCTTTTTACAACATGCGTTGTTTTGTCATGTTTGTAACCGCAGTGTGTATATTATTTCTGTTAAAGTTGAAATGGCCTAAGAATAAGAGTTTTTAAACGTTTATGTATTTATCGTTTATGTTCGTGTACATGAACATTTGGGATCATATTGTCTGTAACATCTGGTTCCTGCAATAGTGTATCTGTCACTCCTGAAGGACGTTTGTCAACTTCACACCAACCATCATTATCTTTTTCTCTGTCTGGATTATGAACATTAGCAGTGAAAATATGGTTTTGACAATTTGTGACAATTTCATTAGTTTGCACATCAGCACTGGATGTGTCAGAGTTTTGAACAAATTCACTGCAAATTCACTCTTCACGGGTGCTTGCTTGTGAAGTTATGCCATCTACCCAGGCATTTTGTACTTTTATTTCTTCAGCTTCGAATAATTCACTTGTGCTTATAAGATATTTGGCTGCATCTAATACATTCTTAGGGTTGTCATTCTGAAACTGATAGTGTTGCTTGTAACCAAGTTTTATTGGAATGGTCTGTGATTCACTTTTTGGCCTCAGGGGACTATCAGGTCTGGAGGTCCAAATCGTCCTCCTTGCTACTGGATGGATTTGTCTTCGGGGCCCCCGAATTCAACTCCTCCACCCTTTTGTAAATAGCCAACTGGTCAGCCTCCCACCAGTTGGGATTCTTAACTTGTTATGTTTAATTTGTATCATATTTGCTTGTCACACGCATTTGGTTATATTCACATGGAATTTGCGCGATATAAATGTTAATTATTATTATTATTATTATTATTATTATTATTATTATTATTAGTATTATTATTATTATTAGTATTAGTATAATTAGTATTATTATTATTATTATTATTAGTAGTAGTAGTAGTAGTAGTATTAATGGCAATGTTTCCATAAATAGAAAATTGATCACCTCTGGGTAATTCACAGTATATGAGGTTATATTAGTCGCTCTTTTAGTAATGTCAATTCCAATGCATCAAGCTTTAGAACAGCTGGGTAACCTGCCTTTTTTTAGACTTGATTTGCAAGTTATGCAGATCCATTTAGTGTCATCGAAACTTTTAAAACCAGTAAGACTGGACTCAACAATGTCTGGTGAGCAAGCCTTATATTTGGTTGGATTACATTCCCTACAGAGCACTTGTACCACAAGTGGTCACAAGAAGTGCATACATGTACATATTCTGGGCCACATGCAATGTTTTTGCGAAACAAATTAATCATAGAAATTGCATCATAATTGTGGCCTCAACTCATGACTACTTCTTGTTAGTTGCATTTCACTTGCCAGAGCTATAGCCTTTTGTCTTTTTCTTACCGACTGTTTGTTTATTTGGCTAATGTGCTGCCAATTCCCTGCTTTCTATTTTCTGAAGGACTGTTCCTCAATAACAGGCTGGTGCTTCTTGTTCCTAGATGTTTGCAATTAATGTTGCTGCATTGCACCCATTTTTCATTCTCATGTTTTTAAGTTATCATCAGCTCTTCTGTCTTTCATATGTTCTCTCTACGTTTTACCTTTTTCACTGTCATTAACAGGTGTGTTTTCATCTGCAGTTTTTGTTTGTTTGCTGTTGGCTCTTACCTCC
This sequence comes from Catalaphyllia jardinei, assembly GCA_022496165.2. NCBI lineage: Eukaryota > Metazoa > Cnidaria > Anthozoa > Scleractinia > Caryophylliidae > Catalaphyllia > Catalaphyllia jardinei. The sequence goes on from CM042754.1 coordinate 12,045,126, forward strand.
ATTGTTCTGTTTCTGTCATGGAAACATAATAAAATTCATCTAGGTGTCCAGTGTAAATGTTTAGGGCATTTGTAACATTCACAGGTTCAACAACAGTAACTTCAGAAAAAGTGGGATGTGATTCACCAATAGGAAAAAAAAACATTAAATTGATAAACTAAGACAACTGGCAACAGCTTGAATTATGATAGCATGACAGCCCATGTTAATGTTCCTTGACATGACATTCTTTCCAAATAACCTTGCCAAGGATTACATCATTTTACTAATGCTAGCTCCAGTTCCTTGTGGGGGCAAAGTTTGATCTATTTAATGGATTAATGAGGCCATTTTTGGCAGAGTGATCATTTCTTGCCCCCACAAGAGAATGGGACTAGGAAATATCTGCATCAGCAAAATGGCCTATGGTTTAGCGTGATTCACTAAATACTGAATGCCAATACTGCACAAATAGAAATGACTATTAGGATTTCCATAGAGTTGATGCAATACAGCCCTAAAAAAAGCAATCACCACCTCCTCCAACATCAAGTGCAGTTCTGCCTAACTGAGACAATCTGAATTCTAATAAACAAACAGAATTTGTGGGTGATATAAAGGGTACTGATTTTCAATACTCATTTATAGGACCAGAATTTGACTCTATATATCTACTCAATGATATGATTCTGCTCGAAAGCTGATAAGTCTTCATTTGGAACTGCCTTAATTATCTGGAAATATTACAATGTACCTTCAGCAATCGTACAACACAAAGGCTAGTTCTTATGCTTTCGAGTCCTTGTTCAAAAAATACACAAGCTTAAACTTAATGACACACTTCTTTGGGAAAAAAATGAACTTTGAACTTCTATATCACTCTAAGAAATGATAACGATGGTATCCACATAACATAGCCTTCAGCTTTGATAATTTTTTGCCATAAGGGAGTCTGGTAACCATTTTGTATGAAATTCTGGTTATTACTTCGGAGAGAAGACACAGTACACTAAACAAAAGAAAGCCACTAAACAAACCTATTGTCTCCATTG
>CM042754.1:12049056-12064179 GCA_022496165.2 Catalaphyllia jardinei
ACCGGTTCATCCACGTTTGTAGTTATCATTTATTTATTTAGTTCCGTACGGCAATAAAACACGCCGTTTGGAACCATGCCGTGCTTAAGTCGTGAAGCACGATAGAGCAGAACTTAATTCTTCAATGGTTTTAAACGTCGTGCTACACCCGTGCCAAAGTTTAACTTAAATAATGCATTTATTTCGACATGGCATTAGCACAGCTTTTTAAAGGAGCCTAACATTCCATTTTATCGCTACCGACGGAAATTGTCGTGCTGAAAAAAAGAATGCGCTTGTCAGTCAACCAAAACGTAAACTAATAAATTGAGAACTCCCAGCTCTGCTGGTATACGTAAAATGAACATAACAGTGAAGAAGAAGAAATGTATTCATTTCACTGATCCTGTACTTAAACCCTTCTTCGAAAAGATTTTCCATGAGTTGCTCGAATAGTACGAAATATGCAAATTTGTGTAGTTTGTGTTCGTGCACAGTAATTGACTATGAATATTATGCTAAGGTCGATCGACAATAATAAAGCGAAAAGTTACCTTTGGATACTTTTTTGCCGACATGTCTGCTTAACGTTTATGTTAAAACTATTTTTAATCATTGATCTGGAGAAGCAGGCAGGAGTACCGTGGCTACGACTGCCTGCCTCCTCAATCTGGCTGTTCCGCAAAGTCATATTACCAACTCGTCGCGTTCATTGACATCTTAATAACTCTTTAAAAGCTATGAGTTAAGCGTTTTCAGCCATTATTTGTACCTTTATAACTCAAATGGACCGGCAAATTGTCTATCTTGGTCCTGGCCAAAATTACAACGCAGCGGTCTCGACTGGAGACCCGCACTTCGAAATCTTACATCCCAGCCGTCCAAATCGTAGTTAGACTTGGAATTGTAAAGCTAGATGGCACAGTTCTTTCACTTAAAAATCTTGTCCAAATAACCCAAAAAACGTTTTGGCAGCCCTCGATTCTTAGTCAAAAGTCTTTTGAGTGTGTTACAAGATAATCAGTGTTTCGCTGAGACGAAGGGCTAACACTCGAAACGTCAGCTTGGGAATGTCTTAACGGTGGCCAATTCACATTATCCCAGTTGATAAAATCAAATTATTTTGTAATACTCCCCGCCGACGCCGCACCACAGCTTTTTTCAAAAAGTTACCCCTTTTACTTATCTTAAGTGTTTTAGCCCGGTGCCTGAAGTGAAGTCACTAGTGATCCGATCCAGATCCCACTTTGCGCGGTCGTGAACATAGAAATTAGATGTTAAAATGTTTGTAGGAACGCGGAGATTTTATCAATCGAGATAAATTTTTGGCCGAAGTAATCGGAGAAACTAGTAGACTTTGTTAAAGGAATTAATATTTTTTTTTTGGGGGGGGGGGGGGGGGGGTTGTGACATCTTAAGGCTAAGTGGGAGCTTGGGACACTAAGGCTGGGGAAAAAATGGATGCATACAGTATAACACTTACTGCAGGCTCTGGAGACTTGACATAGGATCAATAAGAAAATAAATGCTTTGAAGGTCGTCAGATATGTGTTAAGTAAAACCATGCCTTCCAAAAGAACAACGTTCCTGACCAAGAATCGCAGCACTCGAACGCGACTGAGAAAAGCTTGGAAGAAGTTAGGTAGGGTGTGTTTGCTGAAGTTCAGATGCTGACAAGAAACTGAGAGTAGAATACCATTTAACCACAAGTGTCACATAATTTCGCAATGTGGACGATAATTAATTTTGGAGATGAACACGAGGATATCGCAAAATTCTATTCTTCTGAGTAATATTTAAATCAAAAGACACTCGAAGTGTTTCACTGGAAATTGCTATCAGTTTACAGAAAGAACATGTCTCGAGCGTGGTTTGCTTTAAAGAAGAGTTTATATCTTAGAATGAGATTTCAAATAAATACCTTTAATAAAGAGAACAATTTATTAACCGTAGTGGTTCGATTGCTACTACTGTTCAGCAGCAGCCATGATCTTTATTTCGAATGCAATTATACTGTAGCGTATACGTCATTCAGATTTCTTTTAGAACACTTCTAAAACGCAATAATTGTGCCGGTCCGGCAGCGAGAACACGACTAAACAAAACTTACAATTCACGTGCGTTATCATGATGAATTTTTGTACATTCCTTCACCGGCCATACTGTGCAAGACAACAGCCTGAAATGTTTAAGTGGATATTTTTAGTGAACCGCTGCGAAAATGGAAAGTAATATTTAAATTAACTTTTTTACTAGGTGTTCTTCCCGTGTCATTGTTGAAGGTAAATGGTTTAGACTTTCATTGATTTTCATTCAACTTCCGTAAACAGTGCGGTTATCGTAGCAGGATCCACCGGCTATGATGGATGTTCAACTCTTCCCTTAGCTCTTTCAGTTCTGTTGAACTATTGCCTTGTAAATTTTCTTTCATTGCAGTTAGCAAATGCTATCCTTATAAAGTATCCGCTGAAAACATCGAATGTTGTCTCGTTCGACATCGGTTTCCTTGTGAATACCGTTCAAATGCTCTTTTTTGATAACTAAACAAGGCGAGAGAAAGACTCTCGATTTTTGGGTTTTCCTGCTTCATTTTAATTGGTGTTATGAAAGCAATACTGAGCCTGCAAGACAATAAACCTATGTACGTATGAATCTCATGTGGCCAGATACAAGTATTCCTGCCATAAGCCGGCCATTAAATGAATCGCTGTGTTCGACAACCTATTAAGATGTGCACCTCTAGCTCAAATCACCCCCCCCCCCCCCCCCGGCTCCCTCCCTCCCCAGGCCCGGATTAGGTTGTGAAAGGGAAAAAAGGCATAACTCTACTTTTTTTGTGTAACTCTCATGTGTTTATTCGTGTCTCATCATCAGAATATACATTTCCTCCTGACGACAATTCAGTTGCATGCTAAGCTTACACCATGTATTATTAAGTGTACAACAGTCTACAAAGAAATGAAAAACCCGTGTCATTGTTTCCATGTTTTTCTTCCGCGCTGTTTCACTGTCGGCCTGTCCCTAAAATGAGACGTAAAAAAGTCCATTCTACATTTGCTAAATATCAATAATTATCTTTCCTAAATTCAATAGAAGTAGTTTGCAGCTGTCGTCATCGCCACCATGTTGCATGACCTTTAAAGATAGAATTGTAATCAGCTTTATTGTTGCTGTCATCCAACATGGCTGCCAGGATAATCCATCGGGAATGATTTCACCCCACCTATTCCATCGCCTTATGGCGACAAATATGCAAATAGATTGAATAACAAGATTGACGGAGCAAAATGAAGAAGTGTATTGGACGGAAGAATAAGACTCCGGCGAATAAAAGGAGAGTAATGGATTATAGTTTAGCACATGATTTGTTGACCGATATCAAGAAATGAAAAATGTCATTCAGATGAAGGATCCTTTTCGTCAATGTTTACCTTATTGCCCTTACTAACGATTTTTTTTCTTTCTATAGGAAGGTGAACGAGCTTGCCATATTTTTAAAGAACTTAGTAACTGAGACACAGCATGTCCTAGTTTAACAATACCAAAACAGTTGAATACTTATTACAAGAAAAACATTGCAATCACCACCATCACCACTTTATTTATTTGCCACACAGCAAAATAACTATGTACAATAACAACTTTGAAAGGGCGAAGAGACTTCAAAACAGCACCAGGCCAATTCAGCTTCGGGACCTTAATAAAGCATCTTAAATTGCAATAAGTTTTGCCTCATTTGTCTTACCTGAGCCGCCACCACCTGAGCCAAAATCCAATTTCACGTTTAGTGTGAGGTATTTTGTATCCGAACCAAACTTGTTAGTTGCGGTACACGAATACAGTCCAGCATCAAGCTCCATCACACTAAGAATGATGTAACGAAACCCTGTCGTGACATTTCCTGACGTGATGTACTCCACTCTCACAGGCCCAGCATATCCATCTGGAAGTATTATAAGTGATATAATAACCAAATCAGTGCGCGCGCTCTGATTGGTTAATCAGCTACGGGTTATTGTGCTAGTAAACCCATGGAAAAATCGTGCGTCTTCTGAATTATTATATAAAAGCAATAGACCACAAGTTTCTATGGGCTATAGGCTGAAAAACCAGTTGGGATGTTAATAGAACACTCGAAGAATTCGTAAAACACTCGCCTGCGGCTCGTGATTGACGAATTCTTCTCGTGTTCTACCACCATCCTAGGTGGTTTATCAGCCTATATCCCCCCCCCCCCCAAGTAACATTGTTAATAATCCCGTGCAATGGTTACTTGACTTATCATATGACCGAGAAACTAATTTCATTATGACATTGCCTGAACTGCAGAAAAAGATATGGTTTATTTTTAATTATACACTGCACCATTCTCGTTCCCCAGGGCTGCACTCCTATTGGTCAGCACCAAGAATCGCGACCTCTGGAAAGGTCCAATTTGCTGACCATGCGCAGAGTACTTTTTTCGTATTTTCGGCCAATCAGATTTGTGAGACTGACTGTGAGTATGCGCATAGTGACAGGAAGTCCGTGCCAGAGGTCGCGATTCTTGGTGCTGACCATAATGAGCGGGGCCTCTGGGGAGAATGGCACTACACTTAAAGGCAGTGCAAGCGGTGCAGGCGCGTTCTTAATTTCCTCAGTCATGAAATAAACAGCTCGTAAAATTGTATGAGCGTTTGGAATAAGTGAGAATTTATACCCTTCTTGTAATATTTGAAAATAATCTCAAACAACAATCGCTTGTAGTCTCGTGCACTTTTATAATTTAAGGGAATTCTCAAATATCACTTGTTGTGTACTCACTGAATAAATATTTAATTGCATGCGTGTTCATTCGATCATCAATGCTCGAAGACATTGATTTATTAATTCAACAACTTACCTGGTGCCTCTAGTATCTTTTTTACTACAAACGTTGGTGCTGGGGGCCCAGCTGCCATACACTCGAACTCCGCTCGGCCATTTTCATCCACTTCTATCACCATGGATGGAGGTCCAAAGGACGACACAGTAGGCCTTGCTGTATAACACGAGCGTTGAAATACATCATAAATAATAAAACAATGTAAAAATACTTTGATACTAAACTTTCCAAAAATTATTTGCTTTGCCTGGACTGCATTACACGATTGTCTTTAAAAATTTACCCACACAGCACCAGTTTTTATCCAATCAATGAAAACTAAAACCAAAAACAATCGTTCGCACACGTTTTCCTCGACATGTAACCGCTTCGAGTTTTGATTGATCCGCTATATTGTCTGTGAACTTTGTGATTGAATGGCGTAGTATTAGGGAGCTTACCAAACCACGACGATGCAGCAACGAGAACGTTGTTTAAAAATGTTTTTTTACCTCTGATCTGAAATAATGTTTGGAGTATTTTGAGATTACTACGACTCAAAACTGAAAGGCAAACAATGTGGACAGATCACCTCACCAAAATGTTACGAAACTAAAATCAAAATTCTCACTAGCCCTTGGTTACCTTAATCGGGCTTTAAACATCAGGTCCCCGAACAGCAACTGTGCACGTGCGTTAGAAATCTTTGTGCACTTTTTTGCCGTTCTCTGCAAAAGAACAACAAGTTCTGCGTCGTCTACACAACGTGGACGGAGTCGGCTAATATTTCGTATTTCCGTATTTGTATGTTTAGCTAAAGCGCGTTTTTAGACCCATTGGCGTACCGAACAGATCTAGACAATTGCGAATTTTGCTTTTAAAAATAAATTCATTCTTTACTAGGTGTCATCCTCAGCATTGTCGTCGTCGTTGCTTAAACTCACTATTGTTTGGTTTTAGTTTGAGGACACTAGATATAAAGCCGCTCTTTTAGTCTAAATGTCGAGTTGTATTTAAAAAAGAATCCCGTTTAATAGACTTGACAATTAATACAATCAAGGTAAACGTCTAACATATTTGAGATCATACCTACAGCACAAATGACACATCTATTCAACATGAGAACATGCATACGCGTACATTTTAGCTCAGAGGGCCAATAACTAGAATTAGCCAGTCAGATTGCCCTGAATGATCCCGCGTGGTTCTAGGGTTTTCTTTAAACAAAAAAATATATCAACAGCAAATAAGGTCTTTTTTGTACTTACCTCGCTGCACTTGGTTTTTACTAGGCGCCGCGAACTCGGGCTGATATTCTCACGCGTGACTGGCTTATTTACGAAATTAATAACTTAATGTAGTAGAGATATTCATTTCTATCAACCGAGGTAAGCATCTTACTTCCACAATCGTCTTTAGAGGTGGAACCTGTCGATAAAGTTGTATATCCACTCTGACATTGTTTGCATTCTGTACCGCCAAGCTGGTCTTGATAAGTTCCTATTCTGCAAAGCATGCATTGTTGATTCTCAAGAGAATCAAAACCATCAATCGACCAATACCCTTTTTCGCACAAATCTGCAACAAGTAAAACAAGATCAATTAAGTGAAAAAAGGAAAACGTTATAAAGTAGTTGGTGACGTAAAATCTAAACCGCCCGAAGTATCTAGCTCTGAGTACTACGCACGCGATGTATCTGGGTAATCATTAGCAATTGTTTTACCTCCCAACTCAAATACGTTTTCTGATTGGAGGAGAACGCGTCACGTGCCTTGAGTTAAATCTCTCTAGCTTCCTAGGGCGAATAAAACTCACTCACTCCCTAGGGAAACAACAACTTGCCGATTTTTTTGAGTAGTCATTTCGAAAGCACTCGATCTCAAATGGCATACATGCAACACTTATAATAAGCACTTAATGACTGGCCCCTCGGAAAACAGTGAGTTTTGTTTCCCCGAGACCCTCAATGTTAACATTGAGGTCGAGGGGAAAGCAAACACAGTAGTTTCTGTGAGGAATTGGACAATCTCCCCCAAAATATTCCAACGAAAGTTTGTCCATTCAATTTTTCTCCCTGGATTTGCGCAATTTAAATAAATGTTTCGCATTTTTCGATTTTTCTGGAGGTTTTAAGTGCCTCTATGATCAAATTCTCGATATTCATTTGTTTACATTTCGTACACAATAAGTCTTCCCTATATATTTTGCCAAATTTCAATCTATTACGAACATAACAACGCGCGATTTTTGGACCTTTATTTCCGCGAATTTAGCGCCGCCATTAATTTTCCTTATTCCAAGGAAGACCTACTGTGTACGAAAATGTTAATAAATGGATATCGAAAGTTTGATCATAAGCGGGGCACTTTAAACGGACCTTTCAATATCATTCTTTCCTGTTGGAAAATGTTCATGATTTTTGGTCGAGTAAAAGCGGCCCGCTGTTGCCCAAAATTTTCACGTTTGGGGCTTCGTTTGCAAGAGAATTTGTTATTCTTTAGCATAAACATGGTTAAGGGGTCTTACTCACCGATACATTTTTTGGACCCTTCCTTGGTGTTGCTCTTTCCCAAGGGACATTGAGTACAAGCCAAGCTTGACTCTTTGTCACTGAAATAACCCACTGGGCAGTTGACGCAGTCTTTCAGAGCCTCATCGTACTTCATTCCACGGGGACATTTGACTGAAAGATCAATATCAATCCGTTAATCACTCCTCAATCAGTCAGTCGGTGCCAATCTGTTTTTCACTTTGCTTTTCTGTCGGTCGTCTGCCTGCCTGTTTCTCTGTCTGTCTGTCTGTCTGTCTGTCTTTTTGACGGTCTGCTAATCTGAATTTCCTTCTGTATATTCATCATCCAAAAACATAATTCATTATTCCACATACAAAACTTAGGATTCAGTTTGGTAACTGTCACAATATTGCCACCTAAGATCTTTATTTAACAAGCCAACGAGTACTACTTGACAACACGAGCGGACAATATGGCAAGTTCCAGTAGCCTTACTTTTGAACTCCCGAGACCCAGTGGGAGCACGTGGCATTCTGCCTTCCTTTAAATATAACTACATCATGGAAACGGAACGTATTCTATCTCCAGAACATTACAATGCTGGTCGAAATGAACATTCCTCAATGTACTTAGTCTAACAATTTTATTCCTTAGCGTCCTTATTCTTATAAATCTGTTCGTCAGCGTCCCTATTCATACAAGTCTAGCCTTTGTGTGGGTGTCGCAGTTCTCCTAGATCTGGTCAGATATCCCTCAGCCGCGTGCCTGAGGTACCTCCCGGAGTGTTTTTCGGTCAGGTTGTATCGTTAGATCCCGGTTTGGCAGCTGTACTGTCTTTCTGTGATGTCTGCGTGAGGCTAACTGGGGCCGGGCTAGTTGCTTGCTTGCTTGGTACACTGGGGTTTCCATCCGTTGGCATTGTGGGTACCGTACTGCAGTTGTGTCTGGTCTCAGTTGGGACCGTGTTCTTCGATAGGTTGCACCTGCACTGCTGGATCTGACGATACAGACCTTGGCTATTTGGCTGGCTTGATAATAACACCAGGGCGGATATGTTGGTCAGTTTCGAGAGGCTATTCTGGTTGTAATAATAAGCTTGTTTCTCTTGACGGGTTATGAACTTAGTTTTCACCGACTCATGGTCAGTGCTTCTGAGAAAGGCCCTATTGCAAAAGGGTAATCTGGTTTTAAAGTTTCTGTTGAAAAGTAGTTCTGACGGGGATGATGCTTATAAGATGGTTGATAACTGCAGATGACGTGGTGCTTGTTATGCACCAGTCAAAGTAAACCCCGATTCCCCCACCCCCACCCCGGTATTTGTGGGACTTTCGTGGGGCTTTATCACCTTTATCACCATATTGGCAGCTCTATCCTCTATCCTGAGGAATGTGGAGCATTAGTAGGGTATTCGTTGTAATCCAAAATGGCGGTGATTGTTCCCGCAAGGATTTATGGGTAGATTTCGGCACTTGGAGCGGACACAACTATTCACAGCTATGCGTGGAATCTGTTTTTTTTTTTGTCCAATAAATACATCGATTAATTTAGGGCATCAGAAGCTTTAATATTAAGATGCCGATGACTTTTTTTTGGCTGCTCCGTAAAAAAAAAATCTTTCTTAATGTTGCTCAGCGATATAACTTATGGAATGTTATGACTAAAATTGTCCTTAAAATAAACTGCGGAGATTCCAACCCTCCCGTTTTGGCCGCTGAAAACCTCCCGTTTCTGGGGAATATTTCCGGCCTCCCGTTTTTGCTTAATATTCTCGTGCTTTTTTTTTGGAACTCTTCCTAGCCAAAGAAAGATAATGGTTTCATCGTTTAACCAGTCTTTTTAACACGATTCTTTGCCGTTTTTAGCTTTTTTTCTGTGGTTTCTCAGCCATTTTCCCTTTTGGTAGCCTAGCACGAGACTGCGGTAGTTTTGGGTGCGGAAATGCACTGGATTCCCTCGACTTTGTGCAAAGTTTGCATTCATTTGTGGCATGCTCTCGTGGCGCTCGATTTCTTTGTTGATCTTATGTTTGTTACACCCACTTTCAGTGTTACATGCATAGGCGACATTTTCGTTCATCGTTCGACATGCCATCTTAATTTCGCCATGCTATTTAAACGGCTGTTTAACTGCGAAACAGGCAATTTTGACAAAGACATGACAAATAAATGATAATCACTGACCTGACATGGCTGAATAAGTTTGTAAACACTGCATGTTTCCAGATTTACAAGATAATTGAACGATTTGTGTGTAGTCAATGAGCTCTCGATGCTGACTTCTGGTACGGTAGAATTAGGCCGCTAACGCGTTAGTATTCGAAAGATGTAAGCATTCAAAATAGTCGATTTATCTTTCACAGAATGACTTCTTGATACTCCGAACCTTAGTTTGATGTCAAATAAATGAATCTTTTATGACCAAGAGTCGAGTTCGACCGTGAACGAATCCGTTGAGTTAACATTTTGATGTGGACTAGGCTACATAGCATGTCGAAAGATGAACAAATGTGTCGCCTATACACGTAACACTGAAAGCGGGTGTAAATGAGAAAGTCTAAGAAAAAACTCCGCTATTTTTCGTTGACTGTGATTCAAAAATATGCAGGAAATGGCATCTTAGAGGCACGTATCTAAAGTTTTTTTCTCAGCATGCCCCCGGATCCCGGTAGATGCACACGGCTGCAGCGATAATGGACACGGCCATGCCGGGGTAATGTCGCCTTCTCAGTTGACAGGGCTTGAATCTCTGAAATTGGCATTCTTAAAATTAAATTTTAAATTTAATTCTGCCGCCTTGTGAATTATTCAAGTATAATTTTATCAGGAACATCTTCAGTTGATCCAGGAGTGGGGCATTTTCTGCTATTTCTTATCCCGCATGGTGGGGCATTTGTCGCTTTGTGTACGCTATTAAAACTAATCACCACCTATCTCGGGGGGGGGGGGGGGGGGGGGGGGGAGTCGGGGTTTACTTTACCTGGCGCAATAGCCTCCTGACGACGGGGAATCTGCTGTGTAAGAGGTATTGCTGGCCTTTAAATTCAGACAAGAACACAAGTCCAAACTTAGTCTTTCTCATGGTCGGTGTGGCGGCTCTGACTGTATTATTGGCTATTTTCTCCATTTTTCTGGTAATAATAATAATAATAATAATAATAATAATCATAATCATAATCATAATAATAATAATAACTTTATTTAAGTGTCTAATGTATTTAGCACTGTTATACTAATTGAGGACCACTGTAAATAAATAAACAAATATTGTAAATATAACATAAACTATTAAGAATCACAACTGGTGGGAGGCTGACCCAACGAGGTCGAGGAGTTGAACACGGGACAACCGAGGACAAATCCAGCTAGTAGTAGGATGGGGGATTTGAACCAGGGACTTCCAGATTTCTAACAGACTGCACTAGTAAACTTGGTTGATGATTTTCTTTATAATTCCAGGCCAGAAGATAGATGTACGACTTCGCAAAAGGCATATCTCCTACCCTAGATGGCCTAGGTGTATGATGTTCAAGACTTTAGGTCTGAGAGTGATAAGCATCACGATGCGGCCTCCTTTTAGTACATATCCCCAGCCCTAGATGGCCTAAGTGTATGACGTTCAAGACTTTAGGTCTGAGAGTGATAGGCATCACGATGCGGTCTCCTTTTACTGCTAAGCAATCCTCGATGGCCGTCAGCTCTTCTCCGTAATTCCAATAATCATTGGACTTGGGGCCTTTCTTCTCTTTTCTGTGGTCATCCCGCAAGGACCAATAAAGGATTCTCCCCTGTCTCGTCACGAATCTGACGTAGCTTTGGTCGAGATCGCTTGATGACTTGAATTCTTTGTCAAGTGTTCCGGCTCAATTTTAAGAAAAAAACGGCTAGATTTTTTAGCAAAATAATTACTGAAATGGCAAAGCCGCACTCTGTATCAGTATCGATGTAACCGTATGGTTATGTACGAGGCGGCCTCAACTATAACCCTGGTGGTTTCTAGAGGTCACCTCTGGAGACGGGGTTGGCTATCTTTCACGTAGTTTACAGTGACGTCAAATTTTAAGGCTCTCACCTGGAACCTCTGTAATCTAGGTGGGCAATTGGACAATCTACAAAAAAAAGACTCCAGAGATTATGATCAATGTTTACCGTGCTGTGCGTTCCAAAAATGTAGTAGTTAAACCTCTCCAGGCCCCATACTACACCCAATGATTCTCTCTCGATGTTGTTGTAGTTTCTTTCTGCATCTGTTCACGGTGCTTTTGAGGCATATCATACAGGTTGTTCTTGTTGCAAAAGGACAGCACTTAGCCCCCTCTGGGAGCTAAGGGAATGACAGACTCGATGTTAGGGTCAAAATATTTGAGAACTTCCATACATACGTTTACATACGTTTTATTTTGTTTTCAAGTTAAAATTACAATTTAACATGCCCGCGAGTGTGCTAATCTAGGCATTTCATGTTTACACGAATAGTTAAAATACAACTAGGTGACAGCTAAAGACAGCTCAAAGCAACAAAAGAACTAAAGAGACTAAAATTGCCAACAATGACTATAGACCACTAATAAACTAACGGTATTACAAATAATAATCAGCAACAATTATAACAAGAGACTACAGAGACCACTAATAAACTAACGGTATAACAACGGTTACGACGAGGGACTATTCTTGTTTGACCTGGCTGAATGAGTGATCGTGTTCAGGTCCCCATACATAGTCTATGTTCTTCTTGGTAAGTTAACGCATTGGTGCTGTGAGGCGAGCCAATTGCCCTGAGTATCTTGTGAGGTAGTTTACCAGGCCTAAAAAGCTTTGAAGGTCTTTGCAGTTCTCAGCTGGGGTCATCTTCTGGATTGCAGATGTCTTACTGTCATCCGGTTTAAATACATCCCAGGTCCACTTGCGTCCAAAGAATCTAACTTCCTGGCGTATAACCTGTACTTCCTTTCTAAAGACGTACTGGGGCACAGTACGTGGTGCCTGGATTACAGGGTAAGCATTCGGGTCCAGGGTAATGTGATAAGGCTTCATGTTAAAGGATCCTAGGCTCTCAAAGCAGTCTCCGAACTTGTTGTTCAGTAGGGGGCATGTTTGAGTATCATTCCACCTCATTGGCTAAGCATTGTTGGCCTTTGGTGTGTAGTGTATCCCCACATCTGCTGTACTGCCTTGGGTTGTTGTCACGTCGTTTGTTTCCTCCATTACTGGTATACCTTTGGTGTGGCTGGTTTCCGGGCCTGTTTCCTTTGCTCATTGCATTTTACTTTTGGGGGTTGTAGTGTAGCTCATTTCTTTTTATTTCATCTGGGTAGCCTCATCGACTCGTACTGTGCGATTTGTTTTGCCTTTGCAAAAGGTTAATCATTACCGCGGGCAATGCATTTTCGTCTGACCTCTTTCAAGTCGGTACCAAAAGCCAAAGCGTCACGCATCAGTTCATCATGTAAGTCAGGTGGGTAACCAGAACTCTGTATGGGTAATCTTGATTCCGTCAGAAAGGTGGCTAGGGGGTGATTATTCTGTTTCAAACCTCGTAAATAGTATCTGTTCAAAATATGGTTGGCTTGTGGTTTGACATCATCTTCAAATCTTGTGCAATGTTCTTAGGTCTTTCTGCTGTTCATCGGTTAATGCCCAAGTGTTAAATATGTCCAGGTCATAGACACCAGACCAGTAAATCTGGGCCAGGGATCCATTCTACTTTTGGTACTTCGAAAACAACTAAGTCACTCATTTTGGCTACATCGCACGATAAGACCTTCTAGTCAATACTGTAAATTTCGTTGATTGTCCTAGCACTGAAATTTCCTCCTTTAGCGTAAATCGATCCCGTTTCTGACATCCATGTCCGTGTCACAATATTTTTTTCTAAGGTTGCTTTTCTTTAAGAAACTCCAATATTGGATTTGAAAATGGATTTTTGCGTTTTTTGATCAGACAGTCAATTAAAGATTGTTCTTATCATGGTACGTCAATGGAACCAAAGAATCCACATCCAGAGTGAATTCTTCGGTTACTTTGACGCACCATGATTCGACAGGTCTTGGATTGAACTGTCTAGTAAAGAAACGCAAAAACCGTTTTTGAATTGCGTCGGATTTAGAATCCAATCTTAGATTGTCTTAAAGAAACGCACACTAAGTTCTTTATTTAACAATGCAGCGAGTACTATATGACAACACGTATTCTTATGTTTGAGCTCCCGAGGCCTAATGGGAGCAAGTGGCATGACGTGTTATGACAGTAACACAGCATAGGGATCCTTCCTTAAGAAGACTTATTTCATCTTATTTACAAGAAGATCAAGGCGGCATGGGCCACATACCGCATAACTTGACTGAGTTCTCGGATGTAGCGACAGATTTCTGGGGAATCATGTGAGCAGGACACACTCCACTCGCGGGTAAACTGACAGAGTCTGAAAAAAATGAAAGATGGTAAGAATTATTAGACAGCTCGAACAAGCCTGACATTGTTATTAATTACATAGTGAAGAGGCTGTCTCTCTGAGAACCACCCTCATTTTTCCTTCAAAAATAATTTTGCCTGAAACTCAGGCAACTGAAAGAGTTTACCAAGGTTACAATAAAAACAGATTTGGTTTGATTTGAAATAATTTTCTAGTTGCCTCAAGACCCATTTAATATTTCGCCTCGACAGGGCCCGTCGCGCCTCCTCCGAAAGCATAAAATTAGCAATTTTCGTGACGCTGTAAAATATTTCATTCGCAAGATCTAGTAATGAGTCGTATGTCATTTTGCTCCTAAACCTTTCTAGCTTTCCAAGAGACTAACCAATTTTGTCTCGGTTAAAGTGGCATATTAATCGCCATCGAACGATGGCTGGAAATGGCCTTCATTTAGAGGCTAATTTTAAAGATTTGGGACCTAGCTGAAACCTCTAGTCTACACAGCTGCCAAGTGTAGTCCTTATCGGCAAAAATATGCAAAAAACCCTGTACGATTTCAGTATTTCAAAAGTTATGGCCGTTTGTATCAGCACATGTACGAGCATTTCCGACATTCAAGCCTATTTTTTTAGCAGATTTTATTATAACTACAGCTTACCTGCTTCGAAACTTGGGTTTATTTCCAACTTGAGTCATTTTCCAAGCCTTTAGGTTGTTGAATTCACGAGCAGTTCCAGTAAATTGGTAGGTTTTGCCTTCGAAACTTGAGCACGGTTTCATCATCGGAGTTTCTTAGAAGCAAACAATGCTCGACTCTATGGCCACATTTTGGTCTGAAATACCCTATCGAAACATCGTTTCAGAGATGGATTTCTTAAAGAATCAGATAACAAACTAACCAAGTCTGGTATCAAGGACAATATCATGCTTTGAAGGCTTAAATTGTAAAGGAATCACCCCATGTAGTTCGCTGGAAGATGGGTATCAGTGTGATGCTGTTTCCACGGAGGTCCGCACAAATGAGAGGAGACCGCTGATTGCACCGTACTGGAAGAATTTCCTCTAAATTTAGGCATAGGTAACCCAGGCTCACCGTGTGCGACACGTGACATAACACGGGTAAATTACAGAGAACATATGAGACGAAGTTTAGGTCTGAAAATTTACTAGAAAATGGAAATAAAAATCGATGAAAATTACCATGTGGCGAGTTCTTGTGGTCCTAAATACATACACGAGGTTTTGGGGGAAATAGTCTTCTTCACCTTTCCTTTATAGTATAGTGGCAAGGTAGGAGACTGAAGGCAAACTCGGACTCCGATCGACTCACAACAAACACAGTTCTTTTTCGCGAAAATCGAATCCAGTCGCTAAATA
>CM042754.1:12064579-12087079 GCA_022496165.2 Catalaphyllia jardinei
GTAAATAACATATATTTACTATTTATTATTTATTTAAATGTCTTTAAGGGCAGCACTAACCTACGCAATCAGGTATCTCTGGTGGTGTCCATACCAGGGTTGTTGAAGTACAGTATGAACCAAGATGATACAAGAACAGGTCCTTTCCGAGTCCCTCTGTGCAAACAACCCTAATGAATACATAATATCCGAAAGTTTGGCGTGTCAGGACTGCGTTGTCGGGGTCGTCGGGAATTTCGCACTCCCTGCCTGAAAACAGAGTTACTTCAGTAAGCCACCACCCACTGTGTTGTTTCTTTCCTTTTTTGTTTGTTTGTTGCTGTTGTTGTTTTGTTTTGTTTGTTTGTTTGTTTGGTTTTTTTTTTGCTTTTCTTCTCATCAACGTATCCGCACTGCCGGATTGACATTAAAATACATCATTTTAACTAGAATTTTTGATACTTGTGTTTGGCCCTTTTTCGTCACTGATATTGTTATGGAGCGAGACGGCCATTATATTATTGATAAATTCTAAGAATTGCAGGCCAAACTCAAAGTATCATACATCAGCTACGATACAGTTTATATCGGCAAATATATATAATTGCGTAAAATGGCTCTCGAACTAAAACTCAACACTCAATAACATAAAAAAGACAATCAAAGAATAAACAAACAAACAGAAAAAATAAAAAAAACAAATACACCAAGAAAAAAAGTCTGGAGAATCAAAGATACAGACAAACAACAAGGAATAAACCTAGAAAGATATAGAGACAATTAATCAAGCCGACAAGCAGAAGGCAAAAAACAATCCAAGAGAATAAAGGGAAAAATGAAAAAGCAAAGAGACAATCAACCAATAAACGGTCAAAAGGAATCAAACATACAACAAACATACAAACAAGCACAGAAAGAGAATCAAAGAAAGAAATTGGCAAACAGAAATTAAATTGAAAGAGAAAAACAGAGAATCAAAAAACGAACTAACAAAAAGGATCAAAGAAACAAGCAAAAAATAAATCAAATAAGCAAACAGAGAGAATCAATCAAACAATTAAACTGAAATCAAACCGAAAAATAAAGAGACAATTAAAGAAACGAACAAACATTCAAGCAAACAAACCTAAAGGATCCTTTGTGCAAATTACTTACGTTTGAGGTTTACGACAAAAGAACACCTAGCCAAATTTCCTGTTTCGTCAAACGCTGTGTATTCCACATTTGTGCTTCCTATTTGAAATGTATCCCCAGATTGTCTTGATGATTCAACTTTCACGACTTTGACGTTGTCTATAAACTCTGGCTCTCTCCAGGTTACAGCTTCCTCGTTTCCAGCTATCAATTTGTATATAGCTTCAGGGCAATAGACTAGGCTTGGTGCTTGTTCATCTGAGTGTTAACGTGTAAAACCACGACGTCGGTATTAGCAAAAAAATATGTTTCTTGGTGAAGTTCAACTACCTTAGCGGATGCTGTTAAGAAAATTGGTTCAGCAGGGCCGTAGACAGGAAAAAAAAAAACTTATGCATTGTCTATGGTTAAATTCTCCTTCTAGATATAGAACAGTGTTTTACTTTCACCCTTAAAAATACATTAAGTACATTAAAAGAACAACAGCAGCGACAACAAAAGCTAAACAGAAAAAATACCACTGGGGCAGATCCCTCGGTTTGCTTCATACTGGCTTCGTCCCTGTTCGGAGATTGTACTATAATCCTAAACAAGTTCTAGTTGTGACGCTATTGAAAGTAAAGAGATATTGAAGTTCAGAGAAATATAGTTTAATAATGTGTAAAGTATGGGTAAGCTTGTCTTCTCCCCCATTTGAATGTTGCATCCCTCTGTGAACATCTCATCATAAGGAATCGATTTTGGAGGGAAGTCAGCATTTTGAAAAGAGAAACTCGAGGCTACAGGTTCGTGTACAGTTGTAAGTTACATCGCTCTTTTTTTTGAAAACAGTATAGTAGTTTTGCAGGTATTTTTAAATTTCAAACTTTTCCTATTTCCAAGTTTAAAACACCCAAATTAAAGTTTATGGCCTATGTTTAACACTTTCATCTGATCTCGGGTCAAGTACGAGCTACAAACCTACCTCGAACGTTGATATACGTAGTGCAGTTTGCCGTTACCCCAATTTCGTTGCTAGCAACATATGTGAGTGCCGTTTCACCATATGGAAAAATCACCTGGCCGCGGTACTTTTCCGGATAGATTTGAACGTTCTGTACATTGGACTTCGGGTCTTCGAGCAAGCCAGTGATGTCGTATTCTGACTTGTTTTGCGCAAGCTTAACGGTAATAGCGGATGGACAAGTGATCCAGGGCGTGGGGTATTCTAGATAGAGAAGAGTCATGTTTGTTTTAATGATGTCCCTATGAATAGTTTATTACACGAGTATACGAATTTGAAAAGAGTCAGACAACTCGTCCTCGTTATCTTCAGGCGCGCTGTCAGCTATAAGTAAGCGCGTTTTCTCAACGGGGGGCTATCACTTGTCTTATTGTTGCAATAGTTATTATAAAGGATAGAGAACATCAGTGAAAAGTATTTCTCCGTTTCTCCGAATATATAAAGATAAGTGAACCAATCATATTCCCGATTCTTAAGAAACACACCTATTGGATACTTTCAATAAAAGTATACTATAATGACAAAGTAAGCATTGTTGGATGTTGAGCTCTGGGTGGAATTGTGAGCCAATTCAAATACACAAATTTGATTGGTTCTTCTTAAAACAGACCTGAATCTTAGTTCTCTGGTTTCTATTCGGTAACCCCTAAAAGTAGGCTACTTCTCACTACTGTTTAATTGAGCAACTGTCAACGATCAAAAATCAAAACCAAGTACAAATTAGAAAGAGGAACAGAAGGAGAAATACCGGAGAACCCGGAAATAAATCCTCGGAGGAAGGCAAAAATCACCAAGAAAAGCAACCCACATATAGCACTGGGCCGGAAACAAACCGGCCTGGGCTCCATTGTTGGTAAGCGAGCACTCTCGCCAAACGCCATCCTGATTTACTTATCTAAATTACCTCTCTCACAAGTTGGTATGGCTTGGACGTCCCACTGTCCATTTGCTTGGCATTTCCTACTGGACTGGCCATTTAGTTTGTAACCACTCTGGCAGCTGTACAGACAAACCTGGTCAAAAATGTTTCCGGATACGGAGCAATAGACAGGACTTAGGTCTCCGTTTGGTATTAGAGGCAAAGCTGGGCAGCTGATGTCTAAAGCAACAAAAGGCAAGCAATGTCAGTAGGTAAACATGTTTGCTGTTAAATTAATGTACACAACTTTATTAAACTAGAACATGCATGCATTTTAAACTCTTAGTGATATATCAAGCACGAAGGGCCGTGAATCGCTATATTTCCAAACTTTAAGAGAGTTGGAATGGGACGCGTAACGGAGTATTTTCGAAGAACTTTGAGATATTTTGAAATTTGATCGAATACTGTCTTGAATGTTTGATATATCTTTTCTATCGGCGTATCTAGAACTAAAGAGAAAATGAAGAAATAAAATCATAAAAGTCGGTGCTAATTAACGACGTTCGCGCTAATTGTTTCTCGTATCCTCACTGGGCACGCAAATTCACATGCCACGTCGTGCATCGAGCGCGCGTGCTAAGTACTAAAATTAACAATGATAGGGGAGATGACCATTGCTATAGCTTTGCTTGGACTAAACGATCTTTGAATTTTAGTGACCTCTACTTTTCTTTTCAGAAACAGATTTTATTTGCAATAATTTCCACATTGTCCAAAAATGAACAAAAAAATCAAAGTGGGAAGATTTCTGTCCACGGGGCATGGAATCCTGCCATCTCACGGCTGCAACGCGCGTGAAACTATAGTCGCTAAATGCGAAGTTGATCTTTGAGGAACCTCACCAGTTGGCTAAATTTGTTTGATAGGTCCATTTAAACCATAGTTGGTAGAGGACATTTCCCTTTAAAGCTCTAATTGCAATATATTGGGACTTGCTGTGGCCTTCTTCGCAAACGCAGCCCGATTTCAACGACGATTTAGATATTCTACCCGGCATGTTCTCTCCAAAACGAAGTTGGTGACCCCCCATTTTTTATTTACATTTGTGACATCACTAACTCATCATCTTTCACTGAATGATAAGATTTTCAGAAGAAAAAAATGAATGTTAGAAAATTTTCGCGCGAACTTCCTTAAAATCAGATTTCCAAATACCGCCACGTTCATGATTTCCTTTGGCGCTAAACTTGACGAATTGTTAATGAATTTTAGAAACAGATTTGGCACCCAAGAGATTCCATTTACGCTACTTACGCTGACAGCTTATTATTGCAGCATCCCAAGAGCCAGTATCCAGACAGGTTAGTTTATCATTTTGGGGGTCTGGAAGCTTGTAACCATTTTGGCAGCTAAATGTGCAGGTGTCGTTCACCTTCCTGCCGTTAGCAACTAGACAGGCCTGAGGAGTAAGGGTTGTTCCTTTTGATTCCACCAATGGAGGGCAAGAAATAACTGTAAACGAGAATAGGTAGATATAAAATTTGCAGTTTATTTAATCCTGACATCTAATTCACTAAATGTATACTTTTCTGGGTCTGAGTCTTAATAATAATAATAATCTTTAAGTGATTTACAAAAGAGTCCTCGAAAATTAAAATAGAACAAAAAGGAAAATATAGACTAAAATATAGATATATAAAAATTAGACTAGAGACTATTTACATTTCTTAACGCTCTTTTAAAACTAGCTAATGATGGGCTTTGTCTGATTGAAAGGTCTAATTTATTCCAATCGTTTGCGGCAAAATTTGTCGAGGTCCAATGCCCCCAGATTCTACTAGATGCACTCTTACGAATATTGTTTTTACATCTAGTATTATAATCATGTTTATCTTTATTGAATTCTATATTAAAAAAAGGTGAAAATAAGTTACTTAAACATTTATAAATAAAAGTTGCCCTATGCTCGGCCCTACGTCTTGCGAGAGGTTTCCATTTCAGTTTATTCAGGGCCTCACTAGCAGATGATCCAATAGGCAAATCTAAAATTATTTTGGCAGCTTTATTGTGTAAAGATTGAAGTTGCAGCATAAGAGTGTCTTTTAGTAGTAAGGTGATGAAACCGAAATTAGTTTATTCCGTGCTCATTCAGTTAGTTCTCAGTCAGTCAGACACTTACTGACTTAGATGACTCCATAGCTCAGTCACTCATTTGGCTTGGCAGTCATTTACAGGCATGCAGGCAGTCAGGCATGCAGGCAGTCAGATCCCGATACTGGCAGAATCTTTTCGCAACCGCCATTAATTTCATTCAAACGCGACAAAAACATAGGCAACTTTTTAGTCAGAAGTGCTTTTCAAACGAGTGAACAACCCGGTACTTTTAAATGTGCACGCGCACGATGCAAAACATGTCCTTTCATTTGCAACGTTGAAAAATTGTCGGGACCCAAGCGATCTATTAAGATCACTGATCATTTTACCTGCACCTCAGCCAATGTCTTCTACTATATAACTTGCACCCTTTGCAAAAAGTTATATATCGGCGAAACAGGTAGACGACTAGGCGACCGATTTCGAGAACATCTTCGTGACGTAGAGAAAGACGACAAAAACGCATCTAAACCGGTCGCTAGACACTTTAATCTGCCGAATCATTCTACGCAACATGTGACAGTCTGCGGCCTCTCTCTACATCAAGGAAGCACAGAAAGCCGCAAAACTCTAGAACAAAAATTTATTTTTCAAATCGGCACTCTTAATCCTCACGGTATCAACGAACGTTTTTCATTTAACTAATTTATTCTGTTTTTCACGTTGCCAGCCACCAACCAATAGCGTAGCTCCATACTTCTGTATATAAACCACATACAACCCACAATTCCTCGATTCGCTCCGACGAAGGGCTAGCGCTCGAAACGTCAGCTTCTGAATCTCTTTACGGTAGCTAATTCACATTATCAACTCAGTTGATAAAACCAAATTATCTTGTAATACTCCCACCGACGCAGCACCACAGTTTCTTTAGAACTTACCCCCTTTAGTCAGGTAGATGGTCAAGTAGATAGTCAGTCATTGCAAACAAGTAGTCACCTACTCACTCAAGATCAAACCTCTTGAAATTAAAGTTCCACTGAAAGACCTTAATGACGGAGCAAGTTTTCTTTAGATAAGTAAGAATACATGTGTGCAGCATTACGGATGTGCTTGGTCGAGCAGCCAGTCTCACCAAGCCAGTCAATCTGCCAGCCAGTTCACTAGTAAATTCAGTCAACGAGTCAAATAGGCTAAATATTATAGTTCAATAACAAAAGGACATTTGAAGGACGCTTACGTTCGCAATTGAAGTCATCGCCTTGTATGTATTTGTAGCCCTTTTTGCAGGTGCACTCGTATCCTCCTTGAAAATTATGGCAGTTGGTTGACGATGCGGTGCAATTGTCCAAGTTACGAGAGCATTCATCGACATCTAAATAGATAAGAGAATTTGCCCACCAAAACTGGGGTTTGTTATAATGCGAAAAAGGTATGTTCCCTGTAGTAATAATATTTTGTGGTAACATAGTTATTAGGGGTAAATGGTTAAAAAAACACGGTCAAAATTAAAGAAGCAAACAGACAGGATAAGGTCCTAGAGACTGCACGTTTTATACTCAGTGACTATGTATAAATTACATATTCGCAATGCTTCTCTTGGTTAGTTGAATGAGCACACCTAACAACCTTTTTTTTTTACTTTGCCAGCTTTTTTGCAGGGTCCTCCCCCTAAATAACAGAAACATACAAACTTTGGCCGGTTTCTTAACAATTTCTCTCTGTTAACTATGATGGCAACTGATACTGATAAAAACACAACACAAGTATATAGTCGTGAACGTCAAAATTGTCTTAGCATATTACGACAACATAACATACAAAACAACTCAAATAGTCGGAGGTTATTTTGATCTCTACTATAGCTAGGTGCAATTGAAATACCTGCATGGACTTATTTAGTTTTAGGAAGAGGTTTATAAAATTAATGTCAAATATTCTTCGGCGTATGCAACCTTAATTCGTTGCGATTCTTAGTAGACACTGTTTCTTACCTCTGCACTTGAGATCATCGTAAAGCTCAAAACCAGCTGCACATGAACAGTAAAAGCTTCCATTGGTATTGTGACAGTTCGTCTCGCATCCACCATTTGCCAAAAGACACTCGTTGGTGTCTGAAAAATAAAATAAACACGTTGTAAAAGAGAGATTTCTACTTAAGTTTCGAAAGTCATTCGTCTTTTGCTTTGCAATCAAAACTAGAACCAGACCCAATCGCGAGTCGTTAATACACTTGTTTCCGCTCTTTTTGGAGGTTATATCAATTGTGTTCGAATGTTTATTGATTTACTAGCTTGCCTGTGTAATTTTTGATTGGCTAGCGTTGCAAATAAGATACCAACACTGTATTGAAAACTGCTCTAGGGAATATCAGTCCATAAAACATTGGTCGGCACATTTTCATTACAAAGGTGAGCGCCAAAACGATTTCTCAGAGAAGCGAGCAAGTAGTCCGCTGCAATATTACTGTTTTCCTCTTTTTATTATGTTTAGTTTTTCATATGTAATATTGTATTTGTAAACTAATAAAATAAATAAAAAATAAGTGACTAAAGCTAGTGAATTTTGAGCTCGGCAATGAAATGTGAAAGGTGAAACGATCAACATGAGACGAGCGAGGAACAAAGAAAACATCTGAATCCCCTACAGGAATCGAACACACGACCTTCCGAACACCGGTCGGACGCTCTATCCACTGAGCTACGAGAGGTCTAGTCCAGTCCCTGAACTCTCCTTTCTTCCCGCCCCATTTAGGGGCTGAACCCGGGAGGGCGAAAAAAGAGTCCAGGATTACTTGCATGCGCATGCTCAGAACGAACCAATCAAAAATTACTTGGTCCCAACCACGCTGCTCGCGTCAATGTGTCGCTCAATTCCTTTTCCAGCTCGCGCTCGCGCAATTTCTTTGACGTTGATATTGTGATATCAACTATCAAAATATGGCCATGGTTTATCGTAGTCGGTACTTTTATCGCATCGACAACGAGTACGCGTCATTACTCTTTTCCCAAACATTTTTTCGTATTGTTTCTGCATATTAAGCGAGTTTGCAAAAGTTTTTGAAAGGAAAGTCTGACGCGTACAAGTAGCTCATTTGCATAATGCAGCGCGTGCACTTTCAAGTCCGAGTCGGTGTTTTCAATTGTCAACAAATCTTGGCAAAGATTTCTTTAGTTATCTTTGATATCATGATAAAAAAGCAAATCAATTCCACTGATTTGGGATTAATTAAGATGATTTTAATCAATCTGAATGCAGAAATTGAATGCAGATATCATTCAGAAAATCGCGCCACAAATACTGGAAAATACTTCCAAATATGTTTTGGGGGAAAAATAGGGGCGTTCTGAGCATGCGCATGCAAGTTATCCTGGAATCTTCTTTCGCTCGCCCGGGTTCAGCCCCTATATGGGGCGGGAAGAAAGGAGAGTTCAGGGACTGGACTACGAGAGGTCATGGAGAGCAAAGCCATCTTTATCCCACGCTCGTGTTATGTTCATCAATTTACCATTCACGTTTCCTCCATACCCTAATTTTGAAATGCGTACTACCATTTCGAGCTAAACAGTAGTTACTCTATATTGTCAAATTGTTATTGTATTCAGCACTCGTCCCAAGTTCGACATCAAGGGACATCACATTGATTCAAGAATTATCACCACAGGAAAACCGCATCACTCACATCAGTGCCATGTTAGTGTTTCTTACCTGTGCAGTTCTTTTTCGAACTGTCCAGTTCAAATCCTTTAGGACATGTGCAGCTGTACGTGCCTTGATAGTTTTGACAGCCATCACTACAACCCCCATTGTTTTCTGCACATTCATCAATATCTAAACAATGAATAACACGTTAGTAAAGATATTAAGAATACCTGTAAAGTTTTGAAACAAAGTAAAAACCCCTATAATTTTACGGTTGTGCGTACATTTGGAAAGTAGCATTCTCTGAGGCTACAGTTTACTTGTGATATGGTTGCATCAAACTGATCTTATTACTAATTGCTTTAGATTGTCCCTATTGCGGAAAAGCTTATATTTGCTTGTAAGCCATTAGTTTGTTTTTGAAGTGAGATTTACGTACAGGAAATCGTATGAACGCCAATGCATTTCTTGATTTATGGGCACTAGTGATGTTTTGAAAGTTTTCAAAATTGTACGAGCCGTAGGCGAGTGCAATTTGACAACTTTCAGAACATCACGAGCAACCATGAATCACGAAATGTACGAGTAGGTGCACACAATTTTTTATTTATTATGTTCTCAACAAAATTACTCAAACGCGCTACTTTGTACGCGTTACGCACTATATAAAACGCTTCAATGGTTTCCAATCTGCTCACGTGTTTCAAGGGCGTAGCCGGGGGGTCCTGGGGTGCCCGTCACCCCCCCCCCCCCCTTTGTAAGCCTTTTTGTAAGCAAATAACCTACAATATTCAGGTGACAATTTGGTGAGTACTCTCTGTATGACTCAGTGTGACCCCCCTTTAAAAAATCCTGGCTACGCCCATGTGTTTTATTTGAACCAATCAGAAATATAATGTTGTGACAGGCAAATCAATCGTGAAGTTTTTGAAGGATTTTGAACAAATTCAGAAAATATCTCGAAAGCTACACTTTCATTTATTAAAGGCGGCAAAAGTCCTCAAATCTGTTTTAAATTCTTCAATCTCAATCGGCCTCAGTGATTTACAGACTTTGGTGAGCTGCATTGCCCCTGAACCAGTTCGTTAATTGTGACTTGACAGATAAACAAACTGCCACTGTCGTCCACGCAAAAACTGAAGTCCTCGACTTCCATTGAATGGTGTTCCTGTCTTCCCCTCAGACCGACATGTTGAGTCAAGATCCACCTCATAGTTTGGGGAAAGAACTCTTGGAGTGCAGTTGCCGAGACTTTGCCTACTCCATAGCATTTCTTCCTCCTCGGTTATTAGTGGGTTGGCGGCGTTGGGTCTCTTGCCTTTCCCTTGTTGACGGAGACACTTCACTTTTCCTTCAAGTACCAGCTTTGACTGGTGAAACTCTCTGTCTCGTAAGAATACTTGTAGCCGTGCTCTTTTAAACAGCGGTCGAGGGCTACCAGCATGGATTGTAAACTCTCAGGTTCGTACTCAAACCCGTCTTAAGGACGTATTTCTGTGTAGAAGATTTGTAACATTTTATCGAGTTGTTCTTGCTCGTATTCTTCCAGTTTTCGGTTTAGTTTTCTTTCAGTCGCCCATGTTTGCCAGACATTCAACCAGGTCTGTGTAGCTTTCAACGTGTTTTTGTTTTTGGCATTTTTTTTATGTTGCTCAACGATGTTTTGGTTTGACAAAGCAAACCAACGGCCAGCAATTTTTTTCACTTTGGTGTTCAAATTTAGCGCTTCCCCGGTGTTTCCATAGCAAATTCCGTATTGCACCCTATAACCTGGATTGCACTCTATAACCTATTCATGCATTCGCCATTGGCCAATCAGAAACAAGATATTTTGTTGAGTATATAATAAGAGTTCTTATCCTTTATCATATTCATTCTGACGAAACCTCTTACATAGTTTTCAATTTTGGAGTTACCCAAAGAAGAACCCACAAGGTGGGACCGTCTGAAAATAGCGAAACCTAAGATTTTAACGTTGGGAGTAGAATTTCACATCAAGTAATCCACCAAAACGTTTAACATTAAAAAAGTACTTTATTGATGGTTTTCACGTCACGCAAGTGAGCTTAACTATCACACAAGTGAAAAATAAAATCACTTACCATTCAATAAATTGAGTCAGGAAATTGAAATATCGTAGAAAAGTAATAAATAAACAAGGTGCTAAAGGTTCGGGGATGTACGATATTCCGAACTTGAGTTATTCGACGAAAGGTATCACTGAAAATTACAGTGTTTAGTATGGAGACGCCATGTTGGAGCCCCTCTGAAGGACTCCAACATCGCCGCCGGAAACCAGTGGAAACATTTGGAGTTTACTTTGGTTCCCTCAAAACGTTTCTTCTCTCTGTTAAACTTGAAAACATTCGCATAGGCACTTCTCTTAACATATTGGTCACTCAGAACTCGAAAACATAAGGCGAATCGATATTTTCGTTCACGTAACATGTTACCCAGAAAGTATGCCGATGTCACTCTTTGTGGAAAAACTCAGTAGTCTACCAAGCTGAAGACAGGCCAGCAGATATTTGTTAAAAATAACTTTTACCAGATGAACTCAAAAATTTTAGTTTTATTTTTTCTAACGTCACGTTAAAAACAAGAATTGCTTTTGCTTAAAACAGCAAAGCAAATTTTGATGCAGACGAATGCAAGAATCTTACCTTCGCAGGTACGATTGTCGTTTGAAAGCTGGAATCCAAGGAAGCATTCGCATTGGTAGCTTCCATAACTATTTCTGCAAACCTGATTGCAACCCCCATGGTTAGAATCGCATTCATTTATATCTAAAAGAAGTAAGGCCAAAATCGATCAGTACATTGACAGTCTTGTTGTATTGTCATTTTGTAAATTCTACTTTGCTTTGACTCGATCGATTTCCCCTCTTTTTTGAAATGTGTTTCATCTTGTACATGGATGTAACTTTGTTTCTTTGCGTTTTTGTTTGTTTCAGTACTTGTTTGTTACACAGTACATCATTTTAAAACAATTGAAATGAAGTTGAAAGTTAAAGATAAGTGGAAAGTTGGAAATAAAAACCCATAGATACTAGACGGAAAGAAATAACAACAAAAATAAAATTAAATATGTTAAAAAACCAAAACACGACTCATTGCGCTTGTTACTGATACTGTGCTTGTTCAGGAAATAGAAAATGCCTTATTGCTGGAAATATTATACACGCATACAAAGAAATACTGAATAAATCAATTCGTGTTTTATATATTTCTTGATTTTTTTTCTTATCCAGTTTCTCTTCTAAACAGGAGACCTCAGGAACTCAAAAGCTCAAAACGGCGACTGTACATGATACACGAGCACATTGCTTAAATGCAAACATGACCTCAAATGTTACTTCCGGTTTACTACAATATATTTAGCTGACTTACCGTAACACTTATGCTTGTCGTGAAGAGAAAATCCACTATGGCACTTGCACTGATAGCTTCCTTGGGAATTTTCGCAAATTTGGTCGCAAGTTCCGTTGTTAGTGTCGCACTCATTGACGTCTGTAATTATTATTGGAAAAAATAATACAGCACTCAGATAGCAAAAGTGGAAATGATTAAAGTTTTATGTTTAAAGTTTGCTCGCTGAATACGTCCTGATCCGGCAAATTCCTTTCCCGAAAATAATATGAAACACTATACGTACGTACAAGTAATTTCCAATTTTAAGGAAAGGACAGCCACTAAGTGTGACATTTTTTGGTAATAGCGAAAAAAGTAGCTGAAACACATAAGAAGTCTTTTTGTAACGAGAACAAGAATAAATTTACACCGTTTGCAATGGTATAGTCACACTGCGTTCAGGTGTTTTCACTCTGAATAACTGATCACTGATTATTTTGGATTTGTGAGGATTAAAAGTTTGGCGGGGAAATTGCATGACTGCTGTGGCCTCAGTGTTCTCGAAAAAGCTCCGTTTTCTTGATTGTTGTGAACGGTGAACCTAACCTTAGAAATAAAGCTGAGTTTCTAAATCCGGAGTAATGTAAAATTGGGCCTTATATGCTTAGGGAAGAATAAAATTAAGACTATTACAGAGTCATTTGAAGACTTTAACGAACAGTAATTTTAGTTAAATATGCAAAAGCAATTCCACCAACCTGCACAGTCTTTCCCGTTAGCCAACAGTTTGTATCCAGCATCACATTGACACTCGACCCATTTGGTACACAAGAAATTAATGTGGCAATTGAAGAAGCATTTTCCAAACAAACAGTACTTCGATTTTTGATTGCACGTCTGAGAACATCCACCGTTGTTATCGCTGCATAGCTCGGGATTCTTTGCTACAGGTATAAAACCAGACGAGGTTTAACTGTTTTTGTTTTTGTTGTTGTTGTTGTTATGGTTTCATTTTTCTTCCCATTCAAAAAAAGTGATACTTGTCTTCAAGGTAACTATATAAAATCAATTGAGGTAATCTCATTGGATTTGCATGTTAGTATTACCGTATCGGGAATCGTATTTAGCCAAAATCAAATTCGCCCGTTGTCGTCATTTGGATGTAACTAACATAATTCCTTTTCCTTCTTTATCATTTAATTTTGAAGTCCAGTGCTCTAATTAGCATAAAAAGCAGAAGTGAAGGATTCTGGTAGTTGCAGTCAAATGACGCCATCATGGAAATCGCCTGTGACGAGCACTTACTTGTCCCAGTTTTTTTTTTACGAGGGAGCGGCTGGGGGACGCTAAATATCCACCGAATGAATTGCTATGCATTAGTAAAAGTAGTTAATTTTGTTGATTGTATCCTCCCGATAGCGATTTACCTTATATGGTCGGCACACTGGCCTGAATTCTATGCTAATTTATTAAACTTTCAAAATATATTTTAGATGCTAGTAAATTAATCATCAAGACAACAAAAATTTCAATTTTAAGTGCGCCGGTGGATAATTTATACCCGTCAGGTAGTTCAAGATGAGTCTTGTTTGGCCCCCAATCTCTAGAAGTATCTTTATTTGGCTTAAAAAATTTGAACTATAAATATTGAAAGCTAAAGCTGTGGGCACGGCACTATTGCTTGTCCCGATAAGCTTGTATGGTCTCTTGCCTCGATAATCTTACATGGTCTTGTCAACAGTTGGCCATCAAAAGGCAGGTTTTTAAGTCTTCCTCAAGGCTATTTCTTCCTTTTTTCTCATCAGTTGCTGATTTCTACAAGCTCTTTAAGTTCTTTAAATGTTTAGGTTAAACTCCCATTTACACGTATAAAACTTTAAAATGCTTATGAGGTAAAATGTAAACATTGACGTCGGTTAAGGTTCCTCTAGCTACTTTTTATATATTGCGGTATAAATCTTGCCTTACATTTGCATCCAAAAATCTCAATCCTCATACAGGGAAATTCAACAAAATCCAGTGGCACAATACGCATATACTGTGTTCTTATTTGCAGATGAATGTCGTCGTTTGAAATCTTAAAAGAGAGAGACAGAGAGTTAACACAAAAAATAGTTTAACTATTATGTGATATGTGATTGTTTTCAAATTCTCCATCCGAAGTTGAACTAGCTTGTAATGGTGGCTTATGTGGTTGCACACATTGCACGGCATTTGGCTTGGCTGTTTCATGCTAGGCCCAGACAAAAAAAAGAACCTGAAGTAAATCACCTCACATACCAACACGCAATAGACCACTTTCGATATATTAAAATTCCTCAGTGCGAGGCTCTGAGGAATAACGACAGAGTTTGTGGGGAATATTCCCCAGAGCCTAGTGCTGAGGTCTAATGTGTCAGGTTCAGTTTGAATATATCGAAATTGGTCTATTCCGTCGCACCTTACGAGCATGTTAGGAATAAATTCGAACTCTACCTGAACTGAAGTCAATTCTTTATCTAGCTCAGTGCACTGGTTTCTTCCGTTGTTTAGCTAGTATTTTTGTCCGTTCGTTTGATTGTACTTGCGTTAAAATATGTCTTCTTTATTCTAGCTATAGTTATATTATGAAAAGAAAGTATCTCTCCTTTTTTGTTTGAAGGTCAGACCAAATCACTCAAATCTTACCGGCTCAAAATCCTCGTATGTAGCACCGTCAGCACTAACTTGAATCAGATACTTAGTGACACGCCTACCAGTTTGATTGACAGCAGGACTTGCCTCAGCAGCGGTGCGGATTTGTTTAACCAATTTTTTCTCGCCAAAATCAATCTGAAAATTAAGTTAGTTCCCGAGACATGATTTTGTTTAAGGGTTTCCTTATATCAAACTCAAGTTTTCAAAAGAAAATAAAGATATCTATTACTTTGAAATATATCAGTGAAAATATCAAATAAATCAATAAATCATAAAATGTAAATATGAATTTAAATATTCAACTAATATATTTCAAAAGGGTTTTTTTCCTAAATAGATATTAATATAATAATATCAGTCAATACGTATTCTCTTAGCAAAGTCGCATCGTCGTTTTCTTTATATGGGAATATATCAAAATAGATTATTTATTTATGCCCCGATCCCATTTTCTTTAGAAATATTACCATAATAAAAATAATAATAAAAATTTCGACACAGTGGGCCCATTCTAAATTAATTGTCACAAAAAGGTCTTAAAAGGGCAGTGTTTGCGAATACTGTCATAACCCTTTCTAACCTGTAAATATTCGCTGTCGGTAAAGTTTTCCTGTGGACACCAAGCCGACGAAGACGACAAAGCTGCGTCCGCAGGGGAGTACTGTGGAGAGAGCTGGGAGGACGCAGTCACTGTACTTTTAGCAAAGAATGGTGACGAAGAATCTATAATCCAAAAATACCATTAGCAAGTTCCTCTGGTGCATTCAAGGAATTCAAGATGGAATCTGTACTGCATGTCTTTTGTACAAAGGAATAACCTATATATACCTTACAGGCGATAAGAGTCTTAAAAATCTAGATAGCTTCTATGAAAAACACTGGATGGTTTTGATTTAACAAATGATAGCAATGCGCTATGCGGACTTGCGTCGCGACCTTTTTTCCGTTTAGTTTTTTTTGACCGCGATCTGTTTGGATTGCTTGTTTAGGGTTTTGTGATTTCTCGAATTTTATCGAGTAATAACATCGGAGTACACAATGTTTGAATATTTCTCTCCGTTTGTATCCATGTTAGGATAATTGTTCTCTGACAAAAGCTCAATTAAATCGGAGCCTTACTCAGCTTTGAACCAAATTTGATGCAAGCCATCTTAAAGGAGCTGCGTTACGGTTAGACGGTTTGAAAAATTTAGTCGTTGTTGGTAATCCTTGTCAATCTTCTTTATCCTTAATCATCCTTGTTCCCTTATGGTTCATGGTCTCTTCAGTATTTTCCTATCTTTCTAAAGTAGTATTTTCAGGTTTCCTTTAATTTAAAGATAATTTTGTCGATGCTCAAAATAACTCAATATGTCGTGACGTAGCCCCTTTAAAAGGTTGATCCGCCGTCCTAATCAAAATCATTTTAGAGGGGTAGTTACTTTTCTTTTTCAACTGTCACTATGAAAACTACCTTAGACAAATTGAAAGCATTCCTGTCAATTTCTAAAATTAAAAAAGGAAAGGGATTGAACTTGTTCAATGCTGACAATTTGAAAACGTCCGTAATCGAATGCCCATATTTTCCTTTATTGTCGTATTCAGCTTCAAGCCATCAAATAGAAGCAATTGAAAAGAAAGTTTCGTTTTCGTTAACATGTGCAATATGATTTATTTCCACAGCTGAGATTGAAAAATTTAGTTAAGTAAAAGGCATTTTTTACTTTACAATAATATATTTTATACGTCCATAGTTCAGTTAGCGAATGGTCGCTTTTATGTTTCGTAACCGTTATTGCCTGTTATTGCTAAGTACCCAAAAACAGTGATGCCAAAAGTTTCTACATCTACATCGTGATCTACATTTACAACCTGCGAAAGAGACTAACCCATTACCGTAGATATAAAAAGGTATGAGATAAATGCGGCTAAATCAGTAACTGATTATAAACGAGATGAGACTTTGACCCAAATGCCTCAATGCCATCTCTTCAGCAGGAACAGTACATCTGTTGAACTGGAATCGGTGAAAGTAGAAATGAATCAGGACTCGAATAAGTCACAGACTTACCTATTACGCGAAACTGTCCAGTGAGCGCAACCACAAACAAAGGGAATAAAGACGGAGGATTCATTTCATCCGCTTTTTTTTTTGGGCCAATTCACAATTCAGAATTACCTACGGTAGCAACAAAACAAAACGCTATTTAGAGGAAGAATTAATGCTCCTGATATACACTCTTTGTCCACGATTAAAATCCGTGGAAAAAGAAGAATTTAATTTTCTAAGAACAGGTGTTTAAACAAATGAAGTTACATATGATAATAACCTGAAATATTTCAACACATTGCAACTGTCTGTCACGTTCAAATTTAATAAAAAAGTGAAATGACATAAAGATTACCAGTTATTCTCAAGAGTAACCACCTTTAAAACGAGTAAATAAGTGTCGGCGATTGCAATAAGTTTTTACGACATAACAAAATCAAGCGATCCTAGAGGCGAAATTCGAAAATGTCGTTTAATTTTTTAAATATGTCGTTAATTGCTACTGCAGCTGAAGTGACAACGGAATTAAAATTACAAAATCGTATGCACGAACACCGCCTTACCAAGTTCATTTAACCAACACGAATCGTTTGGAATAACTCTCTTTAATCACGATGAGCAAAATCTTGGTCCTTCTTATTGAACAAAAAACTTGGTATCTCTTTTGTCGAATTTCCTTCCTTAGTATTTTCGTTATATCTTCTGAAGAAAATTTAACTTTAGTTTGCTTAGCTGTTAAGAAATATTGGTAAGAACCAATCATTTATTTTGTTTACAGGGCCAGATCAATGGATTCCTAACACGCTGTGATCAAGAATTTATTCTGTCTCCAACTGTTTTACTTAACAGTAACCCCATCTTCAAACACTGCTCTGCTCGATGCTCAGTGATTCTTTCAAGTGTGTTCTAATTTACAGCACATCAGTTTCACGGGTAATAAAATGGTGACGGGTGAAATTAGGAAATTGCACTTACAATCGTGTTCAGTCTTATTTTCCCAAACAATGGCAATTTGTAATTACGCGTTTGAATTATAAATTGACGTTGAAATTGAAGCAATTAAACTCAACACGGGTCGTTAATTTTGGTAGCAAACTCAAGATAGCTTAAGTTACAAATAACATACCACAGTGTGAGGGAGAAATTGGTAGCTAATGTTGAAAATACATAAAATAAGGTGTGGAGAGAGTAAAAATCCTTTTCACTCTCCAACAATGCTACCCAAACGAGAAAGTGGACCACATTTAGCAATACCTATATCGCGTATGACAAAAGCTCCCTCAGCTGAGGACTGGGTATAGTTAGATCACAAGCTACACAGTCATCATCAACAAATTCCCATTAATAAATACATTTCAAGAAAGTAACGTGGAACCAGGTGGGTTGTTCACGTAGGTAAGTAAACTATTAACTACTAACTTGTGAATACAGATTTCTGGTAAGAGTACAAATGCTGTGGGGTACGTATTAATACTCTGTGACATCTGTTATTCTCGGCTGAGTGGCGCCCCATATGAACACTGAACTAAACCACTTTACTCTACTCAAACATTTGACAATCCCTCTCTGTGACATTTCAGAGATGAGCTTTGGTCCTTGGACGTGAAATTATCCCTGGTGGCAAGTTTTTCAGTCTTATGTAAAATGGGGTATGGCGTCATTTCGTTGTTATAGTAACTGATATCCTGGGAGGATGTACCCCATTTGAAACTTTTGTTTTTTTTAAAGTACACCACTAACGTTTGATGTTCTGTTGGATTAATGATGGTGGTGCTCTAGTCGCTCAAAGTAGAATGGTATCGTTACTCAAAAATCCGATCGAGCCACCTTGAGATAATGTTATCTATAGCTGGTGATCTTTGTCTGTTTGTCTGTTTTAGTTTTGTCGTTGTTGTTGTCAAACCGATAATTTAATAAGTAATTTTGGATTTTTTCTCATTTTAAACAGATAAGAATGAGTGCGCGTTACAAACGGTCGATGCAAGCACACCTGTTACAACATTCTTAGCAGCTTTCAATGTTCCGGTTACAATGAATTTCAGATTAATGAGTCTCGACGGCCTGACTTGCTCGGGTAAAACCACTGAAATAATGCGTAATGAATAATCCCGGAGTTTAAGATAAATCTTAGAACAGGCTTAGATTTCCTTTGAGACAAACAAAGGTTTACCGTTTAAAGATGGGAAATTGGAAATAATGATAGCCATTCAAATTAGTTGCTTAAGATCACGAAAGGTCACAAAGCAATGTTATCTTAAAAACAGGGAAGTCAGTTTATCGATATTTTTCCCCGTTTTACCAGTGTCAACACAAAGAACATAACTCTGGCTAACTGATCAAAAAATCTGGTCTCCAAGAGCTCGTAATCGCTTACTTTTTTGTTTGCCTGCTCTGTTGCTAAAAGAGATCCTTCTGCTGGTAGCTATTAGACTTAAATTTCCTCAGAAGACAAAGATTTACACAATTCATTATTTTATTCTGTTGTTGTTGTTACATGTTGATATATCTTTGGTTGTTATTTGTCATGTTGTAGTTGTTTTTTTTCTTCTGAGCCAACCGATCATTAAATAAGTAATTTTGTTGCAATGTTTTTGTCATTTTAAGCAGAAATCATCAAACTCCAAAGCTTAAAACTAAAGAACCTCGAAAGTTTTGATCCTCATCAGACATAAGGGGATTTAAATTTTTATCTGCTTACAACTTTTCAGCTCAATAGCTTGCTTGGTTTGGAAGCTAGTGCATTTTGAAATTTAGAGTTGTGGCGGTGCGTGAAGCATGACCGCGTTTGTCAATAAATATGCACTTATGAGTGCGCGCTTGCAAGCGTTCGATGCGAGCACCCCTGTCACAACGCTGTTGGCAGCTTCCTTTGTTTCTGTAGTTCGTATTGTGTGTTCGTCCGGGTGTTCGTCCGGGTGAGGGTAGTTCTGAAAAGAACTGTTGTTGGTAACTGACGCTTCGACATTCTGAGCGGAAGTTATATTCCGACCTAGTGAAGCTGACGTAACGAACAATAACCCGACACATGTTACTACAGTAACTATACCTTACATTAAGGGCACTTCTAAGACCATCTCACGGATTGTACAGCCCTACAACATCCGTGTGGCCCACAAACCTACAACTACGTTACGGCACAGACAGGGAGCTATTTACAAGATCAAATGCTCCGACTGACAGGCTTTCTAGATTTGTGAGACTGGCAAAACCCTTAACACGAGACTGACTGAACACAAACGAACCACGAGAAATGGTGCTGTCAACAATCACATTGCTGTGCATCATCAACTGACAAACCGCAACATTGACTGGGACTCTGCTCAAAGCTTAACCTGCAGTACAAAGTATTTTCAACGACTCACTCTGGAAAGCTGGTACACTAACTCAGAACAAACGCCTCTTAACAGATGTAAACAACTACCGGCACCTTACAAACGACTTATCGGCGACGAAAACGAAACCGACAAACGGACTTCTAACTTGACTTACAATAGACGGACCTCAAAAAGACCAATTTGACTAAAAAATCGATCGAAACCGACCAATGACTCATGACAAACTTTACACGAGTCTTTCAGTCAATACCATCATGGCTTAACTGACCAATCACTATCAACGGACTAGACTTATAACATCATCGACTGACAAACACTATTCGCCTGACTCTGAAGATGACTTGCGATTAGGTTGTCGAAACGTCAATCACCAACAACAATTCTTTTCAGAACTACCCTCACCCGGACGATCACACAATACGAACCACTGATTCTCCTGGGTTCAAACAAGAGACCATGATCAAACCATTTACTAGGTTCCTTTGCTTCTGTTACAACGGGTTACCAGGGAAAAGGCCCTGGATATAGCTCAATTCCGGCGGCTTAACTTGCTCAGGTAAAAAACACTGAGATTACGCGTAATGTGAGTTAGTCCGTGAGTTAAAGATAAATCTTGCAGCAGGCTTTCCTTTGAGACCATTAAGGGTTTACCATTTCCCCGAAATGTGGAATTGAAAGTAATGACAACCATTCAAATTAGGCTTCTGAGGGAAAAAAAAATGAATCTAAGTCTAACTTTATTTTGAAATAGGCCGATGAATGGTGCTGCGTTTGACGCAATTAAATTCGACTCAAATTAATTCAACTCTAACATAAGATCGACTTGCTAAGTCAGATAATGCGACAGTGGTGCGGAAAACGCCGCTCTAAACACGGGCTGAACTCAAATCATAACTGAATCAGGCAAATTGCCCCCGCCCTGTACACTGCACAAAGACAATTTCGCGGCCGGGAATGGCGAAGTACATTATCGTAAACAAGCGTCCGCTTCTTTTGGTCTCGTGGTCGGCGAAACGGACATTTCAAGACGAGTGGCACTGAGGACGAGAATAAGCGGGTTATCGAAAGCTGCTCAAGATCGCTGCTTTATTGCCGTTCGTTAACAAACGCATTGTGAAGCATGTAGACATAACTGTCACTATGTAAATACTGCAAAAAGTAATAATCTCTAGACTCTAAACTCTAAGCCACTTGGAGCAGTGGCTTTCGTCGCTGAAACACCGTTCAGAGAGCTGTATGTAATGCTGGGCCCGGTGAGCACTGTATTTCGGTATTTCGCTTGCAAGTCCAAGCAGTAACTTGCAGCGCATCCAGTGAATAGCACGCGAACACGTGCTTATTCCTGTGTTTTACTGAAGTGCAACTTGCGAAGAAATAGGATCGATGCAGATTCGACGTTTGCTACCTATTTCTAATTTATTCGACTCGACTTGTATTCGACATCTGCCCTAGTCCTTAGTTGCCTAAGACCACGAAAAGAGCTAATTTAAAATCGAATTTTAAAACAGGAAAATCAATTAAACATTCTTTTTTTTTCCTTTTACTATTGTCAACCAAAAAAAGCATAAACTTTGGCAAACCGATCAAAAAAATTCCTTCAGTTAAATTTTATCACTTTTGAGCTCTTTTGTTTGCCCGAGCTGTCAGCTAAAAGTGATCCTTCTGCTGGTGGCTATTGTGCTTATATTTTCTAACGTTAACGTCTCTGAGCTTTCAAGAATCGAAAGAACAGTTATGAGCACCTCCGATTTATCTCTACTGATGATGTAGCTGAGTCACTGCTTTAGACTGCATTCACGATTGCTGGTTTTCAGTGTCCCGCTATTCAAAGTAAATCACAATAAAAATCAAAACCGTCCAGTAGATAAAGTCAAGAATCTAGGGAAAGAAATAAAGTAAATATCCAAGATTCTCGCCAAGATTCAGGTCACAGCAATTTTTCTTAAGCAAGATATGTTGGTGCCCATCTGGATGGGCGCCGGAAACCAACAGAAACATCTCTCACTGACTTTTTCTAGAAAAACGTTAAAACATTACTTTTTTGTAATACATGAACTGTTCAATAGCCAAATTCTCCGAAATAGGTCATTTTTTTAACCAACATGACAGCTCTCTCAGTTGTAGTCTATCACAAAACCAAGAGCCCATTCGGAGCGAAATTTGCATGAATCTTAGTTTTGTCTTGTGCATCGACTTTCGATTGGATTATTGTAATACAGTGGAAAATGAGGCGTATCGCGGTGCTGATATCACACGATATGGACCCGTATTTTTCGAGAATACGGAAATACCCGGACGTACCGTGTTCCAAGACACTCAACGTGTCCACCGCGTGTCAGGAACCGTATTCGTTCCGATTTGGACTTTGGAAAACCCGATATCAGGATAAGTCTTTG
>CM042754.1:12089579-12095807 GCA_022496165.2 Catalaphyllia jardinei
TATGATATTTCTAGTATGATTTTTCTCTTGCAAATGTATAAACTCTAATTTTAGAAAGTAATGAAATTTCATTAAAAACTAGATAAAATTCTAAGCAGGTCACACAATGTTAACAACTTAGTGGCCTATTATTGAGCTCAAAAGTGCCTTTTTGAAGCCAATTCGTAAACAGAAAAGTTGTTTGAAGAGCATAATAATTCAAGACGCTCGGGTGAAATCATTGCAATCAAATTAACTGTGACATATCCAAAACTGTAACATGCTTTACAAAAGTCTTCAGGACATCTAATACTACAACAATAAATGGAGCTGATCGCCACAAATTCTATATTATTTAAGGAGTCTTTCCACAAATTTTTGAACTGTTTGCAATAGCTGGCAGATTATGTTTCAATCAAGATCACAGAGAGTGGCATCATTTATTAATTATTCAATTTGTGAAACCAACTAATGCAATATGCAAAAAACAATTCATGAGTTGGGGTTAAAAAGGAACCATTCTACCTAATACCCATAAATCACCTTGTCATTCTGTCAAATAAGCCGTATTATAAACAGAAGGCAAAACATACAAGTTATGCAAATAAAGAACACTTAGGCATTAATAATTTTAGTCCCACAGTGGCTGTAAACGTCTGTTTGGCCGCCTTCAGATTGTGACAGGGCTGGAGTCCAACAAGGATTCCCCATCACTTTCATGACCACGTACGGCAATGTTGTGGGGACTGCGGGGAGGGATGAATCATAATTTGAGAAACAGACCTCTCAGGGCTCTCTCTATCACCAGGAAGGAGTGCCCATGCAAGTGAGGAAGCTGGTGGGCTACGTGTGGATGGCTCTCCTTCTACTTGTATTTTGTGGATGTGAGCTTAGGGGTCAGATGACTGGTTGTCAATTTTTTCCTGAAGTCTCTTCAAGAGAGAAGATAGCTGTGGACCACCTCTTGGGGGTGACCTTTCAACCCACCAACCCTCTTGACTGCCCTCACCATCCTATTCGTCACTCATAAAATTTGCATCAATTTGTTGCAGGGCAGTCTTCTCTGTATTAGAAGCAACCTTCATGTGCTTCACGAAGAGCTGCAAGGGAAAATTTTACAATCAAAGCTTGAACAAATTTTTTATAAATGATAGCTAACACACATATCCCTTCCAAGCTTTGTGTGAGCAATATATATGTGCATGCTAATATCAAGAGAAAGTACATGTGCAGAAAGAATGTGTTATGCAAATCCAATCGAAAAACTTTGAGCTGATTCCTAACAGCAGTCGAGAATCCCGGTGCAAGACTTATATTAAAAGTTCTGGGAAATATATATGAAATAATTCATATTTGAACTGCGTTTGTAGATGAAAGTGAAGAATGATCATCGCAGTTAATTTTCCAGTTTAAGCAACTGGAAAGAAGATGCCCGGAAAAAAAAATCAGGGCTTCAACGGGATACGAACCCGTCACCTCCGTGACACCGGTGCGATGCTCTACAACCTGATTTTTTTTCCAGGCTTCTTCTTTCCTGTTAAATTGGAAAATTAACTGCGATGATCATTCTTCACGTTCATTAAAAGTTCTGCCATATAGCACCTCTACTCGCAGAATTACATAGGTTAGCAGTGCGCTCCAGGATACAGATACTCTTTGTAACTTTTAGATTTTAGACTTTCAAATTAATTAGCATTCGACAGCCTTTGTCCTACAATTTGATGTGCAACGACAATAGACCCTTTGCATAAATTTGAATAACAGTACTCGTACATCATTAGCCTCTCATTTATGTGAAAATTCTTTTGTCTCGAAACATGAATGTGAGGCTAAGGATGTACCAAGTAGTGTTATTCAAATTTAGGCGCCATTTATTCAAAGGGTCTCGGGTCGTTTGTTCGAGAGACTGGGAGCGAAAACAAAGAAAACAATGGGAGACAGAGCTTTCCAGGTAGCTGCTCCTTTCCTGTGGAATAAGTTGCCCAGGTCCGCGCGCGAAGCAACGAACTTCAAATCTTTTAAGACTTTAATCAAGACATTTTTATCTAAGGAATCATTTCAGTTATCTTAGTCTATCTATATCTATATATACCTGGTTTTTGAAAACCGGGTTAGCAAAGATAACGACTCATTTTACTACTTGGCAGTTATCTTAGTCTATCTATATCTATATATACCTGGTTTTTGAAAACCGATTGAAAGCTTTTAACTGACGCCGGGTTAATAATTCCTTGATGCATTCCAACGAATTGAAGTTTAAAATGACGCAAATTTTAGAACATTTATTCAGTAACCTGATTTCCGGCGAAGTTTCAAAGCGGTGTCATTTCAGCCTAAAAAAATTTAAGTTGAGTAAGCTGCAGCGAAAGAATGCCTAGTTAAGGCTTACATAGCAACTTAAATAGTGAGCAAAACACTACTTTTTTCGCGGTCCGATAAACAACAGGATTTCATATGGAATAGACAAAAAACTGAATAAAACATTATACAGTGGTAGATCTAGGGGAGGGGAATAAGGGGGGCCGAGGGGCCCGCTGCCCCCCCTCCATTATTTTGGGTAAAAAAAGACGAAAAGACTGAAGGGAAAAAAAGGCAGCAGGGCAAGTAAGCCACGAAGGCCGGCCCCCGCCCCACTCCTTTAGCTCAAGGTATGATCCGCCACTGACATAGTGCAGAAATTTTCACCTTATCTGCACAAAGACTGGCCTATGGCTCAATGCCATTAGAGCCATTCTCGTCCCCATAGCGCTATTCTCATCTCTTAGCCGGCGGGGCCTTGGTACGAGAATCGAAGGGCTCTGGAGACATGAGATTTTCCAGTCCTAGATTCTAGGACTTCCGGTCTTCATGTATGCAGTAGTGATGTTTCTACTTACTGTATGCGAGTGAAAATGGCGGCCGTCGAGGCAGGATCGAGGAATCTTTTTTGTGGCTTTAAATGGTATCAATTTGGCGAATGTCTCGGTCAGGAGGAGGTGACAAAGAACGCTGTCGTTTTAAAGAAAGGCGCTAATTTTTTACCTGCTTTGGCAAGTCATTGATTTTTCTGAAATTGCCCTTTGTTTTTGACTCCCGACATGGATCGACTGAATCGTTTATTTGGGTTGTTTCGCTTTCAAATGTGAGATCAGATCGTGAAGCAAAATGATTTACAAGTCAGCTGTCTAGTGGCTCGGAAAACTGAGCCACGAGGTTAAAATATCAAGCAGTTGAAGCATCCAATAATTTATAGCAACCCGGAGGAAATTGATGGAAAATTATAATAAGGAAGTTATTGGATTGTAAAGATGTGAGACGCATTATGAGAGCTGTCGAAATTAGTGAAGCACGTCTCGTGGTATCGTGATATCTGTATCCTGATATCTGTCTTGAATTATTCCCATTTACTACAGTTAAATATAGGGATTTGTAAGGGAACGAATTTTTCTCAGCAAATATGCTTTGGGGAAAAAGAATGTGACAAATAAAATTTTGAACCTTTTTGAGATAGTCAACATGTCTTTCTGTGTACAAGAAATATAATTTAGCTTCTTTATTTAGTCTTGCTCCACATTCTCTAATTGAGGGTGGAATTTTCTGATTGGGTTACAAATTATTACAGTGAGTGGTGGTATTGTTTGTGTGATCATCATTTCTATTCCTGTATAAGAGGCTTTCAACAGTAAAATTAGTCTGCAACAATTTGATATACTACTATGTACTTATGCAAAATGTGGAAATTTGATTGGCTGAGCTGCTTGTATGTGTATCACTGATCACAAACTAATTATTATTATCGTTGTTAAATTAGCAAACATTTGCATATAGATTGTATTTACAGGAAGATTTTTAGGCCCGCATAGCAACTGCAACAGTGACTTAGCAAACAAAATACATCAACTTCCCTTCGAATGGTGAATCCAGAAATCATTGCAGTGAACCTCAATAGGCAGAACATTTTCTATACATGTTCAACACGAGCACACACTGGTGATGTGGCAAATCAAAGTGCTGCGTCTTCTATACTCAGCAAAACTACAAGTTATAAGAAGGATGATGCCTTCTACAGTGATCTATTCCAACTTACACACTGCCATTGTGGACATTGTAAACTGACAATATAAATGGAATATTTGAATTCAAAACAGTATCCCTTGGTTGAAGATCTTCTTAACTTCAATCAATCAATCAATCAATCAATAATCTTTATTATACACGATGAGTATTTGAAGCGACGCTTCCGTCGCTTGTGGGGTCGTGTCTAAATAACTAAGTCCGGAGATAACTAATTAAATAAAAAATAAATAGGGTGTACACCAGCTTTATAGCTACTCAATACTTACAAGTCTAAAACGATAAAAGCTTAAAATTCTAAAATACAAGGTGGTACTCTAGTATCGACTGATTATTAACACTAATTATACTTAAAATTATACTTAAACTTGACCTGTCTAGTTGATTTGTATTACTACTACAGTAAGAAAAAATTGTAGGTTGGCCACTTTTTCCTGAAAAGTGAAAATTTCATTGCTTAGCCCCTAGTTTGTAACACCCACTGTATATTTACCAATCCGCTGTAAACTTTATCCGTAAGACTATTATTGTTTACTTTTCCTATGGGCCCATATCATCGAAATTTTGAATTTCTTATCTGATTCTATATATCACCCAATGAACTTCTGCAAAAGAAAACTTCCATTTGGAAAAATTGCAATCTTTTTTTGAAGTTTTAAAAACGTTTAAATTTCTTCTCTAGGTTTGGAATGAGTTGTGACGAACATTAAGGAACACGTGATTTCAGGCTTGACTAATCTCGCTCGTTTTACTTCTGTAAAATTTAGTAGTTCATACAAAATGCTTGAATGGACTACCCAGCTAAATTTACAGAAGTAAAGCAAGCGAGTTAAATCAAGCCTCATATATAGTTTTATGCATATATAGTTTTTTGCAGTGACAAATGTTTTGAAATTGATGCCTTGATGAGACCTAGTTTTCCTTCCTGCAAAAGGGACACTTTCTAACTTTTTGCATCAGTACATAGCTGATCGAAACATTATCCACTCATCATCATCAGCAGCAGCCGCCGCCGCAGTAGTTCCGCTGCCCTGCTTGGAGATTGGGACCAGCAAAGAAAACTGGAAATCAATTATTGGCCTTCCATTGATGCCAAAGCCAAAACAAATGCTAACAACATTCGCCAGGAAACAAAATCATTTACATTCCGTTTGCCTTCAATGGCAATATATTTTAGTCATACACTTAATGTGCCTATCAATGTCAAGCCGGCGAGGGGGGAGGCGGGGCATAGGGCGGGATTTTGACATTTTCCAAAAAAATTGCTGTAAAATTCCCTACCCCGGGCAAAAATGTGAGGTCAAATATAACTGAAACTCCCCACCTCGGGAAATGATTTGTGGTCACGGGCACGAAAAATTTCAAATATCCCTACCCCCGGGACAGCAAGATAATTCAAATGCCCTACCCCCGGGCCAAAGCAATCGATCAAATTCCCGCCCTATGCCCTTGGATATGCGTCAGTCTCTCTCTTAATGTATTTATACCTGTTTTTTTTTTAAAACCGGCTAGCAATACATGTCTGACAT
This sequence comes from Catalaphyllia jardinei, assembly GCA_022496165.2. Taxonomy (NCBI): domain Eukaryota; kingdom Metazoa; phylum Cnidaria; class Anthozoa; order Scleractinia; family Caryophylliidae; genus Catalaphyllia; species Catalaphyllia jardinei. The sequence goes on from CM042754.1 coordinate 12,095,141, forward strand.
TTACACTGTTTGGTAATTTAATGCCCCCTCTTGGAAACGTTAAATCTCACCTCCTTTAAAAACAAATTCTTGACTACACGAGCTTCCATTTGATGGAAGCGTCTGTCTTGAAGGCAACAAAGATAAAGCCTTCCTCGTTAGTCTGGAAAATAAGCCCCCCTCCATTTGAGGAGGTCACTAACCTTTAGGTGACAGGGATATATCCCAGTACTAAAATGCAGGCTAGTACAAAGCATGTCATAGCGTCTCCAATTACTCCTTAAGGGACACAGAGGGCAAACTAGCCATCCCACAGCCACACACAAACTATATGAAGAATAGATTCAGTCACTCTGGAGCAGTTCTTTGGAATAGCTTATCAATCGAGTTGCGGCAGGCTGACTCCCTTAGCGCGTTCCGGGCTGGCTGCGAGCGTCTCTTTTCATCAGGTTAAACTTAGAATTCTTAATACACGGCACTCACGTAAAGCAGGTTTTATTTTGGTATTCAATATTATAGCTATAATTGATTATTTAGAGTATTTTAGATTAATGTAGTTCTAGTCGTCGTATAATTTGTAATAATTCTAGTAAATATTTAGGTTTTTATAGTTTTGACTGATGTGTTTACCGTGTCTAAATAAAGTTATCCTATCCTATCCTATCCACCCCTCCCTAACTTTTAATGT
>CM042754.1:12100807-12108307 GCA_022496165.2 Catalaphyllia jardinei
AGCCCATCCCCACCCCCTTCTGGAATTTAATCTAGCTACCCCAAATGCACACCAGATAATAGCACTGTGACTGGGGAACAATATGACACCTAGCTTGACGGAAGCCCCCCTCAAAAAACTTTATTGGCTCCGGGCCCCCGAGCGGCCTACGGGCCGGTCTGTTACCCCCCTTGGCCATGTTTTTGTGGAATTTCCAGTGATTTCTGCCAATTTCAGGAAGTTATTTGAAGTGCATGGTTAAGAGGTGACGTTGGTTAGTCCTGACGAGACAAGTGTCACGGCTTTAAGTAAGTTATGCCCTGAAAGATTGCCTGCAATGAGATGGACTCGACTGAAGACTTGAGGAAACCTGGTTTTCCAAACTTCAGGTAGATATCTCCAATAATTGACCTTTGTGCATCTTGACTCTCGATTGCTACTACAATTTTCATCGTTAACAGCAAAACAGGCACTTAGGAGTTCTAAAATTAGCCGTGTATAGCGTAAACCTCGGATTGTGCGACTGCCTTAACTACTTTCCTTGTCCTCTACTCAAAGCACAAAAAAAATATTTTGACTTTTTAGGAAGAAAGCTGTTTATCAATAGTTTTATTAATAGCTTGATACTCGTTTCCTTTTCTTTCATTTATGGACATGTCCCAAGCGAGGTTCCAGATTAAGACCATTACGTAATCATAGATTCCACAACTGCTAAGAGTAATGGTGCAATAACACAGTTTGTGTTAATCAAGTGATGTGGTGTCTACAGCAATCAATGAATCCTCAACTACTACCTTGGAATGGGCACCGCGTTGCTACTGTAGTGCTAGGGCTAAAGCAGGTAAATTTTAAAGCGCGGCTATGAGATCTACGATCTTTCTTGTTGTCTTCTGCAGTTGGCGATTCTCAAATCAGTTTGATATAGTGTCGGAGACACATTTTAGCTCTAATACAGTTGGCCTAGAGCTGTGGTTAGCTATACTTTGCTAACTGCTGTGCCCTAAAACGGACTGGGATATTCGCCTTAGAAAGCATAGCAATCCCAGATTAAATAAAGTGTATGTTTGTATGTATGTATGTAAGGTTATGTGTTTATTTTAACTGATTTTAAGAAGTGATGTTTTTGTCGTTTCCTTCCTGACGTCAATCAGTGTGTCGACAAGTATTTTGAGACTGGGAAAAGCTGAATCTTTTAAATAAACTAATCTCAGAAACATTTTGTTTATTGAGATAGAGCAATGGTTCTTGGCTTACCAACACCCTGATTTTGTGCTTGGTTTAGTTTCGGTTCGACTGACGACTGAGAATGCTCGAGTATTTTTTCTAAATGATTTTCTAAAAAACACGTCTTTATCTTTCTCCTTCCTGCTTCTGCAACCTGTTCAATGTCTCGTCAAGACCTTTTTGTACCTTATCTTGTGCCCAGTCACGTAAATTATTATCTAGATCCTCAAAACGTTCCGCCGTTTTAAAACACAGAGATAAAAACTTTGTAATGATGACGTCAATCGTGCGTCTGTCCTCTAATAGATCAAGGACAAGAACCAATCAAAATGCTACAATAACTTGGGTTATCATATAAAGTAATTTAAAAATCGAAAGTCAAGAATTTTGATGAGTTGCTTTATCTATTAGAAGACCAGGAGAGTTCCATGCGTAGCGGTCTGGATGAAAACTGTTAGTTATATCGAAAGCGGTAACTCGATTCTCAAGAGGAGTGAGCAAAGTCAAAATATCTCTTTCAGTACACTTTCCTCATGTCTCGTTATGCCAGCTATTACGCATTTTTTTCATGGTTTTTATTATTATTATTTTTTTTTGTCACAAACTCCTACACCTACATTTTCCTAGTCTACAGTGGGTGGCCAGCTGAACTGCAACGCGCTAGTTAACGAAGGCACTTGAAACAACCCGCGGCAAAATCGGCGAGTAACCGCAGTGTGTAGCCGCGCGATGCGGTTCAAGTTGACCCTTGCTCACCATAGCGTTTCCAGTAGCTCATGGGTTAGAGCATCATACTAGATCACAGAGAGTTGTGACACTGGGGACATTGTGTTGTGTTTCAGATCTTGTCTGGGACTCGGATTTTTCCCACTATACGTTTTTCTGTGACATTTTTTCATGACCATGTCATGACTCGATCGATCGATCGATCATTGCGGGATCATTATCTCTTTTGTTTTATTGTCAATCCTCGGACGTACAAGCTGACTCACACCTTTACCGTGGTACAAGAGGTGAGTGTATTTAACCCCATGGGTTTTTAAGGCATAGCGCAAAAATCTTACATTGATTAGATAGCCCTGAGCTTGTTGTACAATATATTGTCATTTTATTGGTTATGAAGTTATACAACGTCAAATGATGTGATTTCAGCCGCCAGCTTAGATCCGCCATCTTGCATTTAAACAATATTTATTCTTAAGAAGTCAGGGCATAACGCAAATTAACGTGAAATCAAGATACAATGCTTATGGAATGTACAAATTCGTAAATTTCTGTAATTTGATGAAGAAAACTGTAAAAAAAAACTACAACAATAATTATCTCAGAAAAGTAAGATTTTGGCGAGACCTAGGTGAAATTTTATGATTGCTATTGCAAGGACAAAAATGATGGACACGTAATTGACGTTTGCAAAGAATGAAGGAACGGCTACTCAGAGTTTCTCCAAGGCAGGTTTTCACTAGCGACGGAGTCGGAGTCGTAGTCGTAATCGAAAATCGGAGTCGTAAGCGGCTTCATAAGCTCGACGGAATCGAAGTCGGAAGAATCAGACCGTTTCCATTTCTGTATTGTTAAAGCATATGTTGCAATTTGCTGTGATCTCGCATTTTGTGACATTAATTTGTGAAACAGGAATAAACTTTATTAAAAATAAAAGAGGAATTTGCAATTTTCAAATATTCGCCCTTTTTTCTTGTCCATCGTAGCGCTGGCTGTTCTGAATCAATTTGTTCATTTCTGGAGTGGTGACAATATTATCATCCCTTATACCTTGTTACACTTGCCTATCAAAAGTCTCTTGTAGAAAGGAGTGCCCTGCCTGTGGAACACCAGTGGGCGGGCGATACTAGTAATTCACTCTTCTCTTGGGTTCCAAATGACTGCAGCATTACTTTAGCAGATCTGGTAACGTGTTTAGATGGCGATGGTTGCCAGCAGAGCGACCTCCCTAATTAAAAATTATAAGTCCCAAGGCCGGAAAGGGTTGTTCGGATCCAAGATGTAGATCTCAGAATTCTACAGCAGTCGTTGTATCAAACGTGTTAACCAGAGGAACTGGCTTAGCAATGTTTCATAAATTAATCCACAGCCTTTTGATAAGTTGATTTGGTTTCGTAAGGAATTGAAAAGCCTGGATTGTGTTTTTGGCTCAAACATATGACTTGAATAACTGACTGACGTCTAGATTTAGATTCAGGGCATATCTAAACGAAGTCCAAGCTGGGTATGGAGCGAATCAAAAAAAATTTTATAAGTCGTCGTCCTTGAGCATCTTCGTTGCTAATGTTTCTTCTCCTCGCCGAACGCGAATTTATCATTCCCGTCCCTCCGCGCTCACTTTTCGTTGTTTTCCTCTCTTTCTTCGTGGCTGCTTGAGCCCCCTTATAATGTCATTTCTACGCAATATGGCGCCATCATTCAATATAACAGACTTCAGTACATATAATTTACGTTATGGAAAGTTTTATTCACGAGTTGTTTGTGTCAAAAACCCGAACGAGCGAGGTACAAGCGAGTGAGGGCTTTTGACACAAACAACGAGTGAATAAAACCCGTACGCCGCACTTTCTATGCCGTGAGCTGGTTATGGCTCATTACACGAGAATTTTCATTGACATAATTTTCTGAACGCAAATTACAAACAAAAACTCAATAACAATGTAAATTTAATAGCAATGGAAAATATCGCAGTACATGTACATCAAGGGATTGAATAAAGTGCTGAACGGAAAATCTGAAACAACATAGCTCACCTGAATTAAGGTATCATGGTAGGTGGATTTTTATGAATAATGATTCCGAAACTTCCACAGCGAGAGAGTCACGCACAGATGTAGATGTAAACCTCAAGATTTCATATTTTTGGCTTCACGAGGCATGGTCTCAAAAAATGGCTGGAGAACGAAGTCTAAACTCGAATAACATAATACCAATGCCGTCGACGGAATCCTCTTCAGTCCGGGCCACAACCAGAACTGGATATCTAGTGACGTCATCGGATTTCACAAAATGGCACCCCCACTTAGGGAGGCGATACGTGGACATATTTCAGCTCTTTTCTCGGCCTTGAAGCGCTCTTTTCCCACAGTACTTTGGGAGCCTTACCTTTGAATAATAAAAAAGCACTGAGTGTGGAAAAATGGCGACTGTAAAGGATTTCACGCAGTTTTATACGTGAAACCGTTGAAATGGGGTGTGTTTTAGGACAAGTATCGTCCTGAAAAGGCACCAAACATTTAAAGAAAGAAAGCACTTAGCAATTTTTTCCGTCTTTCAAAAATTAGTGCGAAATCTGCATAAAATTTCCTTCAATTCGATGGTATTTTCGTTTTAGTGCAAGACTTCCTCACATAGTGCTGTGCCACATTGGGTTAATGTTTAATTGATGGTCTGAATTTGGGAGAAGGAATTTCTTGTTGTAAAGTTTTTAAGGGCTTATTTACAACCTGAATGTCGTGCCTTCGGAGAATTCGTGTTAGTGGTTGCGTGACACCCTTGATGAAGGGAAGGACAGCCAAACAGGTAGGATTCTCGTTGGGTGTAGCCCATTTAAAAAACATACAAACCAATTCTTCAGGCGTGGGGATAGTTCGTGTGGTTGCTTTGGAAAATTCCCGCTTTAAGATGTTAGAAATAACATAGGGTGGATAGTTGTTGACTCGTAGAAGCATCACTGACGTAGTTGATTTCAATATTTTTTCCTTTCGATGTACTAGGGAGTTTAATTGCGCGGTGTAAAAGAGACTCAGCTGCGCTAATCTTGTGGCGTTTATCGTGGTGAGAAGAAAAGTATCTGTCCGTGTGGGTTGCTTTACGATATACACCGATAGTGATCGTGTTGTCCTTGCGAGAAACCAAAGTATCGAAGAAAGCGATCTGTTGGTCAGATTCCTCCTCAATAGTGAATGAGATGTGTGGGTCGATGGAATTAAGCGTAGTGTGGAAGGAGTTGACAGCATTCCTTTTGATGATACAGAAGCTGGCATCCACATAGCGTTTCCATACTTTAGGTTGTACTTCAGAGGTGTTGATGGCCACTTCTTCGATCGCTTCCATGCACAAACTCGCTACCACCGGGCTGACAGGGCGTCCCATCGCACAGCCATGAATTTGTTTGTATATCTTGTCATCATAAATAAAGTAGTTGTTGGATAAGACAAAGTGCAACAGTGGAATGATTTCATTGCTATTCAGGCTCGTTCGTGAAGAAAGTGTATCGTCATTGAGTAGTTTGTTACTTATATAATCACAGGATTTTTCCACAGGGATAGCAGTGATACCACACAGTAATTTCCAAGTAGTTATTTTAACTCCAAAAATGGAGTCAAAATTTTCGGTTCAAAATAACCCCCTTTCTGGAGTTATTTTAACTCATTTGTGGGAGTTATTTTAAACCCAATATCGAAGTAACTTTTACTCCTAATGTGGAGTTATTTTTACTTCTGGCGGACTTATTTAAACCCCAAAATTGGAGTTAAAATTTTAGGTTCAAAATTACTCCTTTTTCGGGGTTATTTCAACTCCTAAATTTTAACTCCAAATCTGGAGTTGAAATAAATCTTCACATGGAGTTGATTTTACTCTAATTGGAGTTATTGTAACTCCAAGAAATAATCCCTTTTTGGGATTGCTTTCACTCCAAATGTGTCAACTCCACTTTTACTGAACTCATGGATTTTCAGTTAGGAGCCGCAATATTACTCCTCCGTAGCTGAAAAGGAACTCGCGCATGCAAATTGAAACTACATGCACATCGCTGGCTAAATAGAGAACACATGTGCTCATAACTAAGCATATGTTTATCAAGGCATAAGAAATAATTATACCCACATGCATGATACATATATTGTTTCTTTAAGATAAATTTATAGCTATAATATTATTACGTTAAAATCTGAAATTCAAAAATACAATCCTTATTTTTTATAGCAATAAAATTCAAGATCTATGGCTTTGTTGTCACATTCCTCATAGGAAGGTTGCCGCTTGAAGATAACGAGTCTTGATGCATGAAGCAAGGAGCATTCCAAGAGGTCAACTGCATGTGACAAATGTGACAACAAAGCCATAAACCTTGAATATATTATACATGTATGTAAAGCACAAGGGTTTTCACTGCAGAAGAAAATCAAATAGGTTAAATTACTCAAATTGGTGGCTTTATTTCTCTTCAAAAGTGAACCATCCATTGCTGAAAACTGGTGAAAGTTTCCATAAATGCCGTATTTCCTTGAGTGTAGGCAAAATAAAGGGACTAATTTACACTAAGTTGGATGAAGCATATCTGATGAGGTATGAAAACAATCCGCCTTCGGATTTCAAAATTATGGTCATTTTTGGGAAAAGAAAGTTTTGAGAATATGCATGTTTTTCAAATGCTTTTATCCTGTACAGAAATAAATAGCATTTTCGGTGAAATTATTCAAACATTCTTCATTCTAGAAGCTAAAAATAAAAGAAACTGGTTAAAAAGATTTGCCCAAAAAGTGCAAATAAAAAAAAATTTACCTACATGCGTAAATACAGTAGATAGGTTCAGGCTACCTCAACAGTATAAAGTACATTGTATATAATAACCATTTTAAATTATCTAAATGTCTGAATGAGAGCCATCACCATGTGTAAATGGGTGCTTGAATGACCTTTGAAACTGAAAGCCAGCGAATTCTCGTGCAACAAATCACGAACAGCACAAACAACAATGGTGTACATACCATTGTAACCTCTGTGTTAACTTCAAAACTAGCTTGTAGTTATGTTAATAAATCTAATGTTTCGGTGGCACTATTACTACATGTGTTGTCATCATTGCCACTGTTGCTTAAGATGCTTGATGTTTCAGCTTATAGAGCGGTCAAGTGTGTCGTCACTATTTCAGAACTTCATGTTTTAGCTCTGAAAACCCAACAGTAATATAATTTAAGGTTACTGCTCCCTGAGTCCATTCAAAATTTTGTGTGACCAGAGTGTCGAAGCAGAAAATGTTGATTCTAAGTTCCAAATTTTTCCTTTGGTTTGAGTAGTCTGACTGTATTTGTATGAGAGTGTTTCAGTTTTGACTATCCATATCTCTGGCAAATATTTCTCTACTGAAGCTAATTTTTTCCTAGGTCAGTATCGACTTGTACGTTATCAAAAATTAGTTAAAGTCAAATATCCAAAGGCGAAGTGAAGTCTTCACTTGACCAGTCTATGCTAGTGCTGCAAGAAACTACTCCCAGCCTTTTCTTAGCTTCCTGGTGATCCCCAGAAGAGCAATTTCGCAAAACAAAAGTGCATTAGTGCATTTCGTGG
>CM042754.1:12110807-12115138 GCA_022496165.2 Catalaphyllia jardinei
AGAGTTTAAATGAGAGAAGGCATTTATTCTCGAGAGTGAATATGGTACTGCCATATATTTCACTACAATCAACTAACGAGTTCTGTAGAAATAATAGAAATTACACATTGTACATATAATCCCATTTTAAGCACACCTTAATACCAAGAGTTCTTTTGGTCTGCAGTTCCTTTTATCTGAAATTAGCCCATTAATACATGTACAAACACCTTAGTAATACACGTAGAGACTCTTTCTATGACCCGTATGATGTCCACATATCATTGTTAAGGTTTGGGAATAAACAGAGATATTCATTTACCTCAAAAGCAGTTTTCAATACAGGGTAGTCCTCCAGAAATTTACTTATAGGAACTGTCTCTTTCATAAACTGTTCTCGCCTGTAAGCATGAGTTACCGGTATTCCCATTAAATCTTTAACCATGGCAACATTTCGGTTTGTTGTGCGTGCCATTTCTTTTTTCATAGCTTTAACATGCTCCTTGCATGTCTCCTCAGTTTCACCCTCTGGCATCTCATAGTGTTCCTCTAAATGCAGTTTCCGTTTTCCATGCTGTGACTGGTCATCTTTGCTCTTTGGTTTGGCACACACAGTAGATTTTTCCTCCCACTTTTTTTCAGTTTTCTGCAAGTTTTTAAATCGGTGTTTGAATGCTGTCTCCCAGGAACCCTAAATCAAACATGAAGAGGTGATTACTGTAACTGATGATTATAACATACTTGCCAGCTAAAAAAGATAGGCATTCAGGTGGTAGGCTAGTCAGATTTTGAAGACATCTTTTTTCTTGGATTACAACAAAGGTATAAGCTACATACATGTACTTTTGCCCATGGGAAACTTAACACATATTGCATTTGCATTGCAAGAGTCACAGTTTGACTGGAGGAATGGTCTATTATTTAAGTTAGGATTAAGTAAACCAATAGAACTTTAACTATTAATACTTTTTGGTGATATTAACAGCAAAATGCATGTTAAATGTTCGATCACACATTAATTAGTCAAACCTGTGATCTAATACTGAACATGTATGTAATAAATAAAGAAGACAACATACAATTCCTGAGCCAATAGCATCTTCAAGAAATGGCTACTGCTTAATCAGGAGGTATGCCACATGTTCCCTTTCTGCCTTGGTTGGAAACATGGTGTGTATCCTTATGCTGGAACATATGTCTCTCGTCAACTCATTTCTTCTATCACCAGTTAGTTTTTTTGTTTGATAGTGCCTGGGTCACTTTCAGGGGAAAACTGAAAAAAGCACCTTTTGATATTAATATACATGTAATTCTTAACTTAACAAATTGCCTCTATTTTGTAGGACACAAGCTTTTTTGTAAAGAATTAGTACATATGCTAGATGTAAACTAGGTGCATGTTAAAGTCTATGTGATTATGTACATGAACCATTACAAAAAGGTTTGTCCTACCACACAAGGTACAGTGTATGTAATGTAAGTGTCCTCTGAAACAATAGCAACAGCAAAAAATGAATTACTGACACAAAGAATGGCAGGTGGCAAAATGAGATGCACTATTTTGAAAGCTTGATCGATGTGATTTAATAATGTTGTGGTCACTCATCATGGGACACACGCTTCAAGATTTTGCCAAAGTTACACCACTCACAAAATGCACCAGAATTAAGATCTCACAAAATCAGTCTCTACAAAAATTGGCACCACCAGTACTCAATTGATCTTGACAGAAAAAAGTGGGAGATTAGGCGCTGTGCATGACCTGGCTAACTTGTTTGTGTGGGCAAAATCAATAACAACATGATGCAAAATTGCAATTTCAATAGCTGCACTGTAAAAAGACAATATAATTATGATAATGGCGGTATTCTCACAGTAGATGGAAGGTAGAAATTAACCAGCCAGTATGACCCCCTTTCGGACCCTGAATCAGAAGGTGCATACTTAGGACAGGAAGTGGTGATGGTGATGCAGATGATGAAAATGGTGATGCTGATGATGCCAGTGGCGATGGCGATGCTGATGATGACGACGATGCTGATGATGACGGCGATGCTGCTGATAATGACAGTGGAGATGGAGAACTTGGTATTAATGCTTGAGTTGATAGTGAATTTTGTTTGCAAAACTCATTGCAGGCTCTCTTTATCCTAAGCACTTGGCCCCCAGTAATTTCGCACGATTTCAATAGCTCCTCACTTGCCTGAGCCAAATCTTCTACAGTAATGATCTACAAAATAAAGATATCAAGCAAGGCACAATAAATTCATTATATCTACCTTCAGTCTAATATCAGTTCTACTGGGACACACACTGACAAAGGAAGGTTCAACAGTGAAAAGTATACTCGTCTGATAATGAACAAGTACATGTACATGAAAGCTTACAGTACGTTCGCTAAATTCCTCGTGGCCGGCTACGAGGAACTTAGGGGTAAGTTTCTAAAGAAACTGTGGTGCTACGTGGGTTGATAATGTGAATTGGCCACCGAATCTCTTTACAGTGGCCAATTCAGATAATCGACCCAGTTGATAAAACCAAATTACGAGGAATTTAGTTCAAGTGGCGGGATATTCTGCAGATACGTTCAGTGTACTAGCTTTGAAACGCACTGTAATTATGAACACTAAAGCAGTACTTCTTCAGCTACATTGTGACCGATGAAAATTGATCAATGTTGGTTATTCCGCTTCACATAACGCCATTATTAGAGTTAAGGTTAATCTAGCAACTCGCACTGAACGAAGCAGCCTGAGGTTCCGATCTCGCTCCAAACTCCAAACTCCTCTTCCTTTACCAGCTGGTCTATAGGTTCTTTCCTGACTTTTGATTCCAAAAAATAGCTCATAAAGACTTCACCCATTGTCTGTAATTGAAGTCATACAAAGGCTTTCTAATGTTAGCTCTTTCATATGTAAGAGCACCAGAAATTTGTTAAAGCTAAACCTGAGGTAATATTTGTACCCAAACACTTTGATTGCATGTGCATGTCAATTAATGCATGTATTTTAATTCAGATGCACCATCCATGTACATGGCCTTATACACATGCAGAGTTGGACTATTTTCCTAAAAAGAGCTTTATTTTGTTTTGAACAACGATTTATAAATTCTCCTTGTGGAGTTAAAGAATTCTTAAAATACTTCCCAACAGTGGATGAGGTATCAGTAACCATAACTTAAAAGAGAGTAATACTAACTCTGCTCGTAGAGATAAAAATACCCGAGTTAGAATCTAGTTATCACCTTGAAAATAAGCATATATATGGAACCTCACAAGTACGTTAAAGTAACCCCCAAAGAGGGTTATATTAACTCTCTAAAAAGAGTTGAAATAACTCCTTTAAAATAACTCCCAAAAGCAAGTTATTTTAACTCCCCTTGAAGAGTTGAAAAAACTCCTTTTTGGAGTTACTTTAACTCCCCTAAAATAACTCCACTTTGGTGAGTTAGGGGTTTCGCATTTCGCATTTCATTTTTATCCGTCGAAGGCTGTAGACTGAGAGCGGAAAGCTTATTTTAGTTTTTAAACGTATTTAGCCAGCGAACGTTTTTATCTTTTATCAATATGTCATCCTGGCTACGCTTCAATTTTTAAATATAATACATATTGCAGGACCTAGATGATTAAGGAAAAAGACCCTTAGATCAGTGCAATCATTTGAAGGCTGTGAGGACATGTAGATAAGAGTAAGTTAACCATCTTCAAATGTAGCATTTACTTTTGGCAACAGAACAATTAGAAATTGAGAATGCAGAAGAATGGTCATACTTGCGCTTATGCTTATGTAACCCCGGTTCACACATATTTTTTTTATTTTTTTATGCTTATGTTTATGCTTGTGCTTATTGCTTATGTCAAAGTGTGAACCAACCCTAAGCAAGCATGAGGTGATGCAATAGAGGGCGTCGCTTACCAGAGCTTTTAAACTTGAAAAGGGGGTAAGTTTCTAAAGAAACTGTGGTGCTGCGTCGGTGGGAGTATTACAAGATAATTTGGTTTTATCAACTGAGTTGATAATGTGAATTAGCCACCGTAAAGAGATTCAGAAGCTGACGTTTCGAGCGCTAGCCCTTCGTCGGAGCGAATCGAGGAATTGTGGGTTGTGTGTGGTTTATATACAGAAGTATGGAGCTACGCTATTGGTTGGTGCCTGGCAACGTGAAAAACAGAATAAATTAGTTAAATGAAAAACGTTCGTTGATACCGTGAGGATTAAGAGTGCCGATTTGAAAAATAAATTTTTGTTCTAGAGTTTTGCGGCTTTCTGTGCTTCCTTGATGTAGGGAGAGGCCGCAGACTGTCATATGTTGCGTAGAATGATTCGGCAGATTAAAGTGTCTAGCGACCG
>CM042754.1:12115538-12147280 GCA_022496165.2 Catalaphyllia jardinei
ACAGAGAGCCTGGAACAGGCTAGGAATTGAATGCATATTGATTTCATTTTAATGTTAACCCATAGTCTACATTTTTTAAAACTTAAGTTTGAAGTATATTTTTAATACAGCTATGAAAAGCATATTAATGTTGATCTTGTGACTTGAATATTAAATGACTGTCATTCAGTTTGCATTGAATTCCGTTTTCACAACATAATATGCTTCTTTCTGGATGTTTTCCTCTTAATTTGCTTCGGTATCGTATCTTGTACATATTTAAGCTTGGCGAAAAGTCCACACGTTCCACTGCACTGGTAACACGCTTACCCCTTACACGCAGCGCTTCGTGAATCAAAAGTATCTTGATATCTGTGCATCGAATCCTTGGGAAGACAAATTGTCTCGATTAATCCGTCCCAGGGTTGATTTTCAAAGTTGTGCTTTGAGCATTCTGCATCTCTCGCATGATCTTGAAGTGCGAGAGTGTTATTTACCTGGGATTTAGCCCTTTCGCGGTCAAGCTAATGTTTTGGTTTAGCCTGTTAGCGAATGAAATTACAGGAAATTTTATATCCAGTTCTGGTTGTGGCCCGGACTGTTCTTAGTAAAAAAAAAATCACGGCAGTTTAAATACAAACTTTAGTCGTTTTTCACTTGTCGGAAGATTTCACTGCAACTTAGACGTCTGTTTATTTCAAGTTGTCATAACCCATTGTTGTGGTAGACTGACCCATGCCGACGTCTTTCAGTGCGGAGGGGATTTTAACACCTAATCATACCAATCTCGTAAAAAGGTTTTTTGTCTTTTTCTCGATGAAATAAAACTGCATGTAAGGATGAACATTTTTAGTTCGTTTACGCGCGTAATTTCACAAATTTGCTTCGAGGAGTTTTAATTATATTTTGACAACATGCTTTATTGAAATATTGTTACAAGAGGAAACCGAGTGAACTGAATAGCTGCGCCGCCCTTGATCTCACAATTTCACAGTTAAATTATGTTCTTAACTTCTTTGTACATCATGATGATTTTCAAGCAGCTACGAATTCAGCTTTATCTAAAAAGGAACCATTCCAAAGAAAACATAAGGTATCTTTTTGTTTGTCAATGTTTATCTTCATGTGAGGCTAAGAAATAATGGACCAATCGTGTATATCTTCGAAACTCTTGCTAGTTCAATAATATTTATCAACTTATATTAACCACAGCAACTGTTCAAAGAGGACTGAACAATTTTTGGAGAATTTGTAGTAAAGGGAACATTCAACTGCCATATTGTTAATTTTTTTAGAGGGGAATATACGCTCGTTTCAAAATGTAAGCAAAGACTACACGAAAGTGATGGATTGCACTAGCTACTTACAGGGGTTCAACGGAAAATATTGATGGCTGTTTCTCATGGAAAGACAGAAAATTATATGATAAAAATAAACAATTTCGAAAAATAAAAGGAAATTGTAATGTAGCTGAACTAAAATCGCTCAAAGTTGCATTTGTAAAAAATGCAGCTAAACATTTTGAGCTTTCACCTTTCAAGGGCATTGATGAGAATGTTAATTATTAGTGAGACCTATATAAATATATATGAATGTTGTACCGCGTAGCACTATGAACACAAATGATGTAACAGAGAATTAACTCTGAAGTGTCCGACCTCGTAGCTCAGTCGCCGGAGTGACGGTAGATCTAATCCGGAGGTCGTGGGTTCGATTCCCACCGAGGTCAAAAGATTTTTTCTTTACCTCGTGTGGTTCTCTGATTCCCTTGACCAGGGCTAACGCCCAGTGGGTTATTCATGGGTTAAAGTAGCACTAAAATTTACACTTCAGAGTTAATTCTCTGTTACATGATCTATAGAAATATACATTAATTTTGTTCAACTGAAACCGAAAAAGTACATTTTATAGTTTTATTATGGACAAGCAATTTCGGATTATTGCTATTTGATAAAAAAGCCAGTTTAAATTGCATAAAGTTGACGTTGACTAGATTTGAAATATTCCGTGCAGTCTAAAAGGCGCAATAGTGTAAATGCTGCACAGCGTCACACTTGACGGACAGTACAGATTTTAGGTTGATAGTCATGGCGTCGTAAGGTTCATTCGTGTTTGAGTAGTTGTTCTAGCTGTTTAAACATTCAAAACCCTGATTGGACGTGTTCCTTAATAAAGTTTGTTCAACTGCGCTTAAACAAAACAATTGGGATACTATGGGGTCGTTCTCTCCTTGTTGATTAGAGTCAATTAATGTCGATGAGCTTGTCTTAGAATCTTTTGTAAATCGCTCTTCGGGAAAACTGGGCTTTAATTCCATTTACCTAAATTTGGTTTGCAGCCCAAAACTTAAAAGTGCCTTTAAGAAACCAGTTTTACGAGGGGTTGAAAAATCATGATTGTTCGTCCATGTCTTATCCTGCTTGGTGTCGTTGTTGTGGGCTGGGCCTTAGGTAAGTCTTGGAATTATATTACAAGAAATGGTGCGTTATGTATTATTCTTCAACTTTGACTTCAATTTTTCACGAGAATATAATCGGTTCTCATACTCAAAGCAGCACCTCCACGCGTGTTTTAAAAGCTTGACAACTGATTTATCTTCTCCTGGTTTTCGTCTCACGGTTTTGTACCCCACCGGAATTGAAATTTGGTACGTCAAAACACGGCGCAGGAAAATCGCTATCGAAAAATTATTTTGCAATATTTATCAGTACATTGGGGAGATTTTATCGGGCAAATAATTTAAAGAAAAATGTGTCATATACACTTGACGATCACGCAAAGTCCTAAAGAAAGACCAATTTACAACCCAGAAAAATATATCAATTAGATATTATAATTTATTGTTTTTCTTTCCCCCCCAGAGTTAAAAAAAAAGAACAATTTTTTAAGGCTGAACAAAAATTTAAATCCGGCCGGCAAGAATTCGTAATCACTTTCACCCTGCTTATGAAATGTTTATACCACCTTCGATTTTCGCTTTCCGCTAGCAGACTGATCAAAAACAAAATCCGATCGGCGAGAATTCGCAATCGCCTTCACCCGGCTATTGAAATGCATATACCACCTTCGATTTTTGCTTTCCGCTAGCGCAGTTGCTGAACGAGTAGATACTTTAAAGCTTTAACAAGCTTTATGGTAAATGGTTAATCTCAACGGAACTAACCATCAGGTATTTTTGCTTACAATTTGTACAAACCGTTGACAAATCGGTTTCTCTATGTAAATGATAAACAACCCAAGTCTGCTATATACAGATCACTGAATAACTTCAAACAACACTTTTTTCAGACGTGGATGAGTGCGCTGAGAATACGTCTGGGTGTAACCAACAGTGCATCAACACTCAAGGGAGTTTTTTCTGTAGCTGTAACATTGGTTTTAGACTTGGCTCCGATAAGAAAACTTGCCTAGGTAAGGAAAATTGCATTGTTTGCAGCTTCCTCGTCTTTTAGTCATGAATAGTATTATTTTCCATAGAATTGTCTATTGGTTGTGTACACGTACACTGTACAATAGTTTTTGTTTTTCATCAACATTGGCTTTTTCTTAAAGTGCATGTGAAGTAAAAAGTAATTTCTGCTTATTTGAAAACCCTTTCAAAATACAGAAGAATGGCGTTTTTCTTATTGAAATATCTTTTTTCGTTTCAGATATTAACGCTTTTCTAGAATACAAATTTGATCAGTGATGATGTCATATTGTTTGCAAAGAAAATTTGTAAACTGTTGAAAACAATATCTCTAGAAAAATTAAAGAAGTGTTCTTGAAAGTTGGCACCATAATTGTCCATCACAAAAGAAACAAAATGACGCCCTTAGTACTGTTGCGATAGCAACTCTTTCGGCTCCAGTCTCTTTCTGTCCAAAAGATAAAACCTCCATCTGCAACGTCTTAAGAAAGACAAAGCTTGCTACTTGGAACAGACATAGTTCTCATATTGTCCTAACTCCCATCAATAGATTGTGTAGAATTCGTCTAAAATTCACGTACCTTTGGCCTTCTGCCAAAGCCATTTTCAAATTATTTTCATTTTTTTTTGGATATGCCAGTAATGTACACAAATACAACACCAGGTAAGCATCGAAACAAAAACTTTACGTAAAAAAAGTGCGAACTAATATGGGAAAACAAACGATCGAATATGCTGCATGTATTATCTGGGACAATTTTCCCTTAAATCTTAAAGAACTAAACGTATATCAATTCTCAAAACAACTCAAAACCTTATTTGCTGTCAGAACAATATAATTAAATACAACTTACGCATATACTCTTCTTCTCAAAACAACTGAAACCTTATTTAACAAAGGTTAACCATATACTCTTTCTCTCTTATTACATTCCACATTTAAAACTGCTTCAATTAAAACAGTTTCTAATCTCAATTATTTATAACTTTAAGATCTGGAGATTTGGCTTAAAAATTTTAGGATTATTTCACCTCTGGGCTTTATCAAGTACAAACAAAATGTTTTCTTTGTTGTTTTTGTTTTTGTTTCTGTTTTTTTATCTATGTTTGTTTATTCAGCATTTTAAAATTGTTAGTTGCAAATAATATGACGTCATCACTGATCTAATTTGCGTAACAGAAAAACAATTTGCAGTCTGTTCCCTTTGAATATCTCTGTAAAAATTAAAAAAAGATATTTCGAAACGAAAAACGCATTCTTCTTTATTTTAAAAGGTCTTTCGAATATGCAGAAATTATCTGTCACTTCATATGCACTTTAACTGTTTGTTAGTTTTGTTGTTTGCCTTTTCGTAGATAATCATAAAAGAAAGATAAAAAATAGACGTAAATAATCACAATGCTGATCAGAGTTAACGTCACACAACTTCTTTGATTTGGCTTGGTTATTGTTATTCGACAAATAGCTAATGATATTTTCCTTTTTGTACATGTCTAAAATGTCTTTTAGATATCAACGAATGTCAAGAAGGCACCGATAAATGTTCTCAGCTCTGCATTAACACATTCGGAAGTTTCACGTGTGGATGTAGAAGCGGTTACAGGCTGAAAAGAGACAAGAAGACTTGTGAAGGTAAATGTGATATTGTTTGCAAAGAAAATTTGTAAACTGTTGAAAACAATATCTCTAGAAAAATTAAAGAAGTGTTCTTGAAAGTTGGCACCATAATTGTCCATCACAAAAGAAACAAAATGACGCCCTTAATACTGTTGCGATAGCAACTCTTTTGGCTCCAGTCTCTTTCTGTCCAAAAGATAAAACCTCCATCTGCAACGTCTTAAGAAAGACAAAGCTTGCTACTTGGAACAGACATAGTTCTCATATTGTCCTAACTCCCATCAATAGATTGTGTAGAACTCGTCTAAAATTCACGTACTTTTGGCCTTCTGCCAAAGCCATTTTCAAATTATTTTCATTTTTTTTGGATATGCCAGTAATGTACACAAATACAACACCAGGTAAGCATCAAAACAAAACCTTTACGTAAAAAAAGTGCGAACTAATATGGGAAAACAAACGATCGAATATGCTGCGTGTATTATCTGGGACAACTTTCCCTTAAATCTTAAAGAACTAAACGTATATCAATTCTCAAAACAACTCAAAACCTTATTTGCTGTCAGAACAACATAATTAAATACAACTTACGCATATACTCTTCTTCTCAAAACAACTGAAACCTTATTTAACAAACCATAACCATATAGTCTTTCTCTCTTATTACATTCCACATTTAAAACGGCTTCAATTAAAACAGTTTCTAATCTCAATTATTTATAACTTTAAGATCTGGAGATTTGGCTTAAAAATCTTAGGATTATTTCACCTCTAGGCTTTACCAAGTACAAACAAAATGTTTTCTTTGTTGTTTTTGTTTTTGTTTCTGTTTTTTTATGTTAAGATTTTGTTTATTCAGCATTTTAAAAATTGTTAGTTGCCAATAATATGACGTCATCACTGATCTAATTTGCATAACAGAAAAACGTTAATATCTCTGTAACAAATTAAAAAAAGATATTTTAAAACGAAAAACGCCATTGTTCTTTATTTCAAAAGGTCTTTCGAATATGCAGAAATTATCTGTCACTTCATATACACTTTAACTGTTTGTTAGTTTTGTTGTTTGCCTTTTTTCGTAGATAATCATAAAAGAAAGATAAAAATAGAAGTAAATAATCACAATGCTGATCAGAGTTAACGTCACAAAACTTCTTTGATTTGGCTTGGTTATTGTTATTCGACAAATAGCTAATGATATTTTCATTTTTGTACATGTCTGAAATGTCTTTTAGATATCAACGAATGTCAAGAAGGCACCGATAAATGTTTTCAGCTTTGCATTAACACATTCGGAAGTTTCACGTGTGGATGTAAAAGCGGTTACAGGCTGAAAAGGGACAAGAAGACTTGTGAAGGTAAATAAAAAATAATCCACATATATAATGGATAATGTCAACTTTTCTATCAAAAATTAAAAGAAATCTTACAATCAACTGTAGAAAAAAAAGGTGGTTGCTGTACAATTTGCCACAATACCTTTTAAACCTAACACGGCCTACAAGGCACAAAAGGAAGCCAAATTTTTGCACTAATTGTTCCTGTACTAAAGTCATTGAGTAACCTAGGTTTAAAGATTTTCTAACGTTTTTTTACGTTTATATGAACGTTGCTAACGTTTTGTGCGCTAAGAGCTATCGGTAAATGTACCAGTCGTCATCTTTTTTCCCATGGAGGATTGGTTTCTGTTTTCCACACATCGCAATAAAATGGATAGTCAGCTTACCGTTGGTGTAGGAGGATAGTAGAGGATTACCTGTAAGTACAGAGCTGGCGCTAAAGCAACCTTTGGTTACAATCTATAGTGAAATGAGATGATAGCGGAGCTTCACCAAAATGAAATAAAACGGACTTATTAGGACACATCTAACACATCTAACACTTATTTACTCATAGCCTACCAATCATTGTCACATTTTTATTAAAATTTTTGTTTGTAACGGTTTTCTTTTCACATATTTTTTTCTACTCAGCCCCTGAGGACGATTTGTATTGCAAACCGGAATACAGGGCAATTTTGTTTAAAATAATTTAGCCCTTTAGTCCGTTTTATTTTATTTTGGTGACATCCGCCGTTGGGATCAGTGTGCCGTCTATATTTTGCAATTTTCCTTCCCCGTGTTTTGACATAGTACAAACGTTACATTTTACTTCCGGCAGGAAGACTGGGAAAACAGATTTCTCAGACATTTTCTTATTTTCTTATAAACAACGCACTCTGTACCATTCCTTAGCGATTTTTTTAAGCTCACAATAAGAAAAATGACTGAGAAATCTGTTTTCCGTGAAGCTTTAAGTCCTAAAATGACGTCACAATCCTTCCCAGTCTCCTTTTTTTGGTCTTGCGGTTTTGTACCCCACCAAAAGTAAAATTTCACGTATTTGATACGTCAAAACACAGGGCAGGAAAATTGCTTTGGAAGTTTCTTTTTGGAAGTTTCTTTTTTTTCGCTATACTTATCAGTATATTGAGGAGATTTTATCAAACAATTAAAAAATAACATCATATACACTGTAAGATCACGCAAAGTCGCAAAGAAAAACCAATTTACAACTCCGAAAATAAGTTAATAACATCAATTCTTTTTTTCTTCTCACTAGGGTTAACAAAAAAAAGGTAATTTTTCCAGACTGATCAAAAACAAAATCCGACCGGCAAGAATTCGTAATCGTCTTTACCCGGCTTATGAAATAAATATATCACTTTTGCATTCCGCTAGCGCAATTGCTCAACGAGTGATTTTAAGTCTGGCGTCATTCAAATACTTTTCAAAAGTTGATGAAATTAGTTTGCTTTGGTACGACCGCATACTACACTGCAAACAATAATAATAACCAATGCTAAGTCTCACTTTCTCATAATTAAGTAAAGACTAACCCGAGAAAATTCCAGTTTACCGTGTTCGTGTAACCACAGCCATTATTCATGGGCGCAATGTTTGTTTTCAAAGTGATGGTAAATGGCCAATCTCAACGGAACTTACCGTCAGGCATTTTTGCTTACCATTTTGCAAACCGTTGAGCAATCGGTCTCTCTATGTAAATGATGAACAACCCACGTCTGCTATATACAGATCACTGAATAACTCAAAACAACATTTTTTTTTCTAGACGTGGATGAGTGCGTTGAAAATAAGTCTGAGTGTACCCACTATTGCAGCAACACTTTAGGAAGTTTTTTCTGTAGCTGTAACATTGGTTTTAGACTTGGCTCCGATAAGAAGACTTGCCTAGGTAAGGAAAATTGCCTTGTTTGCAGTTTCCTCGTATTTTAGTAATGGATAGTGTTACCTTGGATAAAATAGTTTAATTTAGCTTGTGTACACGTACACTCCAAAATAGTTTTCAGATTTTCAGAACCAGAGAAAAAAAAGAAGATTCTTTAGCTTTACTTGTAGTCGAGGGTTCAAGGTAACAGGAATAAAGAAAGTAACACAGCATATCCATTTGGAAATAATGAGCACAAATTCACAGTATCTTAGTAATTCTACCACAGCGTGTTACACGAATTGAGTTTCTAGGAGAATTTATAGGATGTCACATTTAGCCTTCTTTTCTCTCTTCCTTAATATATTTGTTTCACTGTTTATTTGTCTTGTTGTTTGCCTTTTCGTAGATAATCATGGGATTAAAATAAAAAAAAAGAAGTGAACAATGACAATGTAGGTCAGAGATAACGTATCACAATGTCTTTGATTTGGTTCGGTTATTGTTATTCGACGAATAGCTAGTGACATTTTCATTTTTATAGATATCGACGAATGTCAAGAAGGCACCGACGGATGCTCTCAGCTTTGCATTAACACATTCGGAAGTTTCATGTGTGGATGTCACAGCGGTTACAGGCTGAAAAGTGACAAGAGGACTTGTGAAGGTAAATAAAAAATGATCCGCATAATGGATAATAAACTTTTTCATCACAAATTAAAAGAAATGTTTACTATCAACAGCAGGAAAAATCGATGGCGGCTGTACATTTTACCACAATACCTTGCTAATCTAAAACAGCCTACAAGGCACAAAGAAAGCCAAGGTTTTTCCACTGTTTGTCCTTGTCGAAAGGGAAAAAAACTCGGTCCGTAACTTACGGTACGGACCTCGAACTCGGTTCGTAAGAGGTATATATTTCACTTTCCTTACACTGAGCGTCAGAGGATGAGGATGACAGTTTTAGCTGCACATGCAACCTCGCCATCCATTTTTCTTCTAGGCCGTTTTCCCACAAAGGTTTCACACTTTTCATGATTGAAACAAGAAAAACATTTTGGCACTCGACCCGCACTAGCAACGCCTCCGATCATGGTACTGGTCAGCGGAAACACCAAGATGACGGAAAACAATGGCGGGAGTCCATGCAACTTGAAAATGACAGGTTGTGCGCAATTTGTCCGAGTATCTGATCACTAAAAAGTTCCTCGTTCCCAGTTCCTCGCGGGAATACTAAACGAGAACTTAAAAATGCGTGGCGTGGAGGGGAACACCTTGTTTCGAGCTAAACATGAATCGAACGAAACTAAACTGCGAACGAAGCGGTGGTGTGTAGCACACGTATTGTGTATAACCTAAATTTTTATCTGCTTTTTTCACTTAAAAAAATTAGGGGCCCAGAAGGGGGCCCCAGAAGAGGGGTTCCAGAAGGGTAGTCCAGGTTTTGTGTACACCCATATTGGATTGACAGCCTTTGACCCTCGTAAGCTTAATATGTTGTCATATATGCATACTGCGTTTTCAAATTATGGAAACTTCCTCGATCGTTTCGTTTGCTCAGTTTATTGGGTCTGGTGAAATGCCTGCCTGAATTTCTGACTGGTAAAACTACGGCTGAAAAAATGACTGCTGGGCCGTCGGTAAAAATAATGCTCAAATTATGCTTTAGCACCAATAATTATTAAACTGGAACGCGGCAAGTCTTTGGGATTTTGGACGTTTTCCGGCCTCTAAATGCATTTCCTGGCTTTAACTGGAATAATAGTTAATTTAATCGAATTTTCATGATCATTAGCATTTCTGCAATCCTTCGTTTAATTAAGGCGTAGTGATATGCATATTGTGTTTAATAAGTAGTTTTCCTCCGTTTTGTTGTTGTTGAAATGTCAAGTGGATAATTAGTATTGCACTAGACTTGCTGATGCAGCAAATATGGAGCATAATTAACCAAAATATTAAATCCCTAGACTCTTCTGAAACCTGGTAAATTACTAAAAGCACCTCCATATCCCCCTTTTGCAACATGAACCATTTTTTTCTGCATCAATCAGTGACCCTGCATGCAAAGAAAGCTCTACACTGAGTTTGATTTGCTATTTGATTTCATTAGTGCAGGTCAGGGAAACACGGTCACTATTTTTTTTTTTTTGGGGGAAGGGGGGGGGGGGGGGGGTTACGAGTTCAGCTCTGGTATATTTAGGATATATTTCCTATCCATTTAGCTGTGACATTATTAATACTACCAAGCATATATATATAGAGGCTTCGCTGACCAAATCTACCTATGCATCAAAGCCTGGGAGTGCACATAGTATAACTTACCGGTACCTGTTTATTTATGGACTCCTGATTTTTGACCTAATTTAATAACTAAATTTTATAACTAATGGAGTCACGCAGTGATTTACTGTTTCTGTAGTCCACAGTCTGAGTGGAGAAAAAAGCCCATCAGTTTCTGAAATTAAATTAATTTTAAAAATATTATTGAAAGCTTATATATAAGCATGCAGCAGCCCTGCAACGTTTTAGCTCTTCAGGTGAAATATCAGCTGAGAAAATTTAGAAATTTACAGACGTTTGTGCAACTTTGGATATGCATTATAAAGGTGTTCGTTCTAGTGCTGGTATACGTTAACGTTTTAATTTTAGCTAATTTTAACTGATTTGAATTTTCGGCCGCCATTTTGAAGAAGGGTCTATTACAGTACTTTTAAGAAAATGCATTAATAAAGTTATTTTATGAAAAAACAGCCTGCACTATTGATGGATGTACAGTATAAAAGCAAACAGCAATGCACAATTATGTTATAAAATACATGTACAAATTCACGCCACCACTGAATCAATTGTAAACATTGTAATATATAGATTAAGCCAAGCCTAAAAGTGAAGCTCCTGGGCCAGGTTGTTCAAGGTACGATTAAGCTAACTCAGGATAAGTGAGAATTTTTATTTAAGTTTTGTAATATTGCAGTTAGGTTTTCTGTTTATAATGTTTGGACTTCTGTTTTGAGTTTCAGCAGTCTCAAACTACATAAAGTAAAAGCAGTAGAACAAATAATGCAGCAGTTCAAAAAACGTTTCAGCATCTTTTACAACAGTTTATCCAATATCGACCATTACTCATCCTCATCAAGGTGGAATCCAGTGTAGAGGTCATCCTTATCACAGGGAACGGCTTTCCTTATTGCTACATATGCCCATGCTGACAAAGAAATTCTTCTATTTCCCAAGAATTCGTACACTAATCGAGAAAATTCCCGATAGGAAACGCTCTTTAGGAAACTGCATAACAATCACAAAATAAAAAAAAATAAATAAGAAAAAAAAAGCGAGAAATGTTCTGATACTCATACAAACGGGAAGTTTAAATGTCTTGAAAGAAAACTGGGAATGAGTTAAGTAAATAAAGAAGCTTCAAGTCTTGGGGTTGCTGCTTTTAATTCTTGTCAAGGAGCATACCGGTAAGTTGGCATTAGCCCGTCATGGCTGGTGTACATTAACATATCAAAAATGGCTGTCAAGTTTTGCTAACTACAAGCTCAACTCACCGTTCTTCTAATTCAATTTAGCCATACTTCATTTTTCCCCTTTGGTTTTGCCTGCGGCCAGTCTGAGATTCCATTTATGAAAACAAACAGGATTAAATCCAGGATGATCCGCAATAAAAACAAGTTTCACGTTTGAAGCGAGATCTTGCAGTACCTGTTCGCTGGTGAAAGCTTCGACGCATCCATCCAACTCTTGACAACAGTAGCATTAGCTAATGTTTCCTTACAAATGGCGACCAAAATTTCCACACTTGCACCTAATAATTAAAATCAGGATGGAAGGATCTAATAATTAATATCAGGACAACAAACTCGCGTTTGAGCTTCCTTTATGAGGGCATTGGTTTTGTTTATAGCAACGCTGTGGTGACTTACTATTCTTAGATTTCCGTAGTTCCAACAAATCGGTTCTTCAGTTCTCTTTCCAACTTCTCCTCTTCGAATTTTTCCAACCATTCTTCGTCAGCTAACTGCTCGTCAGCATAGGCTTCTAAATCAACATCTCAGTCTCGAGAGTGCTGCCCTTGGCTGCTGGAACACTCGTCTTCTATCTCGTAATTCTATCTCGCCATTTCGTGATGTGTATTACTAATTGTGGCTAATTAATAAACTGAAACTGAAACTGTAATCCGGAACATAATCTTTAGATTTGCTACTAGTATAAAAAATATCATTATTGGACGCCATTCTTTCCTCTGTGTAACGTTTGCACAATGTTAAGGTAAGAAAATGGTTTTCTTTAACGAGTAAGCACGGGACACAGCTACGCATAACAAGGAATTCACTAAGATCTGACCAAGCGTCGCTGTTGGGAACATACTGGGTCGGCGTCACTAGGTCCCAGTCTCCTCTTGCGTGGTGGTGCGATTGAAATCACCAACTTTGAAGGTATATGAAAAATCGGGTTATCAAGCAAAAACAGTAATTCCTTCTCCATTTTACTCAACAAAATACAAAGATTTTTTTTAAGCAAAAAACCTTTTTTGGGTTGGGGGTGGGGGTGGAGGGTTATAGGCACACTAAACATTAGCACCAACATTGTGTATACTCTCTTGTCAATTCTATTACTGGCATATCCAGGGTTTGAATGTCACCTGGAAAACCCCGAATTCCTTGAATTTGTGCATTTTTCTTTCCAGGCGTGGGGGATACCTTGAAAAGGGAGTATTCAATGTAGTGTTTCCTCAGCAGAGCTACATGATTTGAGCAAAGGGGAAGACCCTTGCATGTCTCACCTAGGAAAAGCATATTATTTCCAGTAAAGTCGGTTGACATTTAGAAGAATTATCCTTGATTGTTGCTGACTTTTGAATTGCCCTTTTCCTTCGATAACTATGCCACTCCCTAATAATGTGAGTCCTTCTATCTGGAAGGCTGACAGAATGGTTAAGATTCTTATGTTTATGGTATTTATAGATGAATGAACTTTAAAAATTACATCTCTTGCATTTGCGTAGCAAAATTAATTTGAATCTTTCGAAAAAACTCTGATTCCGTTCTTTATTGTTTACAGAACATTGATGACATCATGGATGGCGTCAAACCAAGGATGGAGTGATAGAGTAGACCCAGGGGAGTAGCTGTTGACAAAAGAAGTTGCAAATAGAATACACAAAATATAATAAGCTAACTACAGTAATGCATGGTATTTTTGGTGGATTTTAACAGTACATGTCCTGGGGATGTGGCTTTTAAAAAAACTTAGTTCAAAAATGTCAAAATCCCTTTCTTTGCCTGCCCCCACCCCCGATTCCCCGGGAGAACATTAATGTGCGCATTTATTTGTTTAGCCACCCACACTTTTTCTAAACCTCCCTCCGCCCCATTGCAATTACGCACCACTACTAGTCACAAATCAGCCTCATAAAGTAAAACAGCTTTATCTATCTCTTGATTCTGTTCAACCAGCGTCGAAGAGCACAGAGCAAACTTACAAGTAATGGCCAGTTATGATGTTCAGTCACACTAATTGGCACTTCTCTGCGTGTTGTTTAAAGCGAAGCCAGTTGGACCATATAGTTCCATCATCCCAGTGTCATGTTTCTCGAAATCAGCTTATAAATCAATTGTCAAATCCCCAGAGCTATTTTCTATTTTCTACCTTCGTTATATGGCAGAAAAAGAGTAATTATTTTTGTCTTGACGTTCGGTTCTTTATTGCATGAGCTGCCAGTCTGTTACGAGTTTGAATGTTTTTAGTGCTAGGTAGTTTATAGTCCAAACAGAACACAGGGATGTCGGAAAACACGACAAGGATATTTATTCCACACGAACGCGGTAATTCCTCACAAAACTCCACAACAAGCACACGCTAGTGTTGTAAATACACTTTACCTCCGTCACTCTTGTATAAATGTTTGTCGTTCGGTAACATGTTCTAAAAAAGCCCCGTTTTATTAAGCCGATGAAAATAAATACCTACTATCGGATACGCGCGTGACAATGCTATATAATGCAATTAAGGTGCAAGTGTATATGATTAAATACCAAGGTGCAAGTGAATGTGCAAATGATTATCACATAGTATAACACCTTTCCCCTTTTGGAAGACGAAATCCTTAACGGAGTGTCCATTGTCAACTTATTCTTGTAAACTTAAATGAAGTGTTCATTGTTAAGTGTCCATAAGAAAGTCACTTAAGTGATTTAAAAATCACGGCGATTTAGGTGTTCAGTTCATAAGAAAGTCTTTGAATCTTGAAGGAAGTCTGCGTTCACTTGATGAACGGCGAAGTGGCAGTGTAGATTCTTGTTCCACTAGCTGATCCGTTCCCTCTATTGGCTCACTTTCAGATGGTAGGGATATTGTTTCAAATCGGTCCAATCTTCCATCATTGTTGTCGACTGGTTCTGCCTTTGCCTCTCTGATTTGTGCGTGGTTTCGTCGGACTGGCCCCATTGCTGTGCTCACAAGGCAGGACCTTGGAGCGGGTCTTCCAATTACCTTCCCATAGATCCAGGGTTGGTGTTTGTTCGAAGGCCTAGGTTTCACGTACACTTTGTCTCCTTTTGAGAACTCAGTAAGCGGCGCCGACACCCTCTTGTCGTATTGGGCCTTAGATCTCCATCTCCTTTCCTCGATGTTTTCTTGTACTACACTTGGGGACACTATCTGTGGAACAAGTTGACACGGAGCTGTGGGGATGATGTCCCGTAGTTTCCTAGACATAAGGCGTTGTGCTGGCGAGTAATTGTATCCCCTCTGGGGTGTGTTTCGGTACGCTAGGAGGGCCAGATAGGGGTCCTCATGGCGAGACTTTTTCAGAATGTTCTTTGCAATTTTGACTGCTGACTCCGCCTTTCCGTTTCCTCGGCTGTGGTAGGGTGATGATTTACGTATGATGAAACCATATTCTCGAGCAAAACGTGAATATTCATGGCTTTCAAACTGTGGGCCGTTATCGATTATGCACTCATCTGGAATTCCATGCCGAGCAAATTGTCTTTTCATGGCTCGAATAACTGTGTTAGCTGATGTGTTCCCGCTGAGAGGGTCTAGTTCAAAGAAGTCGCTGTAATGGTCGACCATAACGAGGTAGTTGCTTCCATCCAGTTGAAAAAGGTCGGCACTTATTTTGGACCACGGTCTAGTGGGTATATTATGAGATTTAATTGGTTCTTGCGGTCGCTCGCTTAGGTACGGGGCACAAAGTCCACATGATAAACATTTCTCCCGGATTGCTGCTTGCATTCCTGGCCAGAACAGAGACTCGCGTGCTCGCCTTATACTGCTGTCAGCTCCCTGGTGTGCTTTGTGTATTTTCTGTAACATCTCGTCTCGTAGAACGGCTGGGACAATTACTTGATTGGAACTGTATAGAACACCATCATAAACTGAAATTTCATCTCTGAAATTCCAGTACAGCCTAAGTGGCTCTGGGGTTTCCTTTCTTTCTGAAGGTCACCCATTCATTATTACCGTGTGCAGGGATGCTAGAACTAGGTCTTTGGCGGTTTCTCGTCTTATTCGTTGCAGTGTGTCAGGTGTAACTTGGTTTGGCTCAAGATCCATTTCAGCTATTTCCAGGCGAAACACTTCGCATTCCTGCTTGGCAGTGGAGGAGGGCTGGCCAGTGACGGCTGCACGAGATAAAGTGTCCGCAACGTGAAGTTCCTTTCCTTTCTTGTATCGGACAGTGAACTGGTATCTTTGCAACGTCAGCAACATTCTTTGCAGTCTGCGGGGGGGCTTTGCTGAGAGGCTTCTTGAATATTGTCTCGAGCGGCTGGTGATCTGTATGTACCGTCGTGTTTTATGTAGAGGTACTGGTGCCACTTATCCATGCAAGAGACGATTGCTAGGCACTCTTTCTCAATTTGGTCGTAGTTTTTCTCCGTGCTGTTGAGGGTATGTGATGTGAAGCAAACAGGTTGATCATTCTGCAGCAATACTCCACCGATGGCATCTTTAGATGCATCCACTTGTAGCGTTACAGGAAGGGCTACCTCATAGTAGCGTAAAGCAGTTGCTGAGGCGATGAGTTTCTTTGTCGAGTTGAATGCATTTTCATGCTTGTTTGACCACAGGAATGCATAGTCCTCCCTGGTCAAGTCCCTCAATGGAAGAACTGTTTCTGACAAGTTGGCACATTCCAAGAAAAACCTGTACCCCAGACTTGTCAGTTGGCGCTGGCATCTCTGTAATTGCAGCTACTTTAGCTGGATCGGGCTCTACACCTCTGTAAGTAAGGTTACAGAGGGAGATTTAAACTGCAATTTTTTCCCGGAAAGTCGCAGGCCATGGTTGTGGCACTTTTCTAACAGGCTTGTGAGATTTCTGTCGTGATCGATGTCAGCTTTCTCTCTAGAATCTCCGCATACAAAAACGCAGATATCGTCGGCAATGTTTATTACCCCGTGTAAGCCCTCTAAGAATTCATGCTGGCGCCGTTGATACTCCTCTGGTCCCGAGGCGATCCCAAATGGCATGCGAGTGTAACAGTAGCGACCGTTTGGGCCCTGGAACGTAGTCAGTAGAGAGGACTCTTCATCCATCACGATGGTGTGGAAAGCTTCAGATACATCAACAATGGTAAACACTTTAGCCTTAGTTGTGGAAGCTTTTCTTCAATAGTTGGTATTGTGTACTTGGGTCTTCTAATGGCCTTGTTAATTGTCTGACTTGGATCAATGCATATTCGAAGTTTTCCGTTAGGTTTCTCTTTTACCAGGATGTTTGAGAGCCAATCTGTAGGCTGTGTGACCGGCCTTATGATGCCTTCATCACAAAGTCTCTTTAACTCGTCATTTACCTTGTCCAACTTTGCTACGGGAACTCGAGGCGTTGGGGCGTGTACTGGAGTGACATTAGGATCAAGCTCGATGTGCAGGGGAGTTCCAAGAGGATTTCCGCAGCCTGGCTTAAATACATTTGAGTAGTGGTGTAGCACGTCTTCCTTTGTCAGTTTTCCTAGTGGTGGAATATCTCCTTGGACTGCGTTTGTTTCATCAGCATACATCTTCAAGTAATCTAGGGCTTGAGCATCTCTTCCGCTGAGAAGTGGCGGTTTCTGATTAGGCACGTTGACCACAAGAAAATCTATGGTGTGAATCTTGCCCCTTCTGTCACAACAAAAGGTTACTTGGCCTTCAGGGCGGATAGTTTCGCTTCCATATGTGTTAATCTTGCTTCTGGTTCGCGAGATCTTTACGTCAGGAAACAACTTGCTTAGTAAACTGATTGGAATCGTGTTGCATGTGGATGCCGAGTCGATTTGCGCTTTTACGACTTTTGTTTTCCCTCCATGCACGAGATGTAGATGAGCAAAGAATTTGCTTGCCGGCTGCGAGGGTATCTCGCAGTCCGCCACAAACGCTTCTTCACCGTTGTCTTCATCGACAAAATTTAATTGCTGCTGGCGTCCTTGTCGTCTTGCTCCACCTCTACAAACGCGCGCGAAATGACCAGGGATCCCACACTTTCCACACCTTTTGCCAAACGCGGGGCAGTGCTGTTGACGGGGCTGTTGATGGTTGCCGCCACACCAGAAACATTGTATTGATTGCATTGCTGGATTCAGATTTTTCCGCTGATTTGTAAATGTTGATTTACTCGTAAAATTCACTTGTTCCTGCTGTGTGTCCCTGGCAGTTTTCATGAGATGATTCGCGAACACAGTCGCTTCGAACGTTTTACCCACTTCAACAACTTCTCGTAGCGTAACTTTTGTTTGTGCGGTGTTTCTGTGTCTGCGTCCTTTTCCGATTAGTTTCACTCGAAGCGTATCAGACGTTAAGCCAGCGATAAATTGGTCCCTCATAAGCTCGTCAGCGAAGCCTTCATATTCACACTGTGCTGCCTGATTCCGTCCACGCGTCTCCCAGGAGGCGATCGATTCGTTTTCGTTTTGCAGAAGGCGAAGGAACTTTTGTCGTTCCCCTGACACTCCGATGCTAGCACCGTAATATTCTCTTAGTGCGGCGACAACACAATGGGGTTTCTTCTGATTGGCTTCGTCTAGGCCTAAACTGTATTTATAGACCGTTCTCGCTGCTGGAGATAAAGATGCCCGGAGACATGCCATAGCTTTTTCAAGTTTAGTCCATTTCTGTGCGTCAGTTTCTTTCGATGGATCAAACCAATTTTGCATGATGCAGTAATGGGTTGAATCTTCGATGTACGTTTCCAAGTCATGTTTGTCATCTCCTGTTTGCTTGAACTCGGGAAACGGGGTGTTCGAAACCATCGCCATGAGCTGCCAGTCTGTTACGAGTTCGAATGTTTTTAGTGGTAGGTAGTTTATAGTCCAAACAGAACACAGGGATGTCGGAAAACACAACAAGGATATTTATTCCACACGAACGCGGTAATTCCTCACAAAACTCCACAACAAGCACACGGTAGTTTTGTAAATACACTTGACCTCCGTCACTCTTGTATAAACACGGCATCTGCCTAATACAAGTAACCTCTCTGTTACACTTTAACAAACCCACCGCTGCCACCATGTTTGTCGTTCGGTAACATGTTCTAAAAAAGCCCCGTTTTATTAAGCCGATGCAAATAAATACCTACTATCGGATACGCCCATGACAATGCTATATAATGCAATTAAGGTGCAAGTGCATATGATTAAATACCAAGGTGCAAGTGAATGTGCAAATGATTATCACATAGTATAACGTAAATACGGCATCTGCCTAATGTAAGCAACGTCTCTGTTACACTTTAACGAACACGACCTCCGTTGATTATTTACAAAGCGTCAAGGCTTTACACGCGACCTTCGTCACACTTCAGGAAACACTTCTGGCTCACGAAATTATTCTCCCAACACTCCTGGGAAAATACCTATCTAAACACTACACCGATTCTCTTATATACTTTACAGCGAGAGATTCTAGAACTTTCCGGACCTACTAAATAAATAAATATTACAATTAGAAGCTATTTACAGTAACATACGCAAACGGCTTTAAATAGAATTACTGAGCCACGATGATAGAGCACTAATTAAATGAATATGCTAGAAGATTTGAGACGAAATTAGCATATTCGCGAAGCTTCACGGAAGTTACGCAGCGATTATTTTTCGTAACACAGTCCTTATCGGCTGCACATGACATGCAGGTTATTGGTGCCGGCTTAGATTCCAAAGGTTCAACGCTTGCAATTAAAAGTGACAAACCATATGTTTTCTACTACATCAGGTGTTGTTCCGGTCAGTAGGTCTCTTGTACGACTTCTTGGGAGTGATCAGTTGTGATCAAGGCATGGCAGTCGCCCGTTTTTTTCCGAATCATTACAGCAATTAAGGTGGGTCCAAGTCGATTGCAACTGCCAATGATTTGAGCATGGAGTTAATGGTGCATGGAGGCAATGGCCATCGGTCCAACGCTATATCATTATGGTTTTCTTGTAGATAACAAGTCTGTGGACACAACAGAGACACTTAAGATTCTTGGAGTTACATTAGATCGTAAGCTTAATTTTACGAATCATGTGAAGGAGCAAGTGAAAAAAGCATGCGCTAAAGCAACTGCCTTGCGAAGAATACGCAAATTCATACCGATGGATGTTATGGGCCGCCTATATAAAGCGTTCATTTTACCGCATTTGGAGTATTGTGCGCCCTTATTGCTTGGTGTGGGTAAAACCCAGGTTAATAAACTAGAGGTCACGAACTATTATATTCTTAGATCGATTTTAGGTTTTGGCAGGCAAACCCCTTATGAGTTCCTTTTGAAGACTGTAGGCATTAGGTCGTTAAAACAGCGTAGAGAATTTCAGGCCTTAGTCCTTGTGTATAAATGTATACATAATCAGGCTCCAAGCTATATTCAAAATTTCTTTAAAATTAAGTTATGTTCCTATAATCTAAGGGGGTCTGGAACAATTTTGGAGATGCCTAAATGTAATTTGGAATGGCGACATAAGTCTTTTTCTTTCATTGCCGCCAGGACTTGGAACTCATTACCTCCATTTATAAGGGAAGCAGAGGATCTTTCAACTTTTAAACATTTATTAAATGATTATTATAAATGAAATAACGTTCTTACATATTTTTTTTTACATATTTACACAGATTATATATTTTTTAAAAATTGCATATATTGTATTGTGTTATATTAATTGTATATATTGTTTTGCACGCACATGTTTTAACGAGCGCTTTCCGCTCCTAAATGTAGCGTGGTTAAATAAAGTATTGTATTGTATTGTATTGTATTGTACGTCAGAGGAATCAGGCCTGTGCATGCTGGAACGACAAAGGCTGGGCCCACCAAAGGGGCAGGTACTAAACTAAAGGCATGCTTAAGAGCTGTGTAAGGACAGAGCGGTTGCTGGTCGATGAGAGGTAGAGAAATTGTCAGAATGCGCTGGCTAAATTGGGTTGTCTTTAATCATCTGTTAAAGACAATGGCATAGTTGGAAGATGATGTCCGCCCGACGCAGGTGCTTTGATGGATTGAATTGAGCTGAAGCTCTACACAATAGGTAAGCTTTTCGGAGAAGGCCGAAGAACGCTACCAAACAAACTGCTCAGAATGTTGCGTTCCAATGATCATCCCAGTTTAGCTGGTTCCTGAGGGCCAAGGGGATTGGTTTCTTTTGGGACACAGTCAAACCTTTCGCACGCTTAATTCCCCGAAGTGTAGTTGCCAGGTGAAAATTGTTTTTGGTTGGATGAGTAAGACCATGTTCAAGATGTAGGAGGCGGACTGCATTTAAATACGCTGGAATCGAGGACGCTGAAAGTGACCTTGCCAGAAAAGCTGCATAACGATTAAGGGTTGATCCTGCTGCAGGGAGGGGGTGGTAGCCATAATAAACACAAAAAGAGAGGTATCAACGCGTTTGACTCATATAGGTAGACTTGGTACTAGGAGCATATGCTTGACAACGGAAGTTGACAACTTCACGGTCCAGTTGCTGCTCATCATTTGGATCTAAGGAGTGCAAGAGATAATGCCGACATGTCAGGTTTAAAGTCCCGTGATGCAGGGGACTTGGAGAGCAATGCTTGGAACTCTAGCCAGTGACGCACATCATCATGGCTTGAGACACTTCTTCCAAACGTATTGATTGATCCTGGAATGTGCTCGACAAATGAGCTGAAGCTGAAATATACCTTAAGCCAAAACAGATAACGAGTCGAGGCCATGATCATTGGGAAGCGGGACAAACCTTCGGTTAGAATAGTGGCGGCCACCTGGCTGTCTGACTTGACAATTACGCGGTAACCTGACCAGAAAGGTGCCCAACGGCATGCTGCTAAAACAATTGTTAATGTCTCCTTATAATTGATGTGGAGAGGCTAGAGAGCTGGGTGGTCCAAGGCCCAGTTAACATACATCCAGTCGATGTCCCACACACACCTCACACCAGATGTCAAGGCGTCAGTAAGCACAGGTGTTGGGAGCTCTGGGATTGCTGAGGGGAACAAGGTTTTACAGTTATTTGCAGGTAGGAGGGAGGTCCACCAGAGAAGGTCAGCTCTTGCATCCAGGCTTAAATATACGCGATGGTGTGGATGTTTAACAGAGTTTGCCAAGGCGATAAGACGCCTAAGAAAGATGCGGCCCTCTCCGACAACACGAGCCGCCCAATTAAGCTTTCCAAGAAGTCGTTGCAGGTGCAGTTTGGAACATTTATGTTTCAAGGTTGTCTCCTTGTAAAGAGACAAGAATTCAGCCAGGCGATCATCTGGAAGGCGGAGTTCACACTTGACAGTGTCGATTTCAACCCCGAGAAAGGTCAGGCGGGAAGGATAAACAATTTTTGTCCAGTTGATGGTAAAGCCAAGGGACTGCAGTAAGGTTACTAGCATTTCAAAGGCAGCCCTGCAGCGAAGCTGCGTTGGTTCGATGATAAGGGAGTCATCTAGATAGGCCAGTACAGTATACCCTTTGTTGGCCATCATACGACAGGCCGCTTGTGTAAGACGATGGAAGATCATCGGGTTTTCCTGGCTCTTAAAGGAAGGCGCTTATCATAAAGGTAGGTTGGGACTTTAGAACCATTGAAACATCAGGACATTCCTGTAACTCGGCAGCTGTCAGGGTGTGGACCAATTCATCTGTAAGCATTTTCAAATCAACTGTTGCCAGCCAACAACCTGACTGACAGAGGTTTGCTGCGTCTTCGACATTTACATACTTGTATTGTTCCAAATCTATGCATGAATTGGCGTTCATTGTGGGTGGTCGGCGGTAATCCATTATCATGCGTACTTTATCTGAGTCCTTTTTCGGTACATCTCCAAGTGCGTTAATAATTGTTGGCATCTGGGATTTGTCTGCTACTGCAAAACGGTCCTATTGAAGACCCTTAACTAGTTGCGCTTCAAATTAGTCTTTAGATCCAGGTGGTAAGGCAGATTTATTGTTTTGCGTAAAAGCATGTATCACCGTGGAGTCAGGGGGGAGTAGATAAAAACCATGTTGAACACCATTTAAGATAAATTCCCTGTCCGGATCATGTGAAAGTTTGGTTGCCCAGGTCTCAAATATTAAGTCTGTGGAGACCATGGCTGCTTTGGGCTGCTGCATAGACTCTGAAAGGGGCCCTGCTTCAATAGGTGAGCTTTCCCCACACTCTGCGGGATGATGTGTAGTAAAGGGGGGATTGTTCCCTGCATGTAATGATGTGGACGAGATATCTCCTGCTAGATCTTCAGACAAGGTACAATTTGGAGAAATCTCTGCAGTTGAGTGTGGGTTCACAATTGGAGGTCTTGAACGACAGCAGACTGGTGCTGCCATTGTGGATGATTTCCACGATATTGTGGCTTGATGCAAACATGGTCATATCTACATGAAGAGCCAAAGCGGCATGCCCCGCGACCTTGGAAATCATAGCAAACTTGCTTCCCTGTCACTGGGTTTATGACTGGGCGGGACGGTTTCCGAGGAGGTACAGGGCGGATGGTTGTGGCAGTGAGGCTATCTGGTCTATGAAATGTTTGATGAGATACGAATTGGCTGTCAGTTCCCCATGTACAGTTCGTGGCAAACTGCATTCGTCGAAACAAATCATCATACTGCATCACTTTCCGCGGGGGTAGCATTTGGCGAGTTCAGAAACCTTTGAACTGTATAAAATATAATCAAAGATGCCCTGGGTGGATGATGGGAGTCCATCCTTCATGAGAGTATGCATAATACGAAAGTTAGCCGTTGACTACTGAGGGAATGAAATTTTGTCAAGGGAGGGCTTCTTTTCTTGAGAGGATTTTAAGATGATTTTGGCGTCTCCCGAGGTTCCAAGCACAGTCTCCCTGTCCTCTTGAAGGATCAGGAACAAGTAATGGTTGTTTACCTCGACAAGAAGTGGGTTCCAACAGCTGGCGTGCCGGATCTTTCTCTTCTTCGGTCAGGCCTAATAACACTGGTTCTCCCAAAGCATCCATGAGAGATTTTAGCTCGGACTTTGTGGAGGTCTTTTAAGGTTGGTTCTGGGGTAGGATTATCGCCAGGTGTCACTGATTGAACTGCTGCCGCTATCTTGGGGAAAGTGTTCCGCGCCGATTGTCGTTGTAGCTTCAACAGCTCGAGTTTGGTGCGAGTGAGATCTAGTTCAAGCTGCAAATTGTGGTTTCGGAGATCTTCGATCGTTCTGTCTTGTTTAACTGTGGACAGCTGGGCTTTATCACTGGTCGGAGAAAGATCTTTGATCATCGACTCGACCTGACTCAGTTTCCGTTTGATTGCTTCGCTTATTTGCTGAATCTTTTAGTAAGTCGTCCATCTCGTAATCGGTAGGTTTAATCGGCGGCTTAGTTCTCCTGCTGCTCTTTCTAGTGCCCATTGCGAAAACATGAAAAGCACATATTATTTTAGAGAGAGAGTCTGTGAGGTTGGCTTGAACGAAGCTAGGTTGTGTACAAGCACATGGCAGACAAGCTGTATACAGCGCATCACAGAAAACTCGCCCCCAGATCTCTCGCTGGAATTAAATACAAATAATGCCTATTATTCAAAACATTACTTGGGAAGAACTTTGCCTTATTTGCCATCATAGGCTCATTTTCGTTCCCTTCTTATAAGGAATACTTCCTACAATTGCGGAAACTTTCTGCAAATCAGAAAAACTATTACATCTCCTCCCCGGAGATCAAATCTGCACCCTCTCCCCCAATGCTTGGCTTGTTAAATGCTTAATGCATCATGCAAGAAGCGTTAAGTGCATTTTTCTCAATGGTCTACTTTTGTATCAGCTGACATCTCTGTAACAGTACCACTTTGCAGAGTATTAAAGAGAAATTCCTGAAATTTGGGGTACGCAAAGACCAATAGTTTCGTTATACAATGAACTAAAAAAAATTAACATTTTAACCTCTGTCACGTGGCAATAGATTATTTGTTGACTGGTTTTAGTGCAAAATAAGGTTATTTTCAAATAAAGCCTGTAAAAAGCACTGGAAACAACAGCTAAATATAACTGTCAAAACTGTAGTTTACTGTATAGAACGACACAGAAACATACAATATATGCGTGTTTAAAAATCAAATCTTGTTTAGTGAAAGAGCAGGAATTGTTACAGTATTGTTACAGTGAGTGCTATCAAATAAAACCTCTAAAGGCCATGGCTAGTTGCCATAGTACCTATTTTCAGGAAAACCTTCAATTCTCGAGTGCAATCGCTCGATCTTTCTCCACCATCTTTAAACAAACTTTTCGGTGTATTTTCAGGTACATACCACCTTAAAAAGATTCCAAGGTCTAACACTGTAACTAGCGTCCTTTGAATAATTTCAACCTGTGAACATGTTCGTCTATCAAAATGAATTCGAGAAACAAAAATCGTTGCGTGGCGAACCACCGAACTCACACGGTCAGAATCACATCTTGTAGTATAAACACTCATTGTAGGATCTTGACAAATACTACCGGCCACAGTTTTATTTGTAGAGTAGTTTTATGCATTGTCCTTTATTTTATTGAGCTCTTGATTCTGACTCTCATACTACACTAGAATCGATCTACATTTCTCAGTGTTCTGTGATCTTGTCCCTGTGCAGCTCTGGCCGGTACGATCTTAAAAATACTACCGACCAGAGGGACAGCTTGTGTTTAAGGTCACTGGACTTAAGTTTATGCACAGTTATATTTGTAGAATACTTTAATCCATTGCTCTTTATATTTATATTACACTTCAATCACTCTACAGTTAAATATTTTCAGTGTTCTGTGATGTTAATTTGTCCCTCTGGCCTGTAGGATCTTGAAAAATACTATCGGCTAGAGAGACAGCTTGTGTATAAGGATGGTAACTGGACTTAAGTCCATGCACAGTTTTATAATTTGATACATTGCTCTTTACTTTTATATTACAGTGCAATCACTACAGTTAAATATTTTCATTGTTCTGTGATCTTGTCCCTCTGGCCTCTAGGATCTTGAAAATACTATAGGCCAGAGGGACAGCTTGTGTATAATGATGGTAACTGGACTTACGTTCATGCACAGTTTTATTTCTAGAATAGTTTGATACATTGCTCTTTACTTTTATATTACACTACAATCAATCTACAGTTAAGTATTTTTAGTGTTCTTTGATCTTGTCCCTCTGGCCAGTAGGATCTTGAAAATACTACCAGCCGGAGGGACAGCTTGTGTATAAGGACGGTTACTGGACTTTTTTTCCTTCTTTTTCTCTTCCATTATATTGTGTATAATTGCCCACGAAACATAAAAGATATGGTCTGCATACACTTATGAGGCATGTGTTTCCATTTATTTGCGTGACAAATCATTGAGGTCAGACAAGGAAAAATTTAAAAAATGTTCTTTATCAGACGTGTTTAACGTAACTTTTAAGATAAATAAGAAGAGGAATTAAAAAAAATCATCCATTCCTGTTCAAGTTACAGTGAAGTTAAAAATCGATGCCCCAAACAACCTTTCCACCGTCGTCCACGGAAAAGAAGCTGTAATCAGACGACACAAACCCGGCCAAAACTTTACCTCAATAGTATACATTACAAATTAGCGACACTGTACACTAGAGCATAATTATCAAGTGACTAGTCCACTTAAACAACCCCTGGTAATTACAAGAGCAAAAATAAATGCTAGGGCAAAGTCATGATTTTTTAAATAGTGCACTGACCTTTGGAACCAAACTCTTTGTCTACTCTCCGAATAATAAATTTACTTATGTCTGTGTCATATCCAGAAATCACCCTACATACTTCATTGTC
This sequence comes from Catalaphyllia jardinei, assembly GCA_022496165.2. NCBI lineage: Eukaryota > Metazoa > Cnidaria > Anthozoa > Scleractinia > Caryophylliidae > Catalaphyllia > Catalaphyllia jardinei. The sequence continues at coordinate 12,141,949 of CM042754.1, forward strand.
CGTGGACACAAATATTCCTTTATTAGGAGACAAAGAATCTTGTAAACTACTCGAAGAATCCATCTTTCAGTGTCCAAGCATGTGGCTTTGATGTGATCACTACCACAGGGAATTTTCCACTTATTTCGTGCCAAATTCATCACGTCATTTACATTGTCTGAGACTAGTTACCAGGGGTGGGAGATTATTACCTGTGTTAGCCACATCATAAGGACCCCAATAAGTTTAACAAGTTTCTTTTTGTTGGGGGGGGGAGGGGGTGGACAGGGGGTCAGAACCTCCCGCTTCTCGTACCCTTTTCTCCCGCTTCGCGTACCTTTATCTCCCGCCCTTGTTCATTTAGCTCTCGTCCCCTGTAAATAAGGAAATTCGAAACACATACTTGCCATTTAGGTGCGCAAACTTTAGGGTTTCTTTTCCTTTTTTCCTTTGTTTTTAGCTTGCTCATCTTTCTCACGTCTTTTGACAGGTTAAGTGAAATTTCATGGGCTGTGATGTCACAACCTAAAAAGGGTTTCCAATTTTACCAGAAGTGGGCCTGAGTTCTTTTAGCTCAAGGCTGAATTTTTTTTTCCTTCAGTCCAGAAGTCGCAAAATAAGTTAAATTTAAGTCAAAACACATTTTGCATTCTTGTTTTTAAGAGTGTTTTAATGCTTGATATTATATATGATTCCCACCTTCTTAAAACTTCCACTTACCGCCCTTTCCTCTCCCACCCACTCCCACAAATGGTCTTGCGGGTTCTTTCCAACACAATTTTTGCATGAATCGAGGGGACGACAATTCGAAGGGTATATCCCCGCCACCGGCCTCCTTGTTCCCAGAGAATTTCTGGGTGGACGAAGGAGTTGTAGACAAACGAGGCTCTCCATTTACAATCCTATTTAGATAAATTCCATGTAAGGCTTATTTCACATCTTGCAGCTAGTGTGTATGAATTCTTCAGCGATTTGCTAAACCGGCATGACTTTGTACGCAGCTCCTCGTGAATACTTATTTGGTAAATAGCAAGCCACTGCGTATGGATCGTACCCACTGTCTTCTCCTTGGATAGTGAATGGTGTTCCGGCAGGAGCTTTAATCTTGAAGTGATGATAACTGAAAAGTAAAGGGCATTTTAATTAAAGCTCTGGAATAAAATAAAATCGGTCCGCGAGTAAAAAGCTCACTCTACAATAACAAGTCCAGAAATCAAATCAACCAGAAGAATGTGCACAGTAAATACGTGATTAGAACGGTTAATAAGCCTATACATCTAGCTCCAGAAACATGAGCTTGATCAGATAGCTGCAAAAAACATAAGAATCTCTCTAGACAAGCGTATAGCTTTCTCGAAGTAACGCTACGGCGTACGAGGGCAAATATGATACCGGTGATAAGAATCTACCTACTGTACTTGCAAACAGTTCTAATGTCAGGCCTGGTGTCACAATATAGAATGCAAGTAAACAACATTTTCACAGTAAACGTCATATTTTGTCCCTCAAAGGCAAATACTCGGAGACCTAAAAACATATCTTGCAATATAAATGAGCCAAAACAATATACTAACACATGGCAAATTACAGAGGTGTCAAACTCTACGAAGCAACATGCAGATAACAGCGGAAATCATGAAGACCTATGACCTTTAAAATTTGCGGCTCTACTCTGCTAAAATTCTTCATAAACACGAGCCGGTGAAGCGACAAAAAGGTCGAGTGACCAACAGAGAACGGCAAATGTACAAATGTCACGAGCCGTAGAAGTCGTGTACGCTAGTCAACCTCATTTCACACTGATATGATACAAGGATGAATTTCGTCATTGTCAACATCAACATTTATCTGAAATCTAAACCATAACTCCAACTTAAAGGACTGTTTGTCCGCAACATCAGACTTCCCCTTTACTCTGTTTTACTTGATTTCCACAAAGACGACAACTAGTCTTCAGGAAAGATATATGTTCGCCCATGCGGATAAACGCTAGGAAAATGAAGATCAAAGTGTTATCATAAAGATTCTCGTCCCTATAGCTAGAGGCTTCGACTTACTCAAAACGTCGTTTATACATGGAAGGCCAGGGCATGAAACAATGTGGCAAAATAAAAACGACTTCCTGTAAGCGACAAAAATTCCAGAGCTATGATACAACTTGATAAAAATATATAACAACAACAACAACAAGCTTTTATTACCAAAATAAAAAAGTCAATTATTACATTATAATATATTAATACGCAAGAAAAGGTAACTTTCACTCAGGATAACTAAAAAGCTAATCGAGCTGAGTAAAACTAAGTACTGTTTAAAATAGAAAGTAGGTTGGCACTAAAGCTAGAGCAAAGGAATCAAATCACAATAAAAAGAGATGAAAAGAGTAAATAAATAAATGAATAGATAATAGATATTTTTACCAAAGCCTTCGATTTTATGTCACGTAAGGACTTGAATAACTAAATTCATCAAAATAAATAAATTGACAATAATCAAAGTAAATTGACAATGTGCAAAGTGTATATGAAATAATTCATATTTGAACTGCGGTTGTAGATGCAAGTGAAGTATGATCCTCGCAGTAAATTTTCCAATTTAAGCAATTTGAAAGCTGAAGCCTGAAAAAAATCAGGGCTTCAACGGGATTCGAACCCATGACCTCCGCGATACCGTGCGATGCTCTACCAACTCAGCTATGAAGCCACACATTGGGAGCAAGGTCAATTTATTGAGTTCATATCTCCCGTAAGGAGTGAAATGATGCAAAGTGTATATGAAATAATTCCTATTTGAACTGCGGTTGTAGATGCAAGTGAAGTATGATCCTTGCAGTAAATTTTCCAATTTAAGCAATTGCTCCCAAAATGGTATTTTGCAAAAACAATTAGTAAAATGAATATTCTTCAATGGGCAGGCCTTCGACATTCTATACCTGACTTTTTGAAAGGCGATTACACATCCCCACCATTATATTAACCTCTCCTTCTTTCCTGATTCACAACAACATCTTTGATGTGACGATAAAAGAAATCGAAAGATTATTATTTATAACTTGTCACAGAAAAAGGACAGACTCCAAACATTATCCATAAAATATTAATGTCCTTTCGGATGATCATTTGAGAGAATTTTTTCTGTTACCTCATTCTGTTGTGCTCGAATCTTATCTTAAAGCTTTCCAGTATAGATTGCTTCATAGTATACTGTATACAAATAAAAAATTATTCAAAATCAGTTTCAGAACAGACGATGTTTGTACTTTTTGTAAGGCCGAACCAGAAACTTTGTACCATGTCCTTTACCAATGCCCCTACTCAAGGCGATTTTGGAACGATTTTGAATCTTATTGGTGCCTTTTATCAAATCAACAAGTTCGTCTTTCTTTGCAAAATGTTATATTTGGTATCATATCTAAGCAATGCCCTTAAACAAAATTACAAAATTACTTTATTATTGTTGGAAAGCTGTTTTTGTGGGACTGAAGAAGAAACCAAATGAAACCTAAAATTAAAGGTTATCAAAACAAAATAGCAAAAAAAATATGAAACTGAACGTAAAATAAAAAAGGAAGATTACTTTGAAAAAAAATGGATATATTTAGTCCTGGCCAGAAATCAAATTGATATATCAGTAAATTTAATATTTAGGTAATTTAGGTTGTTCGCTCTTTGTATCCGATAAGTTACTGAATGTTCAATCATTTATTATTTCTTTTCTTTTTTTTTTTTCTTGTGTAGATTTTTTTGTTACTTGTAGTATGCTAATGACGTAAATTAAGACCCATCTAATAATTTTTAGCTTTTTTTAAAATTGAATCTTGAATAAAATAAAAATAACTTTGCGCTTCAAAACTACCACAACGATCATATTAGAATAAGCTTATGCAAAATGCGATAGCTACAAGAGACTTCACAGTGCGAATGGCGCCGAAGTTACACCATGCCAGATTTTTAAAGCCCGTGCATATGGACTAAACTATCGTGCATATGTAATTTTTTGCATAAACAACAGGCAAATTTATTCTAGTTTCTAATAGTAATTTTTTCGAAAAGCAGAAAATTCGTTACAAACCTGAGATTTGTGTGTAATTGAAGACAATTCCACTTCAAAGCCATCCCCAACACAACCGTCGACTGCAATTTCAGCGCACATTTCGCAGCTCCAAAGGGAAAGAAGCCATCTTTGTATCGTTCCACATGTTCCTCGATTGTCACTTTATCATCACGCTTAGTCTCATGGGATAGATACGGGAGGCTAAAACGTCAGGGCCGCAAAGACGATATGAATATTGATCCTTCTTTGTGAGGCCCAGAGGCCATTTTTAAGAACGTCATCAGATATCCAAAACTGGATATCCCCCGGACTGAAATGGGGTTACACTTTGTTATTTAGAAAGCCTCATTAATTAAAATTATATCCAGGAGGGAAATAGACTAGAAATGTTGCAATGCGAGTGGCTTTGTAAGTTTGTCAGGTTAGTATCCTTTAAGCAGTACACAGGGGGGGGGGGATTAAATAGTATCCCAGAGTCCTTTGCGTTTTCAACTATATTATCAAAATTTAAAGTGACGTCATCAGTATCTCTGAGAGCGCAGACCAATCGTACCGTTAAAGATGGCGGACAACTTCATAACGTGGTATGACGCAAAATGCTCTGCTTTTCAAATAACCAGACTGATTTACGTCCCCTGCGTATCAGCATAAGAATTTGGTGTTAATTTGAAAGGTTTCTCCTGTGCCGCACTGTGTTGCAAGATTCATTGGAGTTATCTCGAGAGTATGTCCCAATGACGTGTTTGCCTTGTGTCGAAGTTTGTTGAAGGTGATGCAACTGATGAGCTCTTCGATGGATTACTGAGTCCAGTCTTAATCCCCATAAAATGCTAGTAGCGACGTCACTGTGAGTATCGACTTGCTGTGTTAGTAGTTTCAATTTTATCACCAAAGAGTAGAATTTTGAACCAACATTTTGTCATTTTTACGGTTTGGAATAATCTTGATGAGAACTAACTTTTTGCTTCAATCAATTGTTTTCTGTAGTTTGTTGATCCTACTGAAAACAGTGAAGAATCGACTGGGGCTTTGATACGGGATTATGCTCCGCTGAAATCCGTGGGCAGCTGTTGTTCAGGCTTCCACAATTCATGAAGCGAAAGCTATTGATACTTGTTGCCATCCGGTTGATCTGGAGAAAGCTGAATGTAACTGCAGCAATTTCTCGAAAACTATGAAATGTTTGGTTTCGTTTCTCCGCATTAAAAATCCCGTAGAAAGTGCACCTGAACCACCAGACATCGGGACCTTAAATGTTCAAGACGAGGATGCTTGTGATAGTAATGAGGAGTGTATCCAT
>CM042754.1:12180823-12189948 GCA_022496165.2 Catalaphyllia jardinei
AGATCTCTCTGCATTAACTGTGAACTGTCAACCTGCCTCGCTAAATACCGCCATTGAGTACAAAGCATTCAGTTGCCTTCAGCGCCGCCTACGAGTTACTGCTCTGGTTTTCAAGTTTATCAAGCTTCTGAAGGCGAAACATAGAGGAGCTAATGAAACGTCGGTGGTAACAAGTGCAGACATGAAAGAAGCTGAACTGTGTTGGGTAAGTGAGGTGCAGCGATCACTGAAAGTCAATAAGAACGTCAAGTCATGGAGACAGCAGTGGAACTTGTTTCGAGATGAAAGAGATGTCGTGAGATGCCAAGGGCGACTTGGAAATTCGGATCTGATAAATTCTGCAAAGTATCCCATCTTGCTTGATAACAGCCATCATTTCACTACACTTGCTGTTTGGAGCTGTCATAGGAGAGTTATGCATGGAGGCGTTAGGGAGACACTTGCTGAACTGAGATTGTTCGAGGTCGTTACTTTGTCAGAAAGTTGCTATTTGGTTGTACAGTTTGTAAGAAGTTTCAAGGGAAACCGTACAAGACACCACCATCTCCGCCTTTACCTGGTTGCAGAGTGAAGGAGGCCCCTTCATTTACCTACATCGGACTGGATTATCTAGGCCCTCTTTATGTGAGATCTACAAGTGAGAAAAACCGAAAGGTGTGGATATGTTTGTCTACATGTTGCCTAACGAGAGCTGTATATTTTAAAGTTGTTCCAAACCTAACAGCTGCAGCATTTCTGAGATGCTTCAAGAGATACGTTGCTCGCAGGTCAATGCCTTCCTTTGTGATATCGGATAGCGTTAAAACCTTCAAGAGTGCCTCCAAGGAACTAGAGAAGATAATGAATGACCCTAGTGTGATCAGGTACTTTACCCAGGAGAGGATAAGGTGGTCATACATTTTGGAGAAGGCCCCATGGTGGGGAGGTTTCTATGAAAGATTAGTAAAATCTCTGAAGAGAAGTCTCAAGAAGACGATTGGTCGGGCCAAACTCACTCAGGACGAGCTTGTGACTGTCTTCGCAGAAGCCGAAATGATTTTAAATTGCCAACCTATCTCCTGTGTTTTATCGGAAGATGTAGAGGAGCCCCTCACTCCTGCCCATCTTATCATTGGCCGAAAAATGAGTGCTCTTCCTGAGGCAGACAGCCATGTAGGTGAAGACTTTGGAATTTCGCAGAATGACCTAAGTAGGAGAGAGAGACACCTCAACATGATTCTGGGTCATTATTGGAAGAGATGGAGAGCAGAGCACCTACTTGAACTACGAAATGCCCACTGCCGAGTTAAGAGAGCAACGGGATCGAGTTTGGTCTCTGTAGGCGATCTGGTCTTGGTCCATGATGAAGGGCACCCGAGATCCCACTGGAGTGGGTAAAATAGAACGGATCCTGACAACCAAAGACGGTCAAATTCGAGGTACAGAACTCAGAGTCCAGGGAAAGTAGTCCAAGAAACCCAGTCTTTTGAGAAGGCCACTACAGTTGTTGTACCCACTGGAGGTGAGCTGTGTTACCCATGAAACCTCTCAGCCGGAATCAGTACCAGAACAGTCGGAGCAGTCAGTGCGAGGGCTAATGAGAGAAAATCGAGAACGGCGCAAGGCAGCAGTTGAAGGAGAACGATTGTGACGACAGTGGATTGCGTAATTACAAGATGAACATTGAACTATTAAGTTTACTTTTGACACTGAACGCTGAACATTGTTTGTTGAGTTTTCATTTGCTCTTTTTCGCTAATTTAATGACAGTTTGTCTATTGAGACAACTTTGATTAGTTGATTTAAACACTGAACTATTGACCATTCTATCATGGGGAAGTGTACGCGATGACGTCATTGTTTAAGACCGAAAGTGCCTTTTGGAACAAGTGAATGTTGTTGTTTAGCTGAGAAGCCATTTTGAAAATTTGTTTCGAGCGAATCTGAGGAAATCTATCTAGGAAATAGATCTAATCCTTTCCTAGCTAGAAAATCTAATCCTCGTCTGAGCCAGCTGTAACCTAGAAGTAGAGCCTACGGAATCTTAAGGAAATACAGTCCATTGAGAGAAATCTTGTACATGCTGTTAGTAAGCTTTATATGTGCTAGATACCTTAATGTGACAGCGAGATACTGTTAGTGAGTTTTATAGGTACTAGTGCGTTAATGTGAGAGTGTTGATGCTGTTAGTGAGTTCATATGGACTAGATACCCTAATAATACAGCGCCGAGATGCTGTTAGTGAGCTTTATAAGTGCTAGCGACTTAATGTGAGAGGGTTGATACTGTTAGTGAGTTCCTATGTACCAGTCAGTACGTGGCTGTGTAGAAGCGGGATGCGGTTCAAGTCGATGTCCACAATTTGACCCTTGCTCACCATAGAGTGTCCCGTAGCTCAGTAATTAGAGTATCCCAGTAGAACACGGAAGGTCGTGGGTTCAAATATACCCAGTATACGTTTCGCCAAGAATTATCATAGCTCAAATGTAGCCGTACCCTCCCCCGAGGACAAACGGGGCAAGGGTACCGCTAAAGGTAGGCTATTTTTATCATGACCATGTCATGACTCGACTCAGATCATTAGGGGATCATTACCTCTTTTGTTTCATAGTCAACCCTCGGAAGTACAAGCTAACTCCACCCTAACGGTTGTACAAGAGGGGAGTGGATTTAACTCCCTGGGTTTGTGTTCGCTTAAACCATAGCGAAAGAATCTTACATTGATTAGATAACTCTGAGCTTGCTCAGCAAGATGATACCATTTTGTTGGTCTTGACATCATACAACGTCAAATGATGTCATTCGACTCGCCAGCTTAGATCCGCCATCTTGCATTTAAACTATATCTAAGATCTATCTCTAAGATGCACCACTCAAATTCGCTTAAAAAATACTTTTGCCCGAAACTCTGGCAACTTAAAGACTTTACCGAGGTTAGAACACAAACAGATTTGGTTTGATTTGAAATGATTTTCTAGCCTCGTCAGGAGCCACTTAATATTTCTCCTCGTCAGGGTCCGTCGCGCCGTCTCCAAAAGGAAAAAAAATTGGCATTTTGCGTGACGCTGTAAAATATTTAATTGGCAACATCTAGTAATGAGTCTTATGTCATTTTGCTCATAAACCTTTCTAGTTTCCCAAGAGACTAACCAATTTTGTCCTAATTTAAGTGGCATGACGAAATCAAGCATATTACTGAACACCACTAATCGCAATCAAACGATAGCTGGAAATGGCCTTCATTTAGAAGCCAATTTTTAAAACTTGGGACCTAGCTGAACCCTATAGTCTACACAGCTGAAAAGTGTAGTCCTTTATCGGCAAAAAGATGCAAAACCCCCTGTACGATTTCAGTATTTCAAAAGTTATGGCCGTTTGTTTCAGCACATGTATGGGCATTTCCGACATTCAAGCCTCCGCAGAGAATGGGGAACAGCTACTCAGAGTTTCTCCTTAGAGTGTAAATCGTCTTTTCAAAACTTTGAAAAAACCTTTTATATGGGAGGGTGGCATCTAGCTCCCCCTCCTTGTACGTCCTAGGGTTAAGTCTCCCTCACCCCCCTCCCCCGTATAAAGTTGTTCAGGTTTAATCCGTTTCGTTATTCTGAACGTCAGAAGACTGCACTGTTAAAATATAAGCTGCAATTTCCTGTGATCTCGCATTTTGTGAAATTAAGTTGTGGGACAGCAAGATTATCAATAAACGTTATTGAAAATAAGAGTAATTTGCAATTTGGAATTAGCCGTCTTTTTTCTTGTCTATGAAGGCCCTTTGCAAGTGTATTGCTAACTGTTCAGAATCAACTTGTTCAGTAGCAACAATATTATCATCCCTTATCCCTTGTTACACTTGGCTATCACAAGGCTTTTGTAAGAAGGGAGTGCACCAGTGGGCGGGGATACTCGAAATTCACTTTTCTCTTGGGCGAGGACCGGGGACTTCCAGTAAATGCCCCCCTCATGCCCAACGGGGGTGGGTGGGGTGGGTTTCAAATGCCTGCAGCATTACTTTAGCAGACGTAGAAATACGCACGACCTAGTGATGTGTTCAGATGGCGCTAGTTGCCAGCAGAGCGACCTTCCCAATTCAAAATCAGAAGTGCCAGGGCCAGAAAGGGTTGGTCTCAGAATTCTACAGCAGTCGTTGTATTAAACATGTTCACCAGAGACACTGGCTTAGCAAATGTTTCATAAATTAAATGGAGGCCTTTTCATCAAGTTGAATTGGTTTCGTAAGGAAATGAAAAGCCTCGATGGTGTCTTTGGCTTAAACATGTCACTTGAATAACTGACTGACTGACCTCAAGATTTAGATTAAGGGTATGTCTAAACGAAGTCCATGCCACGGTGGATATGGAGCGAATCAAAACGAAATTTTATAATTCGTCGTCCTGGAGCATCTTCTTTGCTTTCGTCTTTTCGCCGAAAGCGAATTTATCATAATTCCCGTCCCTCCGCGCTCACTTCTCGTTGTTATCGTCTCTTTCGTATTGGTTAACTTGAGCTCTTTAATAATGCCATCTAAATAATATGACGCCATCAATCAATTTAACGGACGTCAGTTTAATTAGTTTTGGACATGATATAAGTAATTATAACTTCAACCTAACAGTATGCGGGCCCCAAAAGCGCTCCACCATCGCTACCGCCCTACACAAAAGAAAGTCCGATCTGGAAAACTTCAATATATAGCCCTTTTCATATAACATTTCCTTACGATACGATCCAGCATGTATACGAGGCATTTTTGCGCTATTTTGTAGTTTCAGCCCGAAATTGCCTCGCGTCCACGTTCGATAACAGCGTAATGCAAATGAAAATAGTTAACTGTGAAATGTGCTACTGTGACAGAATAGGTCATGTGCGAGATATCAATATTCTAACATGGCTCAGAGGCTTTCGGGTCAAAATTTTAAATTCTTTGAGCTTCTTTTGTCGTTCAATCCCTAAAAGAGACTCGGTTACAAAGAAAACAACATCAAATATAACAGTTTCTCCTGAAAGACTTAAGAGCCATGTTAGAATATTGATAAACCCAGAGAGTTTTGTTTGTCCTTTATAGGCTCTATAAGAGTAATAAAAAAAAAGAAAAAACAACAACCCGGAGGGAAAATAAAGAACGACTGAGTCAACGCATATATATTCGAATTGACAAGATCTTGTACTAAAAAAAGATATTTATATTACCCAACCCTTTCATAGGTTGTGTTTTAATAGGTTGAGTTTTATTAAGGTTACAAATTAACTTAAGTTAAAATTCAGCACTTCACTTTCTTCGATTCTTATTGGTTTAAATTGATCACGTGACGCTATTGTGTTCATCAGTGGTGAGACACCATCTGCCTCAGTGCCCGTTCGAGGAAAATACCCGGATGGATATTTATGTCGGTAAAATCGTATGGGAAATTAAGCCAGCCCTAAAATACTAATAAATAAAACTATACTAAAACAAATAAATAACAGTAAAAGCTAAGCTACTGATAAATATTACATTTCGCTTTCACGCCTTCCATCTCAAATATGTTGAAAATATCTCAATGTGGTTTTGGAACTGGCGTGCGGAAGAAGATTTAGTGGCGAATAATAAAGAAAATAGTGTAACCATGGTAACTATCGGTTTAATAGTTGCCCCTTGAAACTTGATGTTCTAAAAACTAGCATATTTTTGTTAGGAACATCAAAAAAAAAATTGGCAAGTTGTTGTCTTCCTTCTGGGTTCCTTTCTAGTCGCAGAACAACTGACTGTAAGCATGCTTGATATGTACACGTCATATGGGAAGGATACTACATGCAAGAGCGATACAATTTCCCTTCCCTCCTTCTTGTCTTTTGTATGGCCTACGATTTCAGCTTCATGGTGGGAGACGACTGTTTCTGCAAGGTCGACTGCCCTATGATGTGGAGGTTGCTCGACCGTTTCAACTGATCACACTGTCTGGGGATATTCACCCCAACCCATGGTCGACGTAGGAGCGGTATTAAGTATCTTTGTGGAGCAACCAGGACGCCATTTTGTGCTACAACTAGACGCCTTGCCGCGTGTACCCAGGCAGTCGCTATACTGAGAAGCACTATCTATATTGCCATTGAGCTTAAATGTTCTCCATTTGAAGTCGTGCGAAATTCAATCGAATCGATGTGCTCAAGCTATTCTGCCTTCGATTGCATTTCTTGGAATCGATTAATAGCTTATTACTCGTACACAGACCTTTAGCACGTAAAATGAGTCAAGATCGTTACATTAGCCTATAAACGTTTCAATCTATCTTTCGCCTTTGCCGTTGTTGTTGTTTGTTTGTTTGTTTGTTTGGTTTTTTTTTCATTTCTCAAACGAGAGAGACATTTTGAATTTCAGAGTTATGGCGGTGCGTGACATAGAGCCAGCCTGGGCTCTGTAAATTCGTTCAAAATAATTCGAGGAATATCTCAGGTTTGGGAAAACGCAGATTTAGAAATTAGAGAAGTGTAATCTTTATCATCACAATTTCTTGACTTTATCCACTGAATTGTTTTCGAATAATTTTTTTATTGCTTCAGGATTGCGTGACAGTACAATCCAAGAATTTTGCTGGGGTCAACTCGTCTTTTATCTTTAATGTACAATAATCCGCTACATGGGTTTCATTCATGAGAAGTCACATACCTCTGTTACAAGAAAATAACGAGATAATATCGTTTAGTTCGAGATTTTAACTTTATTACACGTTACGAAGTTTCTCAGAGCGTTTTACTTAGGTGAACTCGAACAGATACAGTCGTAAACAACAGAAACATATTCTCTAATCTTTCTGCTCTTGTTGCTCAGACGTTATGAGTTCGTGCTGAGATCCTACTTGGTTCACGATCACGTCTAAAAATACGATGACGCTTCTGAAGATGCTCTTATCAAGGTGAAGAGTCCATAGCCCCGGTTGATAGCTAGCTCCTTTGGCATGTTAAACACGATTCTTGATGAATTCACTCCAAACGTTCGCTCGTAAATTGTTGATCCCTCGTAAGCCTTGCAGACCGATCCTTTCCGAAAACATTTAACGATCTTTAGTGTTGGTCTACCGCGAACGGTGTGTTCGTTTGTATGTGATTTCATCGCCCCAGAAATCATGGAATCCGACCTAGTAGCTTTTTCACGACGACAACTGCTGTAAATTCCATGTGTCGTACGCTGCATTAGTGACGCATGCGCTGTAGAGACCAGACGGCGATTTGTGACTGAACGAGGGATAAAAAAAGAAAGGAAAAGAAAGCCGAAATTTAAACCCAGGCCTCACTGCCTGGCTAATTAATATAGCGAGTGTTGGTTTCATGCGAATTGTGCCAGTTTGAGCAAACAAACTTTTAAATATTATCTCGACCGGCATAATCTGGATTAGGAATGGTTTTTTTGCACACTGTCCAAATTAAGTGTTTTATTCTCTGATGATGATCTTCAAAGATCAAAAACTCCATCTGGAAATAATATAATCTTATAATTAATCGCAATGTTCGTCATGCTCTGAGGGTATTCCTCCAGACATGAAAGATTATGATTACCAATTAGTAATCAAATGCGACTCAACTCTAATGTGGCAATTTATTTCAGTTTTGAATATCTAAAATACATATGTACATTTGGATATTCAAATTGAAGAGAAGAAACTTACCTACTCAAAAGTTTAAAAATAGATTTCAATCGACGGCTTTAATGTGCAGTCATCAGCTGATTGCTGAATGACGTCATCAATGTCTTGAACAAAAAGATTCCACTAATTCCATTCAAGTTTAAAGCAATCAATTGTATCGCCATGTTTCCGGAAGACTTGAGAAAGAGGTCTCTACGTGTCTTACTCTATGATTTATCGTTTTTTAAAACTCTATTGTAAAGTGGCGCTTTCTTTGAATTCCTGGTTACCAAAGAAGAAAAATGGCCGATCTTCTCAGGAGACCATGCAAGAAGCGATTGACTCTGGTAGACAAATTAATAAATACATAATTAATAAATAATAAATATCTCGGATGATAACATAGCATGGTTTACATTTCGTGTACGCCACAAAAAAATAGACAACTCGTTGGGATGCCTTGTTATTTATTTTCTAATTGCCCATAATTCACCCTGATTAGTATTTTATGCAAAATATGGGATGATGAATGAAAATGAGCAAACTGATTGGTTCTGTCAGAACTGTTTTCTTGACGTGTTCTTCTCCACTAGATTTATTTTGTAAGAATTATTTTCACCAGGTAGCTTCGAGCACTTTTTGATATGTTTTGAAAACATCCTTTATGGTAACATTGTTGCAAGAGGAAACATTGAACTGGATAGCTGCGCCTCCCTTAATCTCACAATTTTACAGTTAAACTACTTTCTTAACTTCTTTGTACATGATGATGATTTTCAAGCAGCTACGAATTCAGTTTTATCTACAAACGAGCCCATAGAAATAAAAAGTAAGGTATCTATTCGTTTGTGAGCGTTTATTTTCATGTGAGTATTAGGAAAAATGGACCAATATATCTTCCAAACTATTGCTAGTTCAGTGATATTTATAACTTATATTTTCAGTGCAATTGTTCAAAGGGAACATTCAACTTCCATACTGTTAATTACGGCTTTATCAATCGAAAGCAAGAAAACTGCGTTGTAGAACTCATTACACGAATGTTTAGAGAGGAAATTACGCTTGTTTCAAAATGTAAGCAATGACTACACGAACGTGATGGATAGCACGAGCTATTTACAGGTGTTCAACGAAAAATATTGATGGCTGTTTCTCATGGAAAGAAAGAAAATGATAAAACTACATTATTTCGAAAATTAAAAGGAAATAATGATGTAGTTAAACTAAAACCGCTTTAAAAAATGTAGCTAAAAATTTAGAGCTTTCACCTTTAAAGGGCATTAATGAGACTGTTAATTGTTACTGAGACCTATATGAATTTAGATCTTCTTTAACGGAAACCGAAAAAGAACATTTAATAGTTTTTCAAGGAGAAAAAATTCGGATTATTGCCTTTTGATAATAAAAAAGCCAGTTTAAATTGCATGCAGTTGACGATGACTACATTTGAAATATTCTGTGCAGTCTAAAGGGCGCAATAGTGTAAGCGCTGCACAGCGTGACACTTGACGGACAGTAGATATTTTAGCTTGTTAGTCATGGCGTCGT
>CM042754.1:12190048-12216036 GCA_022496165.2 Catalaphyllia jardinei
ACAAAGTTTTCAAATTTCCAGCGAGTTCAAGTTGAATAAAGGAATGACGCTTTTTGTGCTTTTATTTTAAACAGTTAATAGATTTTTCATGAGCCAATCAGGGTCAAAAGAGATTGGGCAAGACCGGGCAACCTTATTGTTTTTATTGTTTAGAGCGACGCTTATTAGTATGGAGGAAGACACTTCATTAGTATGGAGGAGGACACTTTACTGATTAGTATGCAGGAAGGCACCTCATTAGTATGGAGGAAGACACTTTATTAGTATGCAGGAAGACAGGGGAAGACAGGGGAAGACAGTAACGGGGCTTAATTCCCAACATAGTAGACTACTATTCTAGCTTCTCATTTGATCATAAGCGAACAAAAACTAAGATGAATTAAACAAAAACGTACAACAGGAACGACAAAAACATGTTTGATTATATTTCTATTTATATTTTGCTCTGATTAGTGAGTAACCTCGTTCCCAGAGTTTCTCTGTGAGATGAGAGACCCTGGGAACGAGGTTGCTCGCTTGCCCCAGGGATCGTGTTGCAATAGGGGGCGGTAAGTTGAGAGGCCCTGGGAACGAGTTTGATTAGTGAGAATCGCATTACAGAAGTCTAATTAACCAGTTTGAAATTATTTAGCGAACGCGAAACACAGTTTACTTTGTTGCATTCCAAGCCATTGCAAAAAACGTTGCATAAGGATAAGTATTGCATGATCGGTATATAACCTCGCCATATCCTGACTAGAGTAGAGGAAATAAGGTGAGAGAACGCATCGCTGTGCCCTATGATAATCTTTTTCAATCTATTTTAAGCTTCGAGTCACGCGGTCAAAGTTATTTTTAGTCACGCAGGGAATGGCCAACGGACATCAGGTTGTGTCCATCTAAATAAGAGAAAAAAGTAAGTTTGTTTTGAACTGCCGCACTGTTAGGAATGGAAATCATTTTCAAAGCTGAGCAGGAAAAGTATACGTGCTTCCCCGAAGCATGAATAATAAGTGATTAACACAAAGGGCCAAGACTCGAATTTCTAACCTTTCTTGAAAGTACTTTTACAGAAAGTGCCGAGCGGAATGAAGCGAAAAGCATCTCTTTCAAAAGGTATTTCAAGTGCAAGACAACGGAAGCATTCGACTAGATCAGGGAGGGTCGTGGGTTCAAATCCAATCTGGGACTTTTTCCGAGTCTACGTTTCTCCTAGAATTTACATAATATCATGTTGTTATCAGTTATTTCTCTGTTAGTATACTCACTTAGGAGGTTGGTTGGACGCATCTCGATATGCTTTAATGTGACGGCGTGATGCTGTTAGTGAGTTCATAAGTGATGCCTTAGTGTAATATAATAATATAATAATAATATACAGTATTTATAGAGCGCTAATTCCCAATGGTCCAAAAGCGCTTTACATAATAAAAAAAATAACAACAAAATCCTAAACCTACAAAACTACATTGTCATTCTATAAAAAAATCCCAGTGGACCAAAAGCGCTTTACATAATAAAAAATAACAACAAAATCCTAAACCTACAAAACTACAAAACTACATTGTCATCCTATAAAAACATCATCATTCTATACAATATCATAACATCATAACATCAAGTGTTACAGCGCGATGCTGTTAGTGAGTTCATATGAGCCAGTGTGTGGCTGTGTAGCCGCGCGATGCTGTTCCAGTTAATGCCCACAATTTGATCCTTGCTCACCACAGAGTCTCCAGTAGCTCCGTGGTAGAGCATCCGACAGATCCCATCTGGGACTCGGAATTTTTCCTAATCTATGTTTCTCCTAGAATTTACATAATATCATAATCTAAATCTACTCCGGAAATAAGTCTCTGCATGATTTATTCCCAAAAGGTGCCATGAACCTGTGAAACTCACAAGTGATGTAAAACAAAGCAAACAAAGAAGTCAACATAATAGACCCTAACCCTAACAATAGCTACAAAACAAAGAAAAAGTTCACAGGTTCTTACACCGAGGTATGACCCAATAAACACGCACGTTTTCTCGAAAAGTACTGAATGGATTATCTTGTGAATAGATACCGTAGAATTCCGAAAGTAACGGCCCCCGTTACTTTCGAATTTTGCCGGCAAAAAGGGCCGCTACTTATCGGTAGTCGTTACTTTCGGGTAGCCGTTATTTTCGGACAGGTAAAAAACGTTTGTAACTCGAAATGGTCTCAGACTATGAAATTTAAAAGTCATTTCATTTAGGTATATTCTTACAAGGTAACGTAACCAGATGAAGAAACAGTAAACAAAACAGACTACCTTCGCAGTACGCTATACTTACACGATTACTAGAACTGTACAGTACATTTTGACTCTTAACTGACATTAATCCTTTGAACGTTCCTCAGTCAAGCATGTGCATGTGCTCCAAGATAATCTGAGAACTTTTACAAGTTCTAGTTTTCTAATCTGTATATGTTGAAAGATAATGACGATTTCATGACAAACATTGTCTTTTTCTTGTTTGCGTTGCTTCCCAAAGAAGAGATATTATTTGTATTTCTCTCGCTCCAGTTGAAAATGTTATGTTAAATAAGGTCACAGTACTTCTTAAGATCGCTTTTTAAGCCGATGGAAAGTAGTATGCTTGAAATGAATGCCCAATAGTAACTTATAGATTTTACTCTGTCTAACGCCAGACGATTTTACTGTCTAACGCCAGACGATTTTACTCGTCGAAGGGAGACCCCTCGGGCACTAGAGGGTTAAAAAACTATCTCGTTTAAATACGACAGTCACAACAGTGTTTTGTTACCGTTTTGGGGTATTTTGTTTTAAAATGCCGTTAATTTCCGGGGCCGTTACTTTCGGGGGGACCGTTACTTTCGGGATTTAATAGGAGGGCAAAAAGGTAACGTTACTTTCGGGTAGCCGTTACTTTTTTGGGGGGGGGGGGGGGGGGCGTTACTATCGGAATTCTACGGTAATGAAGCAAAGCAACCTCGCGAGTTTTTTCTTGAGGTAATTGCTTATTTAGTAATTCCAAACCGAATTAAATGTGAATCACTGGCTTTATACATTCAACCTTCAACCTGAATGAAAGTAAATGGGCTGAGAGCACATGTAGCTCAGATCACCGTGCTGTGCTTTAAAGTGCTAATTAAAATAAACAAAAAAAATTTAAATACAAATGAGACATAACGCTGTATGCAATGCAACGGATATATACTGCTGTACAGCTTCTGCTTCTTTTCATATGTATTATAGATCTACAGCCTCGAAAGGAGAACGAAAAGTATACCTGATGAGATGGTGCTAGCGGTACCCACTGGTGACGTTGTGGTCGTTTTTGCCGGATTGTCAAGTATACAGACTCCTTGGCAGTTATCTGTTGAAGACATTAATAGTACAGATTTACCTTTCTATTACAAATTCATGTACACTTTTTATGTAAGAAGACTATATTTTATAGGAATATCGAATTATAAACTTTTAAGATTTCTTTAACCCTCGGACGTACAATGGGGTGGGGGAAGGATGCAACCCCACCCCCATAAGGTTTTTTTTAAAAGATTTTGTCGTGGGAATTTTCTGTGCATATTTCTCCATTTCAGTAGCTGTTCGTTTATCTTTAAGACATCTTTTCTGTAAATTTGGTGGAAATCAACCTTTAGATGCATGAGATATTAAAAGGGAAGTGACATTAAATTTTGAGAAAAGAGTAATATTGAATTATATTCCTAGAGATGTTGTAAGTTTTAAGGCTCTATTTCTGGGCCTAATACAGTTCTAACACAACATTAAGTTACATTAACTCATATTTTACATGTTCAGCTGCTTAAATTTGTAATTATGAGTTAAACTTTCAATTTTGTCAAGAAAAACCAACGTTAGACTGAAAAAAGGGAAAAATAACAAGTAACCCATAATATTAACCTAGTTGTGCAGACGACATAATAGGCTGTCTATTGCTGGTATCACCTTTTCAGTATATCGTAACCCAACGAAAACCCAAGGGAGGGGTTCCTACCACCCTCCCCCTCCCCCTGTACCACGGTAATGGTAATGGTAAAATCTTTCTTTAGACACGGTATTTCCTTCAGGACTTAAAATTATTGAATTAATCTAATTAACTACCTAACTAAAATTAATAACAACTACTACAATAAGAGAAATGATAAAAAACTGCTTTACAAGGAAGCCGTGTATAAAAACAAATTAGAAGTTATACGTAAATCAACTATCAAAATCGTAGTTTTTTAACTTCGATTTAAAAACATTAAGAGAGAGGGACAGACCTCTCTCACAATAGTTAGTGCGAATGGCAAGCGAAGAGTCACTCTCT
Organism: Catalaphyllia jardinei; assembly: GCA_022496165.2. NCBI lineage: Eukaryota > Metazoa > Cnidaria > Anthozoa > Scleractinia > Caryophylliidae > Catalaphyllia > Catalaphyllia jardinei. Next base: position 12,194,351 of record CM042754.1, read on the forward strand.
CTTAAATTATAGGTTAAGGTATCTGAACGGAAGACAAAGTGCGAACTAAGATAATCTGGAACCATTCTATTCACAATTTTGTACATCATAATAGATTTATCAACAAGGCGTTGACGGTCCATTTTAACCCAGTTTACCATTCGTAACAACTCATTAGTACTGCATCGTAATTTGTAATGTTTGCAACTTTTGAGAAAGACTCTTAAAACAAGATCCCCACACCGAGCTGAATAAAGCCGAGGCTGGGATTTTAGAAGGAACTGGTATAGTAGTATGTTGAAAATTTGTAATTAAATGCAACACAATTTTGTTTTAAACTAAAACGTGTTAACGTTTCCTTTTTCAAACGGCAAAACTTGAAATTAAAACAACAAAAGGCTCAGCAATTGCCGTGTTTTCGATGCTAAAAAACGTTCTCCGAGAACGGAGTTACGCGCGTCATATTAGGCTTTAACTCGGCCTGTACTCTGGCTCCAAGTTTACTTCATCGTGATCAATGCCATCAATGTCATGACTGGACAGATAATATGACATTTTATCGGCATAGTCCACGTTGTATTATTATAATATTTTCAGCCTAAAGTCGCCAGGAAATAAAAAAAAAAGAAAGAAACCTCAGCTAGCCAGAGTCAGATAAACAATATTCTAACAGAACAAAGTGTAGTTTGGGAGTCTTATTCAAGCGATTGTTTTGCTATTATTATGTACAGTAACGTTACCTGTGTACCATTCACACTAAAAAGATCCAAGCTATTTTGAGAGTACTATATGTTCTCTTGTATAAATTAATTGGCGTATCCATCTCATATGTACGACCATGAGCACGATTAAGTATGTAAGCATTCAATTATAAAGTTTCTGCATGGTAGCGGTGCTAACAATGTTATACCTCTTCCTTATAAACCTCCCATTTCCAAGATAATTCAGATTTCAACCATCCCCAGGGACTCACAAGTATAAGCAGGCAGAGTCAGCGGGACTAAGGGTTTGAAACGGACCTCTTTTGAACTCTGCATCCCGCAGTGGACTTCTCAGTTATTTTTCTTGGGTTTCCAAGCATGGAATAAATAAACTGTCTGAAAAAACCTTCTAGATGCTTCCGTTGCTTGCCATTCTTTCATACTTGACTTCTTCCTCATCTTTCATGGACAACGAAAAAGCCCAAAGCAATGCTTATTAAAAGTTTTAATATATACATTTAGCCAAGTCTAAAAACGGAGCTCTTCAGTAATTATTTGGAATGTTGTTACTAATGAAACAAATCCAACATATATGTAAGGTAAATTGCAAACGATTTTAGTTTCAGCCCGAACTAGGATTACATCAACAAATCGAGGTGTAAGATGGTGTGATGATGAAAATAGTCCCTAAATCTCTAGTATACGCATGTAAAAATTTGAAAAGTTTTGATTTCTAACTTGATCCCCAAAGATACAGTTAACCATTTTCACTTTTGTATGGAGTCTCCACTTGCCGGAAGGGTTTGCACCATCTCTCAAGATATACATGTAAGTATAAGCAACATCACTCTGGCATGAATGGTAAATATGATATTTCGTTGCCGATCATGAATACTTGCATAGGCTTTCTAAAAATAATTTTATTGTCCAATTTCAATGTGAGTTGTTTTTTTTTCTCGACTAAGATTTTTGACTACAGGAGCTGTTATTGGGTTCCATTCAATAATTTTGCTATGGTTAAATTCGTAAGTAAGCTAAGAGTAAGTTATGTTATGTACAACTATTTCGTCTGCATTACACAACCAAATGCACTCAAAGGTTATTATGAGGCAGAGTTACATTTCTCAGAAGAGCCCAACATATCCAAGATATGTTTTGATTGACACATCAATTGACGATAATTTACAGCAAAATGATTAAACTATACATCAATATCTTACATGTACATGCACCAAAGCTGGACATTACATTAGAAGGCAATCATTTACATGACAGATCAGATAATTTTAAATTAGAGTACACTATTTGTACAACACAAGGGAACAAATTAACCTTATTGGATGTTGCAAATGCCAAGGCTGTCTATAGAATGTCACAAATTTCCCAACCTTGTCTTTCTACAAACAGAGCAATCCTGTAACTTTGCTTACGACAAAGTTCTCCATTCGTGTTGGCAAAATATTATTTTTTGCCATGCCTAATACAGATTATTGATTTAAAAGCACCATAAACCAAGCACGATAAATATCATTTTTGAGCCAAATTGCAAACTTTTTACTTAAAAAAAAACATAACTAAATTATCTTTAAGAAAAACTGATTAAGTTAACACGCTCTTTAAATGATTAGTTAACATGTGTGTGTTTCTTAAAAATGTAATACAGTGTATCTGCCACAATGTTGCAGCTATGATGTTACTACACACAGGATGGAAAGCAGAACTCCAACTCAGTTTCTGCGACTCCATCAATTTGATCCCATCAAGTTGCGCCTGTAAATACAGAGAACCCAAGTATAGTAAGAAATTATTGAACTCTTTAACATTTATGTCGAGTGTACATACTGCTGATCTCTCAGACGCTGCGATGCATCCATGATGGATTAATTTGTTCCAGGATGTACTTGTCTAATAGAACTTTCCACACATTAATATCTCTGTGATAACACTGAGTGGTCAAGAGCTGTGTTCTACACTCAGTCATACACGCTGGTTACAATAAACATCAGTACCCATAAGCAATCATAAGGAACTCAAATTTATATTCCTTTAGAAATATCTCACCCAACTACAGTTGCTTTAAAAATCTTTGATGTTTTAATCCAGGCTTCCTATGTGTACACTGTTCATTTTATGACTGACAGAAACAGAGCTACAAAACCCTTCGGGAACCCAACCTTGTAGGCTAGGGTGCCCAGAAGTCAAGCTTGGTCGCCCATGAATGAATAATAAAGCAATTATTGAATTCGGCTTTTATTGGATTAGGCGAATTCTGCAGATGTCGGATGGTGTTATCCACCTCGGCGTTCGGCCTCTATGGATAACACTCTCATTGATCTGCACAATTCTTCATATTCTACTCAGCCTCATTCAATAATTGTTAAATATATGATAACCAATTGACCTTCAAATAAATATGTCTTGCATTGTTTCTACAGCATTATTATCCTATTTACAGAATACGCCAAAGATAAAAGTTCACCTGCAATTTTTCGACATACAGTTGTCAAAAGTCCACAAAGAAAGACAAGGCTTACACTTTGGGGGCGGCAGGGGGGGGGGGGGCGGGGGGGGGCGATGGACAAGTCCATGGACTACCCCAATGGACTACCCAAATGGACTACCCTAAAATGGACTATACCTAACGGTAATATACCAAATGAGTACTATTTAATGTTCTTAGACGCTAGTATAATTAAATTACACATAACTTAATTCTGCTTAGGTTCATCCTGTACTTGAAATAAACAACTGCTAAACACAAATTAGTTCTAAAACGGTTAACTCGTTTTATCAAATTTCATCATGTGATTATATCAAGGACAATTATCAATCAGAGGTACCAATCAGTATCAGGATCATACGAGTGTAAACATATTAACTTGAAAAGTCATTTAAATGTGAGTGAGGAACCCAGTCTAATATTTGATTCAGGAATAGCACAAGTTAAATAATGCTGGGGGAGACTCCCCTAAATAGACTATATGGGTACGTGCAGCCCCAAAAGGGTAGGGTTTTTCAGCCACTTTGATCATAAATAGGGTATGGTTTAGCACTCTAGTCTGGAAATATTGGGTATGTTTCTTTAAAAAAAGCTATTTTTTCATAGTTATCCAAAAGACCATCACCAAAAGCCCTTCATAAATTATGTTAATGATAACTGTACCAGCTGCGACGGTCATAAATAGGGTATCAAATTTTTGACCAGGTCATAAATAGGGTGGCCAAAATCGCAGATTTTGGTCATAAATGGGGGACAGCATAGCTGCTGGTCACGTTTTTTCTAGCTCCGCCGTTTGTGGTCAGTTTTGTTACCTGTAGTTCGTGTTTTTTCTCTCTTTATTTTCTTGTTTCCAAAGTATCCTAATAGTTTGTTTTTCTTATATTTTTATTGCTGTAATATGGAAAGGAACAGTCACCCTAAAACCTCTGCCGAGTCGACCAAATGCTAAAAGCCAAGATGGCAACGCTCGCGGTGATTCTGCGTTTCTCACCATTGCTGTTGTCAGAGAGATGATGAAGGTCCAGGAGTCTTCGTTCGTTGTCTCTATTGTCTCTATTGTCTTCTCGTACTCAGTAACCGTGTAGACAATCTCGGCGAGACATTTGCTGGCCTAAAAGCGAACTTAGATTGCTGCCTAAACCAAGCCAACGAGCTGACGAAGAGCGTCGAGTTCACTCAAGATGAGCTGCAAGGCCTAAAACCAGTTGTTTCGAAACTCTCTGAGGCCGAAAAGGAGATTAGTCTGGTAAGAAATTCTATCACCTTACATCAGAGCCTCTGGAGAACCATAGCAGGAGAAATAACATAAGAGTGAACGGTATACCGGAGTCAGATGAAAGAGAAACCTAGGAGTCAATTGAATCCAAAGTTTAGGACGTCACTACTGATAAACTTGGTATTGATGCGGACATTGAGTGAGCACATCATGTTGAGCGAAAAACAAGGCCACAACATGGCGATCAATCGATTGAATTTGTACGGTCACCTGGGCCACATACGATCGTCTGTCGGCTAAGAAATTGGAAGCAGAAGGAAGAAATTTTGCGGAAAGCTAGACGTGTAAAACCTGAAGGCTTAATCAGTGAAGACCTTTCTCCAGAACCTTTGGCTAAGCGTGAACCTTGTGTGGCAGCTCTGAAGGAAGCCAAGAAAGCGGGAAAGGTGCATGGCTTATTTTATGTTAGACCGTTTAGTTATTATTTATTTAACTACTCGAGCAACCTAATCTGCGGAGCTTTCGTCTCTAAATGAATTACTCTTCTGTCACCTAAGTGATGACGAAGTTCACCTAGCCTGGCTGGAGATGTGCCACGGTACCATTAATTTCGACCCAGACAGACTATCCTCTCTTCAATTCAATCCCTTGGATAGACGCTAAGATAGGAATTTTTATCCAAGAGTCTTTCATTTGCCATTATTTCATCGAGGAAAAGATCAATGAGTTACTATTTGATAATGCAAGAAACCACAATTACTTACCGCTTTTACATCTTAACATACGTAGCCTTGCCGGTATTTTTGATAAATTGCTTTCACCTTTAGCCAATGTTGTTTCAAAGTTTTCTTGTATTGGGATATCGGAAACCTGGCTACAAAATTCTTTGCATAACTGTGATATCCACGGTTACAACTTTATTCATTCTCCGCGTTCAAACAAAGGAGGTGGCGGTGTTGGCATTTGTGTAACAAAGGAATTAGAATTCAGTATACGTGATGACCTTTATTTTACAGGCGAAAAGTGCGCGGAATCGCTGTTCATTGAAATTCAAAGACCTAATGAAAAAATATTCTAATCGGAACGCTATATCGCCCTCCTGACTATAAAGTGCAGGATTTTGTCGGCAGTGCAGATCAGCTCATTACCAATTATCTGATGGGCGACTTTAATTTGAACTTATTATCGCATAATTCCCACGCGACAAACATTCGGTCCAATCTACGACCTTACCAAAGTACCGATAGATCATGCATAGCGAAATTAACCCTCGTAATACTGCCAAATTTAAAGATGAATTGAACAACATCAGATGGTTGGATCTACCCAAATTTAATGATCCTCTTCATGTTCGTGTGGGATTCTTGAAAAAATTCTCCACTCTGTATAACAAATGTTTCCCATTAAAAAGAAAGACTTCGACGCCAAACTATCAGAAACCCTGGATAACTACAGGCCTTCTAAAATCTATAAAGAAACAGAACACATTGCATGAGCAGTTTCTCAAAAACCCAACTCATGAACGTGAAGAGCTTTATAAGAAGCATTAAAACAAATTGAGTCATTCATTAAGAATCTCAAAATGTCTATACTACGAAAAGAAATTAGATATCTTTAAATTTAATGCTAAAGGCACTTGGAGAATACTCAAGAAGTACTTAATCGCAGGGGAAAAAAATTTCATATTTTCCTTCTTCGTTTATTATCGGACAAGATGTGTGTGATGCTCCGACCGAAATTGCTTGTAAATTCTGCGAATATTTCTCTAATATTAGCCCTAAACTTGCTGAAAAAATACCTCATTCGAAATATATGCCTGATTTTTTTTCAAAACTGGGTTAGCAAAGATAAGGACTCATTCTACAACTTGGCAATCAAGAATAATACAATTCGTCCAAAGGCCGAATAAATAGAGGATATTACACGGTGGCGAGAAGATACGAGAACAATATCTCACGAGTGAGTGCAGCGAACGAGTGAGAAACTGTTCTTGCCACGAGAACATAAAATTCATATCTTCGAGCCAAGGTGTAATGTTCTTTTTATTATATAGACATGCTGATGACCGCGTTTTTGATGATTTTCCGACGATTTCCGACCACCTTCCGAAGATTTACAAAGATTTTCCAAAATTTTTCCGAAGGTAAGACGAACGTTCTAGAACATTTTCTGAGAATTTCCAAAAAATTCCGAAGATTTGCGAAGATTGCCGAAGACCTTCGAGGAAGATCCGAAGATGTTTCAATGATAAACCAGCGAATTTAAGTACAATTTAAGAGACAAACTTGATATCAATGAAATCATCGATAAGCTCACGTGTGAGATTATGGAAAATAAACCATTCAGGTCCCGGGTGTAGTTTTTGTGAATTTTACGAGTGGTATATTTTCCAGTAAAACACTCGTGTCTATAGAATAAAAGCTTCTATTTTATGGCAAGTTAGTCTTGCGGGAAATCCAAGCGTTCTGATTAGTTCTTTCTTGGTCGGGATTTCACCATAAGGACCGTTTCTATGGAAACGGTCATAAGCTGCGTATTTTTTGTTTTCAAAAACCGGCAAATTCAAAACAAGCGAGGCCCAAGTGCCATATTATAAACTACTTACTAACCCTGCTTGCTCGAGCCGTACTGGGGAATATTGGCCCTCGGTCGTTTTGTTGTACGGACCTTGCTGCGCTCATTTCTTACTGCCACGACCTCAAGCCAATATTCCCCAGTGCCACCCTCACCCTCGGTTGGTAAGAGGTTAATATCTGACGTCGGGAAGTAAGTTAAGGGTCCCTAGCATTCCAACGAGTCGAAATTTAAAATAACGAAGTTTCAAAGCGATGTCATTTCAGTCTAAAATTTTTTCAGTTTAGTTCGCTGCAGCGATAGAGTACGTGGTTAGCCCGCTGCAACTAGACCTAGATCCAATTTTCCTGAGTTGAAAAATTGCATTTCCAAGGTGCGATTAGCAAAGCTAAACACCGACGTAACAAGGTTAATGGCTGACACAGTAGGAAGTTTACGAAACCACGACGGGGACGCCGAGGAAAACGTCGATTAAAAAATCGATTTATGTTTTATCTACGAATCTCGCGATACTCTTGAGTCATTTGCTCTGTTTATCACTGTAAAAACTATTGCGAAACTAAATCCGGAACGCAGCGATAAATTTGAAATAAAAAATTAAGAATTAGCCGTCGTGGTTCACGTTCCCCAGACCACGCAAGATTTGGTCATTTCACGTTGTTGACTTGAAAAGGACAGCAAAGAAACGAAAGAATTATACCGCAGGTGCACAGCAATTGTTCTACTCATTAAATCTTTTGTTCGGCGACGTTCCCGTTGCCGTCGTGGTTTCGTAAACTCCCTAGTGTTACGAAAAATTGTTGCGTGACTTACGCGAAGATTCGCGAATATGCTAATTTCGTCTCAAATCTTCTAGCATGTTTATTAGTGCTGTATCATCGTGATTCAGTAATTCTATTTTAAGCCGTTTCCGAATGTTACTGTAAATAGCTTCTTATTGTAATGTTTCTTTATTTAGTAAGGCTGGAAAGTTCTAAAATCTTTCAACGTAAAGTATATAAGAGAATCGGTGTAGTGTTTAGGTTAGGTTATTTGAGAGAATAATCACGTGAGCCAGTAGTGTTCACTGAAGTGTGACAAAGGTCGAGTGTAAAGTCTCGACGGAGGTCGTGTTTGTTAACGTGTAACAGAGACGTTACGTGTATTAGGCCGAGGCCGTGTTTATTCAAGAGTGACGGAAGTCCAAGTGTAGTTACAAGCCTAGAGTGTGCTTGTTGTGGAGTCTTGTAAGGAATTACTGCGTCGAACTCGTAACATTGGGGGCCTGTCCGGGAGAGTGGAATTCAAGGAACTGTTTGTTTTCTACCGTTAACCAGGAAAGGATTGCAACTTGGAAGGAAGTAGCTGTACTGTGAAAGCAAGTTGTAGCGAGTGAAAGAACTGTGGACTTTTAGCGTCGTAAAATGGAGAAATTTATTCAACTTGGAGTAAAGTTTGGACTGGAAGAAGAGAAGCTACTTGAATTTGTGCGTGAACAACAAGAATTGGAACTTGAGGAGAAACGTAGAGAGGGAGAACGTGAGGAGAAACGCAGAGAGGAAGAACGTCAGGAGAAACGTACACAGCTAGAAGAAGAAAAAGAAGAGAAACGTAGACAGCTAGAAGAAGAAAAAGAAGAGAGATGTAGGCGGCTAGAAGAGGAAAAAGACGCAGAAGAGAGGACGAAGAGAGAGAAACAAGGCGACAAGAACGAGAATTGAGGAAATTAGAAATGGAAGTTGACCTCATGAGACAGAAGGAGGCTGCTGAGGTTGCCAAGAGAGAGCACGAATTGGAACTTGCGCGTTTAGGACAAGGAAATCTGGATGACCGTCCACGTGACAGAGAGGATCAAGCTAAGGCACCTAAAGTTCCCTCGTTTGTTGATGGCAAGGACGACTTAGACGCATATTTGCAGAGGTTCGAGAGATTCGCAGAGACAGCGAAGTGGAAAAAAAGATGGATGGGCATCGAAGCTCAGTGCTCTGTTGTCTTGACGAGCACTAGACGTGTATTCACGTCTATCCGAGGAAGCAGCTAAGGATTATGACAAGGTAAAGATTGCGTTAATGAGGAAATATGATCTTACCGAAGACGGCTATCGTCGCAAATTTAGAGTGGCCCTACCGGAAGTTGATGAAAGCCCGGACCAGTTTATTGTGCGACTGGATAGATACCGTTTACGTTGGCTAGAGCTTTCAGATACTGAGCGTACCTTTGATGATCTAAAGGACTTCATCGTGAAAGAACAGTTTATTGACTCCTGCCCTAAAGATCTGGCCATTCACCTGCGAGAAAGGGCACCTGAAACTCTAGTAAAAATTGCGAAGATCACTGACCAGTACTTGGAGGCTCATGATAAGCATTTGTTCAGCCCAATGGGTACAAAGCCGGCAGAGCAGCCTGAGGAGGACGAAGCCGAGAATACACGGTTAAGTTTAACAGCCATACAGTGCTTAAAGTGTAACGCCCGTGGTCATAAAGCTGTGAACTGCCCGACCAAAACAAAAAGTTCTTTTCTGTGTGGCAAGCAAGGACACGAAGCTAGAAACTGTCGATCAAATGGACGAAGATTTGAAGGACAAAGTAAGGATGGTAGTTCTGTGCAACGTGGTCAAGTGAGTGCCAGTTGTCTACTTCAGCCGTCGGAAGTTAAACCTACAGAAGAGGAAGTTAAGAGCAATTCTCTGTAAGAATCAAAGAAAGTGGGAAATGAAAAATTTAGCCTGCAGAACAGGCGTGATTTTTTGCGTATTTTAGGCGAAGAGACGCGAAAGCGAGGCGAGCGCGAAGCGCGAGTGACACGCGCGGGAAGGAGCGCTAAAAAATCCCGCCTGTACCCAGACCATTGTTCAAGTTGTTCCGGCGTTCATATATGAACGCGGCTACCCAGTTGGTTACTTGATATCACGTGATCCCTAAACATTTCGTAAATTCAACATGGCGGTCTCTGTGGATGAAGCCATTCGGGAATCCCTTCGTTTATTTCCGAATGTGCCGGCTGTTAAGGAAAAACAAAAGAAGTGCATCGAATTATTGTTAAAAAGAAAGGATGTACTTGGATTACTTCCCACTGGCTTTGGAAAAAGCTTGATTTATCAACTTTTTCCCTCCGTCTTTGAAACGATGAATTGCAAGAGAGCCCACGTGCTTGTTGTTAGTGCTTTAAAAGCGATCTCTAACGAGCAAATGGAAGAACTAAATGATCTTGGAATAGCAGCATCCGAAGTGGGAATCAGTGAACAAGAAGATTTGAAGATTTTAAGTGAAGAATACAGCCTGATATTCGGAAGTGCCGAGGTGTTGTTAAAAAAAGAGTGGTTGGAGAAATTCAAGAAATCCAAGTTGATGGGAACTGTCGAACTTCTCGTTGTTGATGAAGCCCACGTATCTCAGACTTGGTGAGTTTTCCTGCAGTTATGTTAAGTTTTGATTGCCAATGTCTGAGACTTGAACCCGCCAAGATCGCTGGTGGTAATTTATAAAATCGAGATGGCAATTTGTCCAACCAGCTGAGATTTAATGTGGATATTTAAGTCATTATTTTAGTTGCAGGTGCCAAACCCCGCATATGTTTGGTGAAAAGCGCTATGAGGCAATTGTAAACGTTCATAATAGCATGTAGAGGGTTATACTTTTGCCAATAAATTTTAACCCATTTTGTACCATTCACTGCATGCTCATCAGATGTTTCAAGGAGTATTCTAACTATGTGATTCCCTGCACTGTCATGTAAGCTCTACCATAAATCTATCGATGTTTTTGGTAACTCAGCCTTCTCGTTTTTTCAAGGGGAAAGTCATCTCACAGCAAAAAAGCTTTTAGAGCAGCGTATGGGGAACTGAGCACCCTCAGGTCATTTCTGAAGCCTGGTACACCAGTTCTTGCCCTAACTGCAACTGTGGAATGGAAAAGCCGTGTCAAGTTGATAAAACTGCTTGGAATGCAAGCACCTGAGATAGTCGATGTATCCATTAACAATGAGAACTTCAGATTTTCTGTACAGAAAATCAAAAAAGGACTGCAGTGCTTTAATTGGTTGGTGGCCGAGATAGCTACTCAACAGCAGAGTACTTCAAAAACAATTATTTTTTGCAGAAGCATTACTGACATTTCTACTGTTTTGATCTACCTTTTGATGAAATTAGGTGATGCAGCCTATGTGGACCGAGAAAAGTCTCCGTTGAAGTGTCTCATTGCAGTGTATCATAGCAACAGTCCCGAAGAGTCTAAAGTTAGGGTTAAGAAGTCATTGAAACTGAATGATGGCCCCATCAGGATTGTGTTGGCAACTTCTGCATTGAGTCTTGGTGTGAACTTTAAGTATGTGAGGTATGTAATTCATTATGCACCTGCCCCTGATTTAAGAACTCATCTGCAAGAGGGTGGAAGAGCAGGAAGAGACGGAAAGGCTGCCTTCAATGTTTTATATTATCATGGCCAGCAACTGCGCCTCTGCGACAAAAATTTCAAGGAAAGTCTGAAAGTAACATCTTGCTACCGTGTGGCATTTCTAAAAACTTTCGACAGCACAGTGAAACCTCTAAACGTTGGCCACCACTGCTGTAGCAATTGCCACCAGGCGTGTCAATGTTCTGGTGAAAATTGTGCAGTCAGCCTTCCTGTTTTTGAAAGTGCCAATTCTCAAGAAACAATGACTCAGAGAGAAAGAACTATCAATGATACTGATGTTGCTGACTTTGAGTCTGCGTTAAAAGAACTACAGGACAACTTGGATGGAAATGTCACATTTTCTATTCTTGGGAACAAACTTATGACTCATGGTTTTGCAGATAATGTGATCAAAGAGATTGTTTATGACGTTCAACACATTTTCACTGCAGAATATCTTATTGAAAACCATCACATTGTATCGCTACCTTTAGCCAGAGACATTATGGAAATTGTCCAAGAACAGTTTGAGGACATTGACATTTCACAAGATGAACTTTTTACAATCTCTCTTACTGATCAGCTGGAAGGCAGCATGGGATCATCAGCAGTTTTGGACCACTGCCTCATTACTGATAATACATTATTTGAAAATTACTTTGACAGTTTAAGTGGTTCCAGTGGTGAAGATGAACTTCCCGTAAGTGCTGATGAACTTGATGACTATTTTTCAATTGTGTAATTATTGTTAGATTTGTTGAACAACTGCATCTTTATCATATGAGTTTTAAATTATTTGCCTGTATTCTATGGATGGGGACAACTCATTAGCATTCAAGCTATAATTGCTTGACATTTGATTGTCAAATTAACTCATTCCAGATTAACTCAGTCCAGCTCCACTTTGACATGTACTGATTTTTCGCACATGTACACCTTGTTACATTGTATTAAAATAGTGTGCTAATGTCTGAATGTACATATTTTGCTATAAGGCACCAAATACATTACTTCAATTTGCCACCCTTGTGTGTTTTGAAATCAAATTAGACCCCTTTCCCTCTTCCCTTTACATGTATTTGAAATGAAACATAACTATTCCGCTTTACAATGACATTCTTCCTCACTCATTTAACATTTCAGTTTATATTCACAGAACATATTCAAGTATATCACCCTTCATGAAACAATGTCTCTAAAAATTATTCGTACTACTGAGCTAAGAGAATCTTATCATTGCCCTTTGTAAGTTAAAAAATGTAAAACACTCCTCTTTTGAATTTAACCAATTTGGTGGTTTTCCTCAGGAAAATATTGCTAGACACTCCCAACCTCTGAATGTCCGGTTATTAATTCTGCTTCACTGCCCTCTTCAGTTGAGAAAAGTCATCAAGCAGACTTTCATACACCTAATTTATAAATACATGGCTTCCCATGTTTTTAGCAACCCCCTTGACCAGGAAAAAAAGTCTCGGTAGTCAAGCCCTTCAAGGATGTCTTTGCTAAACTTGGGAAAACTTTCATAACCTGCTCTTCCAGACTGGAAGTCAAATGCACTGTCATGCATGAGATCCCTGACTATTTGAGACACGCTCTCCTCGGCAGCAACTACATTATGCTTGCCACTCTTTTCAGCCATACTTATGTCACAGTCAACTGATGCTAGAGTTTTTTGCATGAGACACAAAGATCTTGCAACCCTTTGGGCATTCACCTCATTAATATTTCCACCAAGTAATCTAAGACATGTCTTAAGCAAATGGTTAAAAAATTCATTCAATAGATCAAGGGGAATGTTTTTACCCTTTCCTCCCTTCGCATTGAAAAATCGATTACTTAAAAGATAAAATGCTTCTTTCTCAGGCAAAATGGCAAACAGCTTACAAAGAAACAGTAATGTGGTGTACGCATATTTGTCCTTTCTGAATTTTCTGAATACAAGAAGAGATAACTTGATGCAATCCAGCAGTCTTTCTGAATCCCCTTCTGGAATGGCATCATTTATGTCTTCCATAAAAAGACCATAAAAGAGTCTTGTGACGTGATAATTGTACTTATGATCTTCAATTTTTTCTTCTGAGGGCTACTCGTTACTACCGCTGTCAGCAGGGATGTCTTGGTGTTTTTCCCGTTCATGCCTATAAAAGATTTTGATTAACATGTAGTTGTATGTAGCAGATACATGAGTAAAAAGCACTAGTTTTTTTGATTGAGTTGTGGATTTTTTTTCTTCACTTTTAAAAGGTTTATTTTTCAGCTTGCCTGTTTCTACTTGCTTTGGCCTTGTAAAGAAAAAAGCAGTCTGGACCCCTGCATTTGTAGTAGCCCTCTTCATCACACTCATCATTGTTTGTCAAGTCTGATGAAATGTATGCATGCTGTGAAATTTCATGCCTGCAAAAAGAGAGATTAGATATGCTAGAAACAGCTAGATATTTCATCTGAAAGGAAGGGCATACTCTAAAAACACTGCCTAGATTTGTCGTAATATATACATACACTGTACACACTCAAAATGATTAATGACCATATAATTGATTCTCAATAAAAAATATCACCCCTAGATATCACTTAAGGGCCTACTTGAGTTTGTGTTGTGATTCAAAATTTTGTCAGCCTTAGCTTGATTTAAAATTTTTCAAACCAGTGTCATTTTTGACACCCTTGGTCTCGGATTGTGGTGCTTAATTTGGACTAAAGGAGAGTAAAAATGAAACTTATCATGGTTTGAAAAACGTTAAACTGAAAAAAGATGTTAACCAATAATAACTTTTGCTGCCCTAGTTAACTTGTATACACAGTCATTATAATGAAGTGCATTATAATTCAAGCGTTTTCTCTACTCACTTTACTCTTTGAGGATGAAGCATGAAGATCTCATTGCATCCTGTAAAGCGACACTTGAAACCACTTTTCCTTCCTTGCTCCAGTCTAGCTATCCCAGCATGTATCTCTGTGATGGTATTTCCATTGTTGTGAAATAAGAACTGATCAAGAAACACAGCAATTTCATCAAGTAACCATTTTCTTTTATCAATCTTGGACCAAGACTTCAGTGATCCTGGAACCTTTCGTGCCAGTGGACAGTCTAGGAGAAATGAAATATTGCACTGAATGAGATGTATTGTTGTTAAATACATTAAGAAAGATGGACTGGTTATTGTAAATGTGCAGCTTACTATATCCAAATGAATAGCAGAAGTTTGAAAGGTAGCTGGTTTTTACTTTTTTTTGGGGGGGGAGGGTTGGTGGCAGGAGCTTTTCAATAGGAGAAGATAGTGTTCTCGTTTCATCAATACTGATCAGTTTACTCTGTATAGTTAGAAGTTTGAAATTTGTTGTTGCTGATATATACTATTGGGTTAAATTCATACAGGACAGGGATCATTTTGATCCAACATCTACATTGATCACCTGACATTTTCTGAATCCCTGCAAATGACAACCATGCAGCAATGATGTGTGCCTCGGTTTCTCGGTCAAAGAATTCCTTGAAAGCATTATATTCATCGTATGGACCCTTTTTAGCAGTGAACTTTCCTGTACGATTCATTGATGCCACAGTAGTTCCTATTTCTCCACTGGACTCGCCCTTCACAAAGAGTTCTTCGGCTATCTATAAAAGTATTAAGTATTTTTATTATTATTACTATCTGTGGAGGAAATGTCCCAGAAATGTAAATTTACCCAATCTGATATATAAATCACATTCAGTGAAAAAATTGAACTATTAAGTTCATTTTTTTCCTTTGAATAGTTAGTTAAACTAAGTATAGAAGCAAGTAACCTAAATTAATTTTGAATCAAATTTACCATTAGCCCTAGGCCACTCTACAAATATAATGAAATATTCAAACAGTCCTACTGATTCTTTTCAGAACATGTGCAAAACTGTGAACTGTCTTAACTAGATAAACGTCAAATTGTGACAGTTTTCACTTTATCCAACTGCTGAGGTTGGATATAGATCCCAAACTCTGCAAAATCACCTGCAAAAGTTTAACTTTCCAGTGCCAATCTGCATGATTTGTCTCTAGGCCCTCCAGGCGATCATAAGAAGTGGCACCCATTCTGGCACTCCATTGCACATTCCTAGCTCTTTCCTCTGTTAGTTGGTCACCATCTAATGAGATCTTGTGGATAACCTCCTTGCTTCCATCCTGGTATTCGGCAACTGGTACATATTTATCATGAAATGTTTTGAGAAGGTGTACCATGTCAACTGATTTGTTAGGATTCAGGAACTCCAGACCTAAGTAGCACTTAAGAATAAAAATATGTTATTAGACAGAATTGCTTTAGAAAGTTAATGAGGCATAAATACATGATTATACACATCATCATCATGGTTCCCTTCTCTTCTGGCGGAGAATGGGGCCTTTATCATCCGGAGTTTGACAGGTCGTTTGGCTGCTACCTGTGTAACTTGTTTTCAAAGGATTTCTGGTTTCTGTAATCTACTATTTTTCACGAGGCTGGGTGATTGGCCCTGTGCTCAACCTCCACTTTGGAGGGTCGGGTTTTTCTTTCAGGGTTTCCTTCCCCTAGGTTTGAAATCAGAGTTTTCCATTCTCTTAGACGACCTGCCAACCAAGGTTGCGAGTCTCGTCAACCCGGAGCAGGTTGGCTTTAAGGTGCCAACCACTCCCCTTTGTACCACCAGAATAAGTAATAAAACGACCCAGCGACGTGAACGCTTCTGGTTGGAACTTGACTAACGGAGGCTGTGGTGAGACGCAGGCCTTATAGGGGGCATTTGATAGAGATTAGGAGCTCGTCCCTAATCTCACCCCCCGGCCATATTAGTCCTTTTTGGGCAATTATACACACCAGAAATAAATTAAACAAAATTATTTCTTTTCAAAATTTGGGAGTTAACTTTTAGAACAAAAATAGCCGAAAAGTATGTCACTAAATTAATAGAGGGGTAAGTTTCTAAAGAAACTGTGGTGCTGCGTCTGTGGGAAGTATAACAAGATAATTGGGTCTTATCAACTGGGTTGATAATGTGAATTAGCCACCGTAAAGAGATTCGAATTTGTTGTACCCTTTAGAGTGGCTAATTCACATTATCAACCCTGTTGATAAGACCCAATTATATCACTAAATTAGTTTACCTCTTGAGATCGTTCAGCCATTTCCTTTGAATATTTGTGTGGTATGTGGTAGATAATCACATCCTTGAATTCCTTATATGCTGGCAAATATTTGGTGAGGACACGGGCCACCAAAGGAATGAAGCTGCATCTCAGGGAGCTTAGCACACTTTCTGATGGAATGATGTTCTTACTGAGATCAAGGGACTTCAGCTCCTCTTGGGGGTGTTCACTATTCACTGCTCCCGTTACCACACGCTCTTTGACGGCAATCTGGTTGGACCAATCAAACCTTTGACCCTGATTATTTTTAAACTCAATCCTTGCCCTCTGATGCAGGTTGATATTGTCCGTGACAATACTAAAAATATATATATTTCAATCAGTCAGTTATTGTACAGCAAAACGGATTTAGCCTGACAGAAACAAATAAATTGGCAAAATAACATGTGACACATTATACCTTATACTAAAGTGTATATCCCTGGGCCAGTTAATATTCTCTGGAACAAGTTTGGGTGAACTACCCATTTGTGACGTAGACCTCTGGACCAAACCCTTAATAACTGTCCATGGCCCCTGTGGGATATTTTTTCATGGGGGGAGGGAGTAAAGTTGACTCCCTATTATGGAATCAAGACCTTACATGGACTGTGTCAATTACTCTTAGATTTGGGAGTACAAACTTCGAAATGTTTAACAATCTCAATAATTAAACTAGTAATACCTGCCGGTAGAGTGCCAACGAGTAAAAACTGTGACAGTTGCTTGCCGAATGAAAATCAATTTAGAAATACCGGCAACTGATGGAATCCTGAGGTGTCAAACTCGGCGAAAGCGACATAAAATCTAAAAATTTGAAACAGCACAGTTTTTAAAATCTATTTTCAACCAGTGTTTCGTGGGTGGAAAAAATTAAACCCCATTGCTCGTCAAAAATCCTTTTATTTCGCTAGAAATTCATCTCTGAACATATAGAAATTTAAGTTTCTTTAAAAGGTCAATGAAATGACCTTTTCCGGTTTTTTTTCCTTCTGGGTGAACAAAAATCTAGCATTAAAAAAATACGCTGAACCGGCATATTGTGAAAAAAAAAGTCTCCAAAAACCCTGACTTCAAAGCATTAATAGCTGCCTCACATCGGTTAAGAAAAATATATTCCTTAGCAATCTAGCTTCATCATGTTAAACCCCGGGTGTTAAACCTGTCAGTTCCTTTTGTCAAACACGGGAAGCGACAGTCGCCCATAGCACCGAAAATCATGAACATATCATAACATGAAGCAACGCTTTGGTCCTAAAAATCCAGGATTATTGTCTGAGAGCTGAAAATTGAATGGGAACAGCTTTTTCGAACTTTTCCTGGGTGATTTAGACGCGGAAAATTTGACCTCAGTGGGCTACAAAAGAGAACCAAACAAAGAACAACGCGGGACAGCGAAGAGCCGATAATGTTTTCAATTTTTTCCGGCGGCCATCGTCACGTACCTGTTAACAAGGCTTACTTGTGGATAACTTTAGCCTTAGAACTTAGCCTTAACTCTACTTAAAATTCCTCCTAATAACACGACATGAAGAGTCCTTCGTAAACACGAGTGAAGCGACTAAATCGGTTGAAAAACCGAACAGAGAAAGGTAAAAGTCTGGTAGGCTTGTCAACACCTTTACGTGTACCGATCATGATCCTGCTGATGTGATTGGTTCAGATAAAAATACTGCGATCCCATTGGCTAACTTGAAAACAATCACCGATGATGTCACTCTTACATTACCTCACATTTGCATTCGAGATTCTCATACACGGCTCTATAATGCTGCTGCCTCGTCACCCTCGCGTCCTCGCGAGGGTGACTCGTTGGCAACAACAACGGGTGAAAATAGCGTTTTTCTTACCTCAAAGTTGGTCTCTACTCCGCTCGACGAATGCCAAAGCTGGTAAGCATCGACGATCAGCAACAATGCGGCCTTGACACCACTATCTCTGCGCGCTACAATTGGTCCGTCGGCAAAACAATCGACCTCTTATTCCCTACGTCATTGCAATCTCAAACAATCGACCTCTTATTCCCCACGGCCTTGACATCACCATCTCTGCGCGCTACAACTGGTCCCTCGGCAAAACAATCGATCTCTTATTCCTCAAACAATCGACC
This sequence comes from Catalaphyllia jardinei, assembly GCA_022496165.2. Lineage (NCBI taxonomy): Eukaryota > Metazoa > Cnidaria > Anthozoa > Scleractinia > Caryophylliidae > Catalaphyllia > Catalaphyllia jardinei. The sequence goes on from CM042754.1 coordinate 12,212,940, forward strand.
TCTTATTCCCTACGGCCTTGACATCACCATCTCTGCGCGCTACGATTGATCCGTCGGCAAAAAAATCGACCTCTTATTCCCTACGTCATTGGAATCTCAAGAATCTTACCTTACAACAGGAATGTTACCTTACAAACACTCGAGATCTTTTCCGTAATACGCACGGCTTTATAATGCTGCCGCCTCGCCAGCCTCGCGTCTTCGCTCGGCTGGGCTCGTTGGCAATCACTAGACGTTTAGCTGATCTAACGATAAAAAGTCTGGCTGGTATTTCACTATTAAATTCATTCCACATTACGATCCTGCCCACTACGTATTACCTTAATATTTTAGAAAAACTATCATGAAGCACGGGTGTCTTTTCCTTGAAGTCATTCCTGAGCTATAACATATTTACTTGAAACAAAAAGTCTTCGCACTAAGAAATTGAGAGCTTGAAATAAAAATAAACAATGTTTTGAAATAATAAGAAAAAGAAAATGGACAATACCGGTATGTAGGTAGCTTCTGAGACTTCAAGTGATGTAAACAGTGCGTTAACACATCCTGATTCAAATCGCTGTTAATTTCTTCACTAATTTGTGACAGTAGTTTTTGGCAATTTCCGAAAGCACTTTCCGTAAAGTGCTTGTATGTACTCAATGTTTCTCTTGTGAACTCAATAGAGATATCGACCTCCATGTCGTGTTCCTCGTACAATGGAATTTGTTTGTCCCTGACTTCTTCTAAGAGGAGTATGCTCGTTTTCGCCGTTTCGATTTCCTCCTTCCATTCTTTGACATCTTCATCAAAACAAGCTCCCATTCGCCTTTGTGCTCTAATGGAAGTATTGTGGCTACTGCATATTCCCAGCCGGTTTAGCCGAGAGATATCTTGTGCTTTGCAGCCTCCGTGCTGAAGAATTATAGTGTTGCGAAGAAGAAATGCGGATGACTTTGTGCGAGTGGAAATACAGACAGCGCCTGCCAGGGCAATTTGATTAAAATCCATCTCATCCTTGACAGCTCCCCGTAAAGCACAGTGCAGAAATGGAGTTTGCTCTTTCAGTTCCTTAGCAAATCTACTGTTCCTAAACTCTGAAACCAGAATTGGATCGCAGGTGTTCAATGAGTTCCGCATTTTGGCAAATTTCTGACTTTCGGAGGAAATTTTTGTCGCGAAAACCTCCGTGGCAATCGCTTTCGTTTCGTCGTTGTTTAGCAAAGTAAACAGAATGCTTTTAAACTTTCGCTCTGTTGCTCTTCTCACAATCGTCGCTTGAATATCTTGACAATCAAATTCGCGAACCTTATTACTTCCTGGATGACCCACAATAACCTATTGACAAACACAAAAGGAAACAAATTTGGGTTCAATACAATTTTGACCTTGAGCAATTACCGTAAACAAAAGGACGCGTTCCGTGTCATTTAGGAGATTTACCTTCGTAACTGTTCTTGTATCGTTAATCGGGAAGTCCATGAAACTTCTCATCACTTCCTCCACTGTATCTTTAAATGGTTCCTGAGATGTTGCTGGTTCCAAAGACAATTTTTTCCTTCCTCTTCCTGTTGAGCCAACTTCACTTTCTCCCCATCCCTGCGGTTTGGGATCTTCAACGTTGACGCTTGGCGAACAAGACGGAAGTCTTTTCACGGTTAGAATACTTTCATCGTACAAATTTCGTTTCAAATCAGACAAAAATTTGTAAGAGCTAAATATCTGTCTTGCGCATTTCTGACAAGAACGCTTCGACTTGAATTCTAGCTCTTCCACATCAATTCCCAGCTGTGATAAAATCTCACAGATCTTGTCTCCTTTATGCCCTTCCCTTTGGGTGGCCGAGAAAATTGGTACTGAACTTGAGTGCTTCCCTGTTTCGGACACTAGTGGTATTGAGCAGAATCTACAAGTATTTCCTGCAGTTGAGCGGTTATCATATGTTTTCATGGGAGTTTTACCAGGAATCGTTGACAACATCGCTTTACGTACAGGGAGATCTTCGCCGGTGGTCGCTTAAAGCCGCGCCAAAGTTTTCCTAACACTGTCATTGGCTGGTCTTTTGTGGGTGTGTCTGGGGGCGGAAGAGCTTGAACAATGGTCTGGGTACAGGCGCGTGTCACTCGCGCTTCGCGCTCGCCTCGCTTTCGCGTCTCTTCGCCTAAAATACGCAAAAAATCACGCCTGTTCTACAGGCTAACACGCTGCATGAAATGAACAGTTTTCTTGTTTTGAAGTGAAATCAACACCCTTCAACATAACCAGAAAAACCTTCTGCAAGTTGAAGAAGTCTGCAAGGTCATTTAAAAGGGAAAAGATTGGCGTGTAGTTTCAAAATGCAGCAGAAAAAAATTACCTACACAATTCAAACCAATTGAGGTACGTCTCGGTAACTTCTGACTTTATTTTCTTACCATTTTACGACTTGTTCAAGATCACTTACAACTTCTCAAATTGTATATCAATTATTTGCATTGAAACGCCACATCATGTTATACACAGATTAAATTTGACGTTAGTGGAAAAGTGCTGGTCATTTCACATGAAATCCTCAACCAGAACAGGATGATGATGGCGGACATACCCATGAAATTGTACAGTGTATTCTGGCAGCAAGAGATCAAGAGATGAAGGGCTGGTGAGCGACAAAGCATACCACATAGTCTGGATGGCCCTTCCTGAGCATGTTTGCGCAAGAGTACCCCTGCTTTCGTCTTTGCTGCAAGAGAGAAAAAACAAAATAGAGAAATCAACATAACTACTATTCCGGAGGTGTACACCTTAATGGGGCTTTAATAATAAAGTGCATTTGAGCTCAAAACTTTGACTTTAACATTGAAACACTCAGGTTTTCAAAAACCACGTTTTTAAAAAAATAGATGATACTAAGACAATTATTTAACAAAACAACAGATAAAAAGTGAAAGAATCATTCTCTTGCAAATCAAAAAGTCAAATTTAATCAGTTCAAAAAACAAAACACAGCAAAGCTCTTGGCAAGGTCTTAATTATCACTGCAGTTGCGTTTAATACTTCTAATACTTTAAAGAAAACGACAACACTTTTAAGTTTGCAGGCCATCAATGTTGATTTTAAGTTTTGAAGAGTACAATCAGTT
>CM042754.1:12221036-12238913 GCA_022496165.2 Catalaphyllia jardinei
GGTGGCTAATTCACATTATCAACTCAGTTGATAAAACCAAATTATCTCGGAAAAATGTAGCCTATTGGCAAATAAACACCTTCGGGCTTATGTCTACATAATTACACAAATGCTTTGAAAGCAAGAAAAAAACAAAAACCTGACATCAGCCGTGAATAACACAGAAAACAAGCTAATATTAGACAGGGGAAGTTTTGAAAAGTTACAGAAAAAGTTAACGTTTGCCGAACCAATTTTCATAATATCAGGTATATATCATGCATATTCACAATACTTAGATAACGCAGTATTCAAATTCCGCGTTTTTCCCTAAGTACTTCATGTATCCCTTCCAGATATTATAGTGTATCTAATACACTATAATGGGGATAAATATACTATGCTACGTTTTAAATACACTATGATAAGGGATACACCAAGTACTTACCAGTTTTTCTGTCATCCGCTGGCGTATTGCCGTTGCTTTTTAGTACATTTAATCACAGTTTTTTTTCTGTGGACATTTTTGGGTGGGAATTTGCTGAATTTAGTCACGAATCCGTTAAAGTGTCGTATGTCCCTTCTAACGTTTACTATAACGATTATACACTACGCTCTCGTATGATAAACTAGGGTGTGAGTTATAAAAAAAATAAATAATAATAATAATAATAATAATAATAATAACATAACAATATAAACAAACTTTTCGAGACTGCCAAAAGTTCATTTTAACTGTATTAAGTTACAGTAGAGGGATTGTTGCACGTGATTATGTTTTGCTGGAGCAAGACAATGTTTGCGATCGATATTCACAAGTCCATATGATATCTGTCAAGATGGAATGTCGGGAAGCTGTGATATTTTATGTGGGTTCCCGATGAACAATTGTATTTTGTCTTAACGTTGTTGATGCTAAGACGATTAACATCTTACAATTATAATCAAATTGTTAACAAGGGGAAAATCAGTACATTGCTAGTGACAGTGCGAGTCGTCACATCGAAGATAGGCTGGGTGATTAACTGAAAAAAATGTTGAAAACAATCGTTTTAAAGTATGTATGGAATGTACATGTAGACTTACCCTCTTGATTGCAACCGTCGACAGGAAACTCACAAACGTACCCAGGATATACTTGTGTTGTACAACCCAAATCATTGTACTTTCCATAATATTTTTGATAATCCTTGTACATAGCTGCACAATTGCCATCACCATTCGGTTCCCCTTTAGCCCAAGGAAAACCTGTCTGAGAAGTGCTATTGTTACTTAACCATCTCCACTGTCCAGACCGATCATCTCTTCTCAAACCGATAAAATATTCCCCAGCTATTGTCAACTTTAAAATAGTGTTTTTCAAGAAGATCCACTCCCCCTCGCTTTCAATAGACACAAGATCACCCAGTCCAGTCTTCTTGCACAATTGTCTGCTTTGCTCCCAAGTAAGAGAGCGAGATTTCGCATGAAATGTGTAGTTGGAACAGCCATCGTCGAACCATTTAAAGGTTTCACCTATATAACAGGAAAATTACGAATAATCATGGAAACTAGATAAACATTTGTACGGGGGAGGAGTACTCCCTATAATGGCCTACACGGAAGGCTCCACCTGAAAGGGATACCTTTCTCAGGATTCAGGTGCATTAAAGGATAATTAAGGTGGTTGGAAACAGTTTCCGGTACTTTCCAAAACTTATAGCTTGATAAGTCATCATAACCATTCTTTATCGGTTGATGCCGAAATCATGGTATCAACAAACTGCCCATTCATCGGGGAACAACTTGCTGTTAATTTTGTGGCACAACAAGTTACCATACCAATAATATGACCTGCTAAAAACACCCTTAATTTTAGTTTTAAGTGCTTTCAAAAACGAGCTCGGTGGCCCCCATTTTTTAATATCGAATTGTAATCAGCACGATAAGATGCAACTTTATGCAAAGTTAAGAAAAAGTCTGCGGGGGGGGGCGCCGGCGCGGAGAGGAAGGGGGGTTCAGAGCCACCTTAAATTTTGGAAAATATAAGGTGGCACTGAATCCCCTTCGCAATTTTTTTCAAAACTTTGCTCAAAGTTGCATCTTATCATGCTGATTACAATTCGATAATAAAAATGGGAGTCGCCGAGCTATAAGCACTTAAAGCTAAAATAAAGGGTTTTTAGCAGGTCATATTGTTGCTACGGTAACCTATTGTGCCACAAAATTATCAGCAATTTTTTCCCCGATGATTGGGCAGTTTGTTGATATCATGATTTTGGGATCAACCGGTATAGAGTGGTTATAATGACCCATCAAACTCTAAGTCTTAAAAGTACTGGAAACTGTTTTCAGCCGGGGATCACCAGTTGAGGTATATGAAAGGGTACAGAAATCTGTCTTTTAGGTCTTCAAAAGGGGCCTTGATCGGCATGAGTGGCAGTCTCTCTAAAAGCCGTCCACTGTTCCAGCCCCAAAGTGTCAATTCAGCCCTGCTGGCCAAAGTCTGATTCAGCCCTTCCTGGAGCCATTTGAGCGTAATCTGGGCCAAAAAAGCTACATCAAAAGGCTATTCCAGCCCATAGACCAAATCAGCCCTAGCTAATTGGACTGTATTGGCCCTGATTTAAGGGAGCCAAATTAGACTCAAAAATAGGACTGTACTTTACTCACCGAAACGGCCCCATTTTTAGGGCTAAAACAGATCTTTCTGGTTTACAGTGTAAAAATCAATTTTTTTAGAGCTCAAAACAAGCATAGCATTGCAAAATTGCCTAAATTGACGAGCTGGCTGCTCATAGCCCACCAAACATAACAAAAAAACATTGCTATTATCCCTACATTAAGAGATCATTCAAAAGTAATAACTACACGTCACTTTTGATATATTTTCTTTTGAAGGATCCTGAAACTTTATTTCCACTGGTTATTTCACTTGCTGAAAACCTGCGAAAAATAGCTTGTCTTCGGTGGTATTTCAGACCCGGCTGCTCTGAACTTCGACTAAATTCCGCTAAACAAGGGTCAGGAAGGGTAAAAATGTAAAAATACCTTGCGATTTTCATTTTCCGTTCACACAGCACCTTCGAACTTTCTGTGCTTTGAGTGTGAATCTTACCCTTCATTATGCAAAAGAGTTGACACGCGAGTTTATATTGTTTTCAATCAAAACGCTCTAACGTAGTTATAATTGAAAATGTTACGTTTTCAGATACAGGGATCCCACAAAAATATATAACACTTAGAGGCGGTTTAAATAGGTAGCATTGCTGAATTATTGGCAGTGATCTCCAGACACTGTGGAAAAGTCGGAAAACAGGGCCGGAACATTTGCAAATTTAGTCACGGTCTATTACAGCCTCAGTCCTGTTTATAGGCCAGTTTACCATATTTTTCTAGCGTTTTGATTCTTTCTTTCCATTTTCTATTGATCATTATAATAAAGTTTCCATATACCGCTCGTTCTGATTGGCTGAAACAGCGTGCTTTATCAGAGATTAGGTAACGGGTTGATGACATTAAGCTAGCTTTCCAATCTCGACAAATTCGACCCAAATTTTAAACATCCCCTGTGCGACTCAGACAAAATCAATATAAACGAGCTAACAGTCAGCAGTAAATATGGCTCATAGAGACCATAGTTGACAACAGTAGTGTAAAAACTGTACGAAAATAACAAGTTTTGCTTAGCGAAATAACTAAATTCTCGACTTAGCGAATTCTTCGATGAAAGACATCAGAATATATTACAAAGGCAGAAATTATACTTAAACAGAGAATACCATTGAGCTGTCTATGTTTTTGATGAGAAGCTTCATTATTGTAAAAATGCTCAAGCAACACTTACATGCAGTTTAGTAAGGCTGGCTTGCTTTGTAGCGACGGCTCCGGTCATCTCAACGAATTGAACCTCAACAATTCCGTATCATCGCTCACCCGACGAGTAAATTAGTTGAAAGCTTGCTCCTGTGTTCGGAGTTGAACAAGTGAATGCAGTCTAGTCTTTCCAACTTTGACGTTAGTTCGAGCAATCTTGCTGCAAGCAGGTAAAAGCCGTAAATAACTGCGGCTTCTTTCACTTGGCATTTTCATCCGCAAGCTTTGTGCTCTTTCTTTCGTAATTTCCATCATTGCAACTGAAAGGCACGTTTTCGTGAGTTACAATTCGGCTGGATTCCTCTGGACTAGCAATCTTTACCTCCCTTCCCGCCCTGATTAAACGGGTTAAACTATTAGCTGAAACGCGAACTTTAAAGGCATCGTTCCTCTTTTCAAAAGCGACGTGCGCGAAAGTGAAAGCTTAGCTTAAGTCCAGTTTAAGATTGCCAGAAGTCGTCTCGTCAGCCAATCCAATTACTTAAACAATTCTAACAAGGATTGTGATTGGCTTATTTTAGCGTGCTTTATCAGAGATTCGTACACGGCTGACGCCACTTTTACTCCTTTGGAAAATAATAGGGACCTTTAGCACCGACAGTTTTCATAGCGACGGCGACGTCGGTGGACGAAAGAGACTTAGGCGAAGACAGCGTTGCTCGCACCAAAATATAAACCTTTAGCACCCTTCATTTTCCGACGGCAACTTGCCGAGTTCTTTAAAAATGAACAAATTTAGCTTTAGCTACTTTAGCTTTGCTATGCAGACAACAATATTTCGGACTATGAATTTGTTCCATTATACGACTTTTATCGTTCAAAAAATCCAGATATCAACTATCAATCGTACCGGATGTTTTCGATCTAGCAAACATGAATTTAGCTGCCTACAAAGCCGAATTTCGAGTTAAAAAGGCAGACCTTCGTCCCCTTGCAGATTCCTTACATATTTCCGCAGTGTTCCATTGCAAACAGAGAAGCATTTGTAAAATGACATAACTTGTTTAAATGGTATTCAGACGTCTAAGGTTTTCGACCTGGAGCCGCGAACTCGAGATCATGAGGCATTTTTCCAGTAATCGCCAGTAAAAGCAAACAAAATAGACATTGAAAACATTTATTCTTCAAAGCATGTATACTTATGAACATTGGGCTCCCATTTTGTCCAATGTGCAATCTTTAAAAAAATGTAAATATTAAGCTCAAATCTTATTTGGCAACATTTTGATAGCTGATCACTTATTTGGTAGCTTTTCCACAACATTCAAAAATGCAGTAATCATTTGTTGCTACTGAAGGATCATAGCTTTCATCATTTGCTCAGGTTTGCTGTTGTCCTTCCTGTTCCTGTTGTTTTGCACTTAACTCCTGCTGTCTAATTTCCAGGTCAGCCGCTGCTTTCTCTCGCAAAAAGTCGACCAGTGGTTCTGCACGTCTCCGTTTACGACGTTTTAGAGAAGATACACCTTCGTCTGAACTGCGTTTCTTGGTCTCTTTAAGGCGCTCCATCGCTTTTTTCCTGATATCTTCTGCAGTTTTGCTGTCCTTGAATTGCTGTTTCGATGCTGATTCAGCCTTAGACCAAAAATATAGATTCCAAAAATTAAAAACAATACGGAGGCAGCGTGGCCGAGCGGTGGATTTGAAATCCGTAGGTCGCGGGTTCAAATCCCGTTCTGACCGCTTGCTGATGCTGTTCTCGGAAGCCCCGAGTTCAACTTCTCGGTTACGCTTGTAAATAGCCAACTGGTCTGCCTCCCGCCAGTTGGGATTCTTAACCTGGTTATGTTTATTTGAATATTAATTTGTCATTGTTTGTTTGCATTGGTCCTGAAAAGCCCCGACGGGGAGTGGCCAATTACGTATACAATTACCTATACACAACTTGTAAGTCCCATCCTTCTGGAATTTCTAATAGCCTCTGTGGTAAGGGTGTTTCGCCAGTAAGATTTGATGAAGTTTTGCTTAGTTACCTAACAAAAAGGCTAAACATGCCAGAAATTCCAGGGTTATGGGGTTACTGCATGGTCTAGAGAAACCCTCGTTGATTGCTAGGATTTCGGGGCCACAAACTAAGTGACATTAACTAAATAATGAAAGAATAAATTTACTTATACTTCTAAGCGACACTAAGCAATACATACAAAAAAAACAATAACAGAATATATATATATATTTTCTTTTAGCTAGCTAATGATTTACAATAAAGTTTGATTGTTGTAGAATTTCCTTTTTAAATTAAGCTAAATTACTTTGCAAATGTAATGTATGCAAGCTGTCTATGATAAATGAAAGCAGCATCATAATTTTCATCTTATAATCTGATAAAGCTTAATGAGGATTCTAGCTGACAATGAAAGTCTGGGATGTAGCCAGAATCCTTTAACTAGAAGACATCATGTTTGGCTTACATTGGGTTACATTGTAGTCAAGCTGGCACCCATAGGCCAAGATCCATAAAGACTTGTTACATTTAGCCCTTAACTGAATAAAGGTCTTCGCATTGATAGCCAACTCCGTTCGCCATTTTTAAAATTACCCAGAAGATACTGGTAACTCGTTTCTCTCCCAGGGCCCTCTCGCGCAAATCCAAGTTTTAGGTGGGAAGCTTCAACGTGACGTACATTAAGTCAAAACTCGTCTGAACCGGTAGCCATTTTTGTAAGAATCCTACAGGGAAGATTCATCACTGACAACTCGTAAGGGTTTGCGACACCAAGCCCATAATGGTGAGTATTTTGTTCATCAACTTAAATGAGGTATAGCTCTCTGCACAACTGTGAACACTTTGTAACACGGGAACTGCTGTCTTCGCGAAAAGGCACCAATTGCAAGAGATTAAAATAGACTTATCCCGAGGAAACGAAAAGGCAATTGGTGTTTTCGTTTCTGGCAGTGAAAGCAAATAATTGAGGGCTGGATTCCAAAGAAAACCACTAGTGAAGTGAAGAGAATGGGCCAAATGGAATTAAATTTAAGTCTTATAACTTTCAAGGAGAAACAAATTTCATTTCATTTTAATAAAATTGACCACATGTCATAAACATTTCCCTATCTGAGTTGTAATTCGTCAGCTTCTCCGTTTTGTATACTAGTTCTTTGAAGAACATTAATACAGACTTTTTTTTAATTCTGGAGTTAGTGATAACAGTTCATGCCATGTCATGTGATGCCTATTATGTTCACCTGTCTAATTAAAACATTGTGTTATTTAATTAAAAAATAAGAAAATTAAATATCCTACCTGCATTAATACTACAAATATATTTTTTCATCTAATGACTGTTTTGTTTACATTAGTTGCTTTTTTCACTAATTTATTATTCTGCCTTCTGCTAAATATTCATGCAGCTATTACAAACAATATATGATGATAACTATTTTTATCAGTGGAAGTAGTACCATACAGCCACCAAATGGTATAGTTTGGTGTCTGAATGCTATATAATAATTGAAAAAGAACAAGCCTTGGTTATTCAAAGGCAGGATAGTGCTATCCAATAGAGAAATCTCCATCCAGTGGATAATGCAGTTAGTTTCCCCAGTACTTATCCGCTGTATAGTGATTTATCTGTTTAATAGCGCTATCCAATGCTTGAACAACCAGGTCAAAGACTCCATACTCCACATGCCCAGTTAGGAAAAAAAAGTTCAATTACTAACTTTAAATAACGTTTGGCTTCACTCAACTTTGGAGCTCATCTAAAAACTTTGGTTGACTATATATACATTTTTTTTTGGTAATTGGGCAACATGGAGACTATTAAGTATATATACATCAGATATACAAAGATTGCAAGGCATCTTTATATGTATGTTAGTAAAGCATATTATATGTTTTAACCCTTGTCACCTTAACATTTGGTTGCCCATTTTCCCTTAACTCACCTTAACTCGCTTTAACTCGCAAGTGATAGTCGAGCTCAATTTTTCCTTATTTCGCCTTAACTCGCCTAAACTCGCATTAACCCGCACAATCTCGCGGCGAGATAAGGTCCCAGAGTAGGCCTAGCCTTTGCTTGTATGGTATCTTCTCTCTAAATTAACTCCTCGATCAGTGATACGTTCTCCGTTAACTCTTCCACAGAAATCCCACTTGCCTTTCCTTCCTCGCTCATCTTTTTGCAGAACTTCTTTCGGAGAAGGTTCCACCGCTCTCGTACGGCTTTTTTATCCTTCAGTTGGAATTTTGGAGAGTGGATTTCATTCAGACTGTCGACTATCGCTTCCCAAGCCAGTTCACGAGCGGGACTTCTCTCTTTGCTTAAAAAAATATTTCTTGCAAGCATTTCTCTCAGTAAAAGCACATCATGTTCTTCGCTTCACTCTATCAGCCTAGAGTGAAACAACGGGAAACGAGAGGTAAAACGTGCATAATGCATAATTTTGATAAGAATGAAGAATCATAGAAGCTAAAACCTTGGCTAAGTAGTTTAATTAACTCACTTGGATTTTTGCACTTGATCATCAGATGGCGCCATATTCAGTCTACAGCTGTCCTTTTAAAATACGATGAATAAAATACGTTTTATGTCAATTGCTGTTCAAGTAAATTACAAGAAGATATCCTCTTAAGTTGCGAAAACTAACCGCCAGAAAAAAAAAACGAGTATAAGCGGACAAAAGGCTCGTATCTACTCGCCTTTTCTACACATTGTGAAAACAAGCCTTTTGAGGTCGGCGCTGAGCCCAGACGACGTCACGCCAAATGTAAGACCTCAAGCGGAAATAAAACTGGGCGCCGTTACCGTCGGTGCTGAAAACTCTCGGTGCTAAGGGTCCCTAAAGTTTGGTTAGCGAATGCGTGGGGAAATTATTGAATTCTTTATCATTATCAAGACTCTTTACGTATCTCGATTACACCAAGTTTAAAGCTGATTTCCAGTCCTGTTTTACTTCATGTAAAAAATCATAAAATGTACACATTTTGCAACTACTTCGTTCTTTCTCAAATCACTTCATGAAATAACTTCACAGCTATAAAAATCAATGAGGCTGTTGGAAAAATAATTTGAGAGGTCTCAAAGATAAGGTATGTGGTTGTTAAAAAATAACTTCGATTTGTATTCCATTGAGTGAGCCGTTTATAATGTTATAAACATTAGGGTTCCGAGACTACGCAGTACGGACAAATTTGCATAATGCGTTGGAGCTCCCACATTTCCCTGCAATTTTCCCACGGCGCAAACCACGGGAAAAAAGTCATCGCTTTCAGTTACGTAAGCCATTAATAAGATTTATTTGCGTGTTATCATTTTTAGCTCATTCTTTGCGTCATATGACGCAATGAATGAGTATCGTGGGGATCGAAATGCGTCCCGGAAGTTGTCGACCGTAGACGGAAATGACAATTTTCGCCGCTTACCCTCCCTCTTAGAGAATGGAAAATTAACTTTGATAAACCTGAAATACACGCGTGCAAGAATTTAACTGTTTCTACAGACTAATAAATAATAAAAAAATAACATCAAATCACGATTTCGGCATTTCGAAAGTGTGCAACATTGATAAAGAAGCCGAAATCTTCAAACCCAAAGGTACCCAGAACGATTTTTTGATACGCTCAACTGCACGAGGCAGGCCATGAATGACGAAGATCGAGGCAGCCACATTGGAAGGGCGCTTGTTTTTTTCGTATTGGTAAGTAATCCTTACTTTACTATTGTGCTATTACTATTGTACCATTGCTCCTCCTTTTAGAAGGAGGAGTTACGGTTTAAAATAACTTCACTAAACGGCGTCGGAATGGCTCTAAAATCGGCACAAGAGACAAGTTCGCCACACATTTGTGGTAGGAAAACTTTACTTCTAATGAGATAGTCATTTACAAAATTTTTTTTACGATCGGTGATTTTCCCATATAATTCTCTATTTACACAAGCTGTCGCATACACCACGTACTTTGAGCTTGGGGAGCCTGTGCTTTTACAAATTACTTTACATGATCTGCTTAAAAATATTTGCAATACAAACCACGAAAGAATCTCTCGTTAAAAATTGCATGAGATGGCTACGAGTTACATAAGATCAATCAAAAGCAGTGTTATCAAGTTATCAAGACAAAGCTGTCCTTCTTGGCAAATAAGTTTCGCTTGCTCTTCTCCAACCCACAGGCAGCAACAACACATGTGGATGAGTTGAGTGAACCACACAGTGAACACAAGAGCATCGAGGAAATGAGAACTTCTTGTTCACCGAACACAAGCTAGTGGTTTCCACTGGAAAGTGAAGTGCTGCGAATGAAGTCTCACGATGTGGAAGATGTTTTTGTGTCATTTAGGGAATACCGGTCGTTTCACCAACGAGTCAGTTCGCCAACGTCGAATTATTCGATGTTGGCGAATCGACTTCATACGTTGGCGAATTGTAAAGGGATGAGTCAACATGAGCTACTAGATTAGAGTATTTTGCCAAAGGCTAATAAGCTTAAAAACTTTTCTGTTTTAAAAACGCACTGAGGTCGAGACAATAAACTATTTACTCACGCGAAAACCTATCATGGAGTATTCAGGCCCTTGACCACGACTGCATCACATCACGATAAATTTATGACAACGAGATATTTTATACCACGCTGTTTTGATGTTAATTGCTTGTTAGATGGTTAAATACTCCTAGAGCAAATGAAGTTTCAGAACAGGTAAAATATATAAATAACCGTAGAGATCTCGTTACGATATTCATGTTAATTTGTGTCAACAGAACTTAAGGAGGCTCGAAAAGGTCGTTGCTGCAGTGTTTGTGAAACGATGGAAGATTACAAAGAAGGATGTTTAATGGTGTAGGAAAACTGTATGTCTCCTTGCAGCTCTGTTGCTGGGCTATACTTTGAGGGTGCTTGTGACGTCATATCAGTTACCATGGTAACGCACAAGGTCCACGAAAATGTCCACTAAACACATACGTCAGCTGAATAAATCAAAATTGGCACACCGAAAGTTAAATCTTGCGTAAAATCGCGCAAACCGGAAATAAAATCTGCAGAAAATATTTGTTTTTTTTATATAATAACAAAATCAATGCGCGCGCTCTGATTAGTCAATCAGCTGTGGGTTATTCTGCCGGTAAACCCACGAAAAAATCGCGCGGCTTCTGTATTATAGCTCACTTTGGAAAAGAGTGATAGCCTGGGAACAAAGTCGCGCTGCAAGCGCTTATGGGATTATTTAGGGGGACGCAGGTCAAAACAAACATGGCGGAATTTAGTGCGGAATGCTATAGCGTGGGTTGTAGTGGTGACAGCGTAGGGTTCGCATCTGGATGGGTAGTCAAGTACGAATACCCCGTGTTGTAATAACTTCTTTTTTTGCTTCTTTTCCTTTCAAAGGCGATATCAAAGACTGCAGAACTTCCAGCCTTGTGCGATGTCGTTTCTTCTATTTCTCAACTATTTGTTCCTCGTTTTTCCATGTCCGCATTCGCGTGTATTTATTTACAACATCGTATAAATAAACAGCGGAACACACCGTTCGAATTCTTCTCAATTCTCTTGACTTTTGATCGTCTAAAACAATGACTTCGATCTTATTGCTATCTCTAGTTCTGTTAAGACCACGCTGTCACCACTACAAGCCACACTAACATTCCGTACTAAATTCCGCCATGTTTGTTTTGACCTCACCTGCGTGCCCCTGTGACGATACCGCGCCACCGCGCCACAAAGGTGGGCCCTCTTTAACAAATAGAAACACTATGCATAAACAAACCGGAGAAAACCCGTAACAACCAAACATAAGTCTAAAAATATTTATTACAACAACTACACAGTTAAACTAAATTATCAACCTTAATTAGTTTACACGAATATAATAATAAAATACTGCAGCGTACTAATTTAGTTTAAAAGAATACACTTTAAAAACAAACGTTTCGTATGTTCAGTTCAATTCGCCCTGCGTCTGAAGTCCTTGTGCTTGATCTTGAACCCAACTACGTATCACCAATACATGGCACACACAACCAACCAAAACACCCGTTCAGTATTACTCCCACTTTCCAACTTACTTCATTATGTCACAACTTATCTCAGTCCGTAATTCTTCAACTTTACTTCTCCTGTTTAATCCGGCCAGCTTTCTTCGACAGCACTCTTCACTCGTCCTTCTATTACTTGACCAGCTTTTTTGCACAAACGTCCCCCGGCAAATGGCTCTTTGTCGTGAATTAAGGGATGGTTTACTGATGGCTTCTCAGTAATGGAAAATGTGCTCCCGGTCGCCTTCCTCGCACTTGCTAACGTCGCTCGTAACCACGCTACAACATTCTTCTTCTTCTACCCAGGAAACAAAACTCAACTCACACCTATCAACCCAAACTTCTCAATATATGTAGACGCAAGGTGTATAAATAAAAAAAAGGAAAGAAAACTATTGGATAAACGATTGATTACAGATTACGCAATAAAAGAATACAGGTTACGTAATAATAAGTGCTATGAATAAATACATTTTTAAAGAAGCTGATGAATATATATACACCTAACAATACTTTCATGACACCCCCCAAATAATCCCATAAGCGCTTGCGGCGCGACTTCGTCCCCAGGCTATCACTCATTTCCAAAGTGAGCTATATAAAAGCAATAGACAACAAGTTTTCTATGGGTTATAGGCTGATAAACCATTTGGGATATTGGTAGAACACTCGAAGAATTCGTAAACAACTCGCCTGCGGCTCGTGGTTTACAAATTCTTCTCGTGTTCTACCAACATCCCGCGTGGTTTATCAGCTTATAACCCATAGAAACTTGTGGTCTATTGCTTAACTAGCTCGAAATTTTGCTCGGTGACCTATCTTGATTTTTTGCATGCACGCACCATTCACGATGGCACTTCAAATATAAAAGTCTCGGAGAAAATTATCTAGTAGAATTTTTTGTAAGCCATAAATCGCATTTTCTTTAAATATATTTAAATTTTACTTAGATAAATTTTCTCCATACTGTCTGAAAAGGTAACGAATTTAGGGAACTTTCTAACAAAGAAATAAAAATGGTACGCCACCGAATTAGTTTTTTAGATAATTTACTGAAATTTAGTGGACGTTTTTGTGCACTTTGTGCGTTGCCATGGTAACCGATATGACGTCACAAGTACTCTCAAAGTATAGCCTAGCAATAGAGTTGCAAGGAGACATATAGTTTGCCCACACCATTAAATATCCTTCTTTGTAATCTTTCATCGTTTCACAAACACTGCAGCGAAGAAAAACCCTTTCGAGCCTCCTTAAATAATGAATTTTGTGGAATATGTGATCATCAGCATAAATCTGCTAGAAAGCAGAGGACGAACCTCAATAAAAACGATTATCAATCTATTTGTTATTGCTACCCAAAACAAAAAAGACTGTGTTTGCTTTTTGTACAAACAAGAACCCGAAACACAAAAAGTCAGTTCGGCCTGTGTTCATACTGATGAACATAGTTAAAATTAACGTGCTCTTGTGTACAAATATTATGGGTATCTCATCGCATAATAGCATCAAGTGGTGATGTAGAGGAGAATCCTGGGCCTTTCACTCAAATAAATAATGACAAGAATGCTCCATGTGCCAAATGAGTCAATTCAGTTTCATTATTAACACACACTATCATAATCCTCATTCATAAAAAAATACCAGTTGCCCATTATAATATTATCAAAATTATTCTTTTCTTTCCCCTTTGGTTCAGATGACCAGCAATGACAGGGACAATGAAAATTGTCCATTACAAGAATGAGCTGGCTCTCAAGGCCCTTTGATTTTTAGTTATACTTACGGTGAAATGACAACCTAATTTGCATAATAAAGTGCGAGATTCGCACAAAGCACAGAGAGTTCAAAGTGGCTGTGGGAAAAAACATAAAAAGCGCAAGGCATTTTTACATTTCTATGCTTTCTAACCTTTGCTTAGTAGAATCCAGTTGGAGTTTATAGTGGCCGGATCTGGACTAGGTAAATAAACGCCAGCAGGGACAAGCTATTTTTGCAGGTTTTCAGAAAGTGACATAACGGTGGAAATAGATATATTTTCAGGATCCTCCAAAACAAAATATATCAAAAGTAACGTGCATTTATTACTTTTAAAGGATCACTTAATGTAGGGATTTAAAAAAATCACTTAATGTAGGGATTTTAAAAAAGCAATTTTCTCAGGAAGATAAGGGAACGGGGTACCTTTTTCAATATAAGATACATAAAAGACGTTCCTTTTCTGTCATGAAGGTATGTAAAAGGCTGAGGGTTCGGAATGTGGGGGGCAGGGGGGGGGGGTTTAGCCTCCCCGTATAAAACTCTTTCTCGATATAGGACATTTAATTAACCGCGTAGTTAACTTCCCGATTTCCTAAAGAATAAGGGGAAAAACTTGACACCTCCTAATAATTGCGTCCGACGAAGTGGAACGCAATCCTAATTTTGGCCTGTGACTCTGCAGAGTTGGTTGCCTTGTGTAAGGTTATATTCTGGAAAACCCACATTCCTGTAAGGGCACAAAAATGGCCACCCCGCTTAATGTTTGCAGGGGGCATGTCACGGCATAGTTATTAACTAAGGTCACGGCCAGTAAACTGGTACCGTAACTGAGACATGTGATAATACATGTGACGAACATGTGAGCACGTGAGCAGGCCATGTAGACTTTGGACTTTCTTTCCAAGTGCTCTCGTTCGCAGAGGTAGCGTTGGGTACTTTTGCCGTGGAATTTTGAGGCTGAGTAGTATTATATTCAATAGTATGATGTTATTTAAACGTTTGTTCGGGCTCAGGAAGATCTTCTTTATTTTCTGTTTTATGTTCACGAACACAATCGCCTTGGCTTTGGGATGTTAACCGTGGAAACAGCTGACAGTAATTCCCGGCTGTATTTGATTGTATTTGTTGATTTAGTTCCATTTTGAGACAGAAAAGGTCAGTCGTATCCGGTGGAATATTATTTGGAATCGGTGGAAGAGTACTTTGAGGGCAAGATCTATAAGAGTGAACCTGAGCCAAGGAACGGAAATGTAAATACTGTGTACTTTGTTAATCAGGCCGAGGAAAATACTCGAATCAGTCGCACGGAGTTTGTTTACCATGAACGAGCACTCGATTGCAAATATTTACTTATATTTGAGCTTCCTGCTTAGAATAATGTTCGTAAAAAATATATTTTTACAAATTAGCTTTTGCACTTAAACATTACAAGTTAATGTGAGAATATTTAGCACGAAATCTGAAGGCTAATGTAAATATTTTAGTCCTATCTACGGAAACTGGCGCCGTAATGCAACGTAGTTTGTACCGTGACCTCTTCAATCAGAATGGGATGGACTTTGTCACTGAAATACCTTTCTGTAAAACCCCTGTTGTTGATGAAAAAAGGTTGGTTTATAGAGGTTGAAAGTCAGCTAGGGAAATCATTTAAGGTATCAGAATAAAAGTTTATACGGCGTCGAACGCACTCTCATAATCTTTGATTACTACTAGTATATAATGACTATATACAGTCTGCGTTTATGTATGGCAAAGTAGGGTAATGGGTTAAATGATTTGCCTTTTGCAAGAAATAACAATATCTTCAAATAATAATAATAATAATAATAATAATAATAATAATAATAATAATAATTCCCTCCCGATCGAGGTTGTCAATTGTTAATTGTAATTGTGTTTAACTGCAGAGATCAGAGAAAGTAATAAACGAGAGGATATTTTGCATTGAGTGCGTGAAGTTCGTACTTCAATGGATCGGACTAACGAAAACAAAATTGTTGGATTTAAAGGACTTTAAACGACCCATGTGAGAAACGTTGCGTTACAAGTAGTTTGCGAGCCGAATGCTGGGCATGGTACGTCACGAATTGGTCACGCTAGCTGTGAAAGACAGTGTTGAAACATAAGGGAATTACACAACAAATGTTCGAGATCTGTTGATCGCTTTCACCTATGCAAAGACATATAAGGCTGGCAAAACGATAATTGACTGTAAAATGAATTGATAGGTGGAAGACACAGCTACGAAGCTGACTGGTAAAATGTAGATACATATTTGACCAATGTGATATTCGTTTCACTTCCTTGTCAAACCCAGTTCTCATGTAAATTGCGTGAAGCTTTCCTGAAAAGTTAATTTGATAATGCGTAAAATGACTTGTATCCGATATAAATAGGTAACTGAACATACTACGTGTACCGTGAATGTTGAGTTGATACAAGTTTTGAACGCGGAATCGTGGGTCCTTACAAGCTATTAACTGGCTTCAAAATGGAGTGATATTATAACTATCCGCACGTAAGGGAATGCCATGGATCATCTATGAAACCTGCAATCGTATACTAGAGTCAAAAAAGATCAGTTCTTTGCTACACTTACCCCCACCGAAGTGGAATACATGAACCACCACTATCATCCAGACAGACAGCTTCGCTAAATTCATCGTCTTCATCGCCATTGAAATCCATAAACGTAGACGGATTTGCTTCGACGTTGTTCCGGCTCGCTGATTCACAACGACGCAATTTCCGGTCACATAAGGTGTGACTTGCGGGGTGGAAACGCGGAAGTCAGACACCAATGCCACGCTTCAGCGGAAAAAGCTGATCGATGAAATTTTTTAGAGAGCTTGTCAATGAGAGGGTCGTCAGGGTTAAAGAAAAAAAATTATAGTAATATAATAAAATTCCCATGGCGAAAATTCCCTTTACATGTTCATACGCAGGATTCAGGAACTGTGTTAAACCATTAAACAATATACTTTTAAATTACAAAATGTTCGAATTAACTCAAATAGTAATAAACAAGCAGCAATTCTTGCATTCTGATTGGTCAAGAACATGTCAATTAATCCCAAATCAGTGCATAAAAAAGCATTGTAATGATTTTCTCGTGCAATTTGGAATAAATGAGCACTCGCAAATTGCACTCTCCCTACGGGCTCGTGCAATTTTTTGAAGTCTTTCAAAACTTTGCTCCTACTTTTTTATTCCAAATTGCACTCGAAATCATTTGATTACCTATACTTAATGTCAAGTTACATACAAACAACAAGATGTACAAATGTCGCTGGATTCCTCAAGAGATATTTGAATTCGTAAGCGTTTGCACCTGAAAGGTATTCTGATTCAGGCTCTACCGTATTATACACGCATAAATTACAGCTACATATTCATGCGGGAACGTTAACGGAGCCTTCAATCAGTTCGCTATCGGATTCAGTACAGTTTAAAGAATTGCTTGTGCTACAAAACATTTCAGTTTGCTTCAGTCCGTGTCGTCACCAACTTGGCAAGTGAGCTCAGGATAAACGAAACCAAACTGATAAGGTTATGTCACACGCTTGACAAAAAAAAAGACATAAAATAAAATTCTTGCCGTGAAATGTCACGCAATAAAAATAATTCGAAAGCCATTCAGTGGATAAAATTAAGAAATTGTGATGTTATAGGAGATTGATAAAGAAAACACTTTTTCGAGTCTCAAGTCTGTGCGCTTTCCTAAACTTCCGATATTTGACGAAATATTTTCGCAAATTCACAGCGGCCACTGTGGAGCCGCAGTGTTGGTGTACATGAACCTCTGTGCGACACCGACATCCGGAAAATAGTGTGAACATTTAGAACTTACTTTGGCTATTTAGGAGACTGATTATCTGAACTGAACAAACAAGCATTTACATAAGCACTTTTGGTTTTGCTTCAACTTCTAAATAGGCGAAAGGTCACGAGATAAGTATCTATTTTTCGACAAACCCGTTCGTAGCTTCCTGTCACACACCGCCATAGCTCTGAAATTCAAAATGCGCTGGTTTCCAGGCCAAGCAAGCCACTGAGCTGAAAAGTTATAAAAAGGTATAAATTTATCCCCTCTTACGGCTGATAGGGATAACAACTTTGGTTGCTCTTAGTTTTAGATTTTAAATAATGATGACGTCACGTGCAAGCCAAAAATACATATGACGTAACAGAGAATTAACCCTGAAGTGTAAATTTTAGTGCTAATTTAACCCATGAATAACCCACTGGGCGTTAGCCCCAGTAAAGGGAATCAGGGAACCACACGAGGTAAAGAAAAAATCTTTTGACCTC
>CM042754.1:12247451-12264177 GCA_022496165.2 Catalaphyllia jardinei
CAGTTTGTTTCTTCTGTTTTACGCAATATGATTTTACCATGTATATATATAATTTAGATATTTTTGAAATAATATTCAATGAATCTCTCATTATCCATTGTATCATGTATATTGAACACTTTTAATAAATCATGATACGACTTCCCCTTATTCATTTCATTCAAAAAGTATAAACAAAAGTATCCACATGTGGTTGTTTTTATATTCTGAATCTGATTATTTTGATGGAGCAAAGTTAAATTCTTTCTTTTCGCATGATTTACCATTTCTTGAAAAGGAGGCATACCAAAACTATCAAAATAATTTATCACACCATCTTTTACATAAGTAGCTACCCAATGGCTTCCACTCATATATGATGGTTCAAGATTGTAAATAAATAATGCTTGGTTATGATTATGTGGAACATTACCGTCTCTTGATAAAACATCATTGATTGGGATGTTGAGATATCTGCACCATTTTAGTAGATCATGATTGCTTAATGGTATATGTTTATGAAATTTTGGTTTTACAATATTGCCCCCACGAGTGGAATGTTGTTGAATGGGCTGTTTGGACCTAGAAGGAGACCCTTTCCTTTTTTTTTTGTTTGTCTTTTTTTCCCCATACCAACTTTGTTGTCACCCCAATTACCAAAAAACGGTGGCGACCTATATGCACCCATTCTCGGAGCTCCTCTTCCACCTTTTGGTGGTGCTCCAACTTTGGGGGCACCTCTTCCAGTCAAAGCTTTTAAAACCATTGGAATCCCAATACTGGCAAGTAAAGTACCAAGGAAACCACCTGATTGTTTTTTGTTGGTCTTATATGAACACCTGAACCTGATTGAAGGGCAGATAGAATGTCCTGCTTTTGTTTTGCAGTTAGTAGGTGTTTGTTTGCAATGAGCTTATCAATCTTATTTTGTGGAATGAGGAAACCACCTTTCTGTACTCCTTTTCCAGATATCTTTTTAACAATTTGCTGTGCTCCTGCACTAGATGCCCCTGCTAAAGCTGCCAATCCCATAGTTTTCGCAATTGTTGGTCCAAATGCACGCGCAAGAGCTAATGCTGAGGTTAGTAAACTGCCACCAACTTGCTTTCTGATATTAGTCTTGGAAAGCTTGATGTCCATACCTTTCTTCAATTTCCGATTCTTCTCCAATCTATTCTTCACTGTAGCTGGGACATGTAGAGTGTCATTCCCATGAAGAGAGTTATTAGTTAGCCTTATGACGACTGTTTCTCTTTTACTATAAGCATCACCAATATTCTTCTTCTGATTTTTTGATAGTTTAACATTTATTGCAAAAAGTTGAGTCATTTCTTGTATATAATATATGTTATATAATTTCCTATTACAAAACATATCTGAATTAAAAATGTCTCATGCTTTTATACTATAGCTAATTCATTTCCCACCTTATCGATTACGACTGTCTCTTCATATAGGACGATAGCGTGTACGCTAAAAGCATCAGCTGCTAATGTATTAGCATTAAGCTTATACCTAAATATCAACTGCTTTGGGTCTCTAGTTACTTTTTCTGTTTGAAAAGACAAATCAAAGTATATGAGAGAATAAAGAGAGTTGTAATTAGCTAGGTTGAGCTGCGTGCCGGTGTTGTAATTATTCTTTCTCATACCATAAGACATCAAATCGTTGAATATCCTTACTTTTGATTCTGAATCGTATTCAGTTTCTGGATAGAATATTCCATTCCCGTATTCCAATCTACATGTCGTCAAATAACGATGGTTAGCAGCAACGTTGTCGGCTGAATCTAATTTGAAAGTATCAAAGAGGTACGGATTCTCATCTGCATTGTTTGTTTTAGCTCGTTGTAGATATACAAAGATGGCAATAACATTATCAATACTGGAGGAGATTTGGAAGAACCCACTGCTATTTGTTGGTGCGGAAACCTGATACAATTCTCTTTTGTACGTCCAAGTCTTTTCTTTCGTAA
The DNA here is from genome assembly GCA_022496165.2 of Catalaphyllia jardinei. NCBI lineage: Eukaryota > Metazoa > Cnidaria > Anthozoa > Scleractinia > Caryophylliidae > Catalaphyllia > Catalaphyllia jardinei. The sequence continues at coordinate 12,249,406 of CM042754.1, forward strand.
AGGAATTGATAAAATTATCAAATAAGCTGTCCCTTGGTAACAATCTTGGGACCCATAGTAGGAATCTATTAACAACCACTCGACCATCATCTGCTGCGGCTGCCTTAAATATTAATTCATCATCATTCTGTAACTCTATATTGAACTCAAGTTGCATTGGGACTAGCATTCGTTCATGCAACTCTTCAAAAAAACTATAACGATTAAGAGGTATGATTACATTAACATCTTTTAGAACATCTGCGTCTGTCATCAATAGTTTTCTAGCCTGATAACCTGTATTAGTGTTGGCAGAGGTAGAATCTGTATCTAGATACCAAAGAGTGTTTTTAGCAACGCTACGACTAAAATCATCACTATATTCAAGGAGGTTCTTCACAAAAGTAACTTTATGGAGATTATTAGTATCATACACAATCTTACCAGCACTCTTTATCATAATATGGTTAATCAGTGAATGGGCTCCATTGATAACTGCTGCACGATCTGCAACAACATAGCGTGCTCCATCAGCCAATTTTTGCAACTGAAATTGTACTTCGAAATAAGCATTATACCAATCGTAGTATGAAGACCTGTCATTAATCGTAAATTTGTACCCATTTTTTTGTTGGTGTTGACCACCAGCTGGGATCCGAATAACATCATCTAATTGATATCGAACCAATTCATATCTTTGTAAATATTCACTTGTTCTGAAAGCCATTATATTATTATATTACATAATTTTTACTCTACTCCTTCTTTTCAAACCTGATCCTGATATGAGTCTATTGATTAACATATCAGTACTTTCTTCTTGCTGTGGTGGAACTATTTTAGCTCTTTGTCCTACATCATCAATTCTCATATTCCTAAGCTTTTTCATTATCAAGTCTCCTGACTTCTCAGATGTCTTTTTACCTACTGATTTTAATGCTTTCTCACCTGATTTCTTGGCGAACTTTTTTACAACAGATGACGCAGCACTCTTCATTGGTTTGAAAATATTATCAACGATAATCCCTGATCCTACATGTTTGTCCACAAAAATACCGAGTTTTGGATGATAAACCCTAGTGAATTCAAATGGTTTCATTATAATACTATGTTATATTATTCTATCCTTTTTAGAATTAATGAAAAAGATGTATCAGCTCCATTCAGGTTAATTAATCTTCTTTTTCCATCAGTGATGTATATCCTGATACTACTTATACTATTCTTATTAGTGGGATTAAATGTAACTCTTCTTGGTTCAATGGTGAATGAGTAACTAGGTTGAAGCACACTGGTTGAGAAGGAATAAATGATGTCTGTACCTTGACCGTCTACAAGTGAATCATTGATAAGGTCGCAATGAATATTAAGAATGTCTGTATCTTGACTGAGATTAGGCACCTTTGGTCCAATATTCTGTTCACTATTTAATATTTCTTTATCAAACCCAATCAGGTCATTGAAATTGCTTGCAGTTAAATCAAGTTGATAATTCTTGGCTAATGTGATTGTAACCCTAAATGTTGTATTATCAAATTCGAGAGTGATAGGATACTCATTATTATTAGCACCATCTTTGACAATCTTCGTTATGTCCTTAATGTATGTATCAAAGTCAGTATAGTTTCAGACTCCTGCTGGGAAAGTGATGTTGTGAAATGTTGAACCGTTATCAGAGCTGTACTTTATTAGCTGATTGTTGTATGATGAATTAACATTAAACCATGTGAATGACATGTTAATGATTCGGTTCAATCCAACTACATATTGGGAATTTCTATCCAATATTATGGGCTTGTTGAATTTAGTTATAAAATTCTGAGGAGTATTGTTTCCTTGATCTTTGACTCTGTAAGATGATAAAACAATCTCACGATCCATTTCTATAATAACTTTACATAATTATACTTTGAAATACTGATTATACAATTTATTAAATTGTTGTCTATTTATTGTTGACATTCTCGATAATGTGTCCAATATACTAACTCCTGTATTTGTCATCTTAATTGATGTGTTGCCTGCAATGGTTTCACCAATAATCAATTCTAATTTCTTGAGAAGCTGTTTGGGATCGTTGAAAAACATAACATTTCCACCTCTCTGTCTTCTTCCTCGGCCTCTAATCCCAGAACCTTTTATTGTTTTCAGTTTATTCCTATGATGAGTAATGTATTCATTCAATACAGCTCTAGTATCATCTAACCGTTTGTTTAACATCTGCCTCTCAGCTTCTGATATAGCCCCACCATTGTATTTTTTTGTGACGTTTGCTTTATAACCTTTAATTCTATTCCTTTCTTTTTCCGCTTTATTTATTTTTCCTCTGCCTTTGATTCCTGAACCTTCGGATTCAATATCTTCCTTTATTTGATTGGTTGATAATTCTTTTATCAATTCTTTGTTGAACTTGATGTATTCATTTAATACGGGTCTATTATTTTTTATTTGTTCGTTTGTATCATGCCATTGAGCTTCTGTTAACTGCCCATTCTTTTTCTTTTTGTTGATATTTGATTGAGAACCATTTAATTTTTGCCTCTCTTTTATCGCTTTATTTAAAATTTCATCAACATTAATAATTTTATTTTTGTTTTCTATGTTCGGATCATTAATTAAATCTTCAAGATCATCATATTTTAATAAATTTAAATCAGACAATGTTGTATTTATTTGATCCTCATCAGCTAATGCATAATCAATTTCTTCATCATCATCGTATTCAGGTGGCGGATCTTCAGTATATTGGGGATTGATATATGTTGGAGGTTTTGGTACTATTTGTTTCTCCTGCTGTGGTGGTACATAATCACCAAAATTAATCAGACCTTCTACATCCATGTCTTCATATGGATCAACTTCAGGCATATAGTCAATACCAGGCTCAACTTTCTTTGGTGGTCTTTTTCTCCTTTGAGGCATCCTTAAATTCAAATTACTGTCAATTACATCATCTAATTTACTTGTCACTGGTTTGAATACCTTTTCGAATGATGATTGGCTTGTCTCCTGACCGATTTTATGCTGTGTGATTAGATCATGGACATAATTTATTTTATTCCCTAATTTGGTTTTACTTTTTGCAAGTTCTTTCCATTTAAGCAAACTCATTTTTGTTATATTATTACATTACATAAAAATGATAAATCATATACAAAAAACAACGTTTAACACCATGTTGAACACTATGTTGAACACCATGTTGAACACCATGTTGAATTAATATACCAATATAATATAATGAAAATACCGAATTATGATGTTGAAGACGATGTGGTCTCAAACTTTAGACAACTATATGATTTCATGCCTCATCAATGTTTTCGAATGCTGATTTGCGGTCCAAGTGGTTCAGGGAAAACACATTAATGCATATGATCATCTACAATCTGCTTTATTTTGATAAAGTTTATCTGTATGCTAAAAATTTAGAACAGTCCAAGTATCAGAATCTCATGGATGTCTTTCAACCAATAAGTGATGAGGTTGGTTATGGTGTTATTGAAGCAAGAAATGATGAAATTATTCCAGTTCAAGATCTTGACTCTGACTCACAAAAAATCGTCATTTTTGATGATTATGTATGTGATAAAAACCAAAAACCATTAATCGACTATTTTATACGAGGACGGCATAAAAATTGCAGTGTGATTAATCTGAGTCAAAGTTATTATAAGACGCCAAAAGACATCAGATTGAATTGTTCTCACTTCTCCATTTATGAGTTTCCAAGTGCTAATGAGAAGAGTTTAATTTGCCGTGAAAACAGTATTTTAAAAGAATCATATGAAAAAGCAACTAAGGAACCATATTCCTTTGTTTATATCGATAAGCGACGAAAATTCACCACTAAAAATTTCAATGAAAAAATATAATCTATTAATATAAATGAGTTATTCAAACGGACTTTTACCTTCATCATCATCAGCTATTGGTAAACGTGGACTACCTGGTGTTGGATTCAATTTAACAGATGATGGTAATTATGATATTGAAGAGAAGCGATTAACTAATATTGGTGAGTCTACTGGCGACAATGATGCAGTCAGTTTAAAAGTGTTGAAAGAACATACTAAAGTCAGTCAAAATAGTTATCATTTACAACCAAGTTTCCGATTTTACAAAGACTTTGGTGATAAGAGTCAATTAACTGTAAAACAACCACCAAATACATCACCAGACCATTTCTTTCAAACTCATAAAGCGCATAATGATGCATTTATAATTGAAAAAGAAGGTTATGATACTGGTTTTGGTGGAGAAGCATGGTCTAGTATAAAAATGAATGGTAATCAATTAGAGAGTGGTAGTTACACTTCTATTTTTGAAATATTTGTTATTGGTGATGCTGGTGGTTTTCTTGTTGATGATACAATAATTTTCAATGTCTATGTTGACAGTCATTTCGTCATGAAAACATTTGACAGTGATAAAATTGATGGTAAATACACCAAATCAATCATTCAATTCACAACTGATGGAAGAGCTGGAGTAGATGATGGGATAAGATTTCAACTTAGATATTATGGTTCTCAATACAATAAAACATTAAATTTCTGTTTTATTCAAGAGTGGTGAAGGGTAAATACTCAACAATTTTCGACCATACTATTTTTAATGTCCGTGATGTTGTTGATAATCATATAATTCTCTATTTTGAGAATTTAAATCTCAATGGTAATCTTATTGATGGTTTAGGTGATCCTGTAGCATATGATAATGCTGCTAATAAGAAGTACGTTGACATTGAAATAGCAAAAGTCCATATAGATACTACACCATTACTTCCCAGAGATGGAAGCAGACCAATGTTTGGAGATCTAAATATGGAAAACAATTATATTCTCAATGTTAACAATGTCTCTGATCATCAACCAGATGATGAATATAGTGTTATAATAAAAGATTTGAGAAGTGTTGTTAATAAAGGATATTTGAACTCAAATTTTTTAAAATTAATTGATACAGATGGAAAACAATACTTTGATCTTAATCAAAATATAATAAAAAATTGTGAACCTTATTATGATGGTATTTTTGATGATAACAGTTTAGTCAGCAAAGCATTTGACGATTCTCAAATTGCTAAAATACCACATGCTGCAAATACAGACAAATTTATTAATGTTGATGGCACAGTACCAATGAATGCAGATTTTAATGCTGGTGGACATTTCATTGATAATGTTAAAACAATTGTTGAAGATGATGGAGAAAATCCAAATTATGATCAAATAAAGCATAAAGCTGTTAATTTTGAACTTTTAAAAAGTACACGAGACTATTTAGTCCGTTTAATTTCTGAGATAGATTACTTATTAGCAGATGGAAGTGAAGCAATGACTGGAAATTTAGATATGGGAAATCAAAATATAATTAATTTGAAAGAAGCAGAAGATCACCAAGCCACATATGCTGCTAATGTAAAATTTGTCGCTAATGCAATTGTTGATAATAATACAGTTATAAACGGTATAATTGATAAGAAAATTAAAGAATCAGAAGAGAATTCAATTGAGTCCATTGAAAAAGAAAATGTATTCAAAAGAGTGATGGACAATGATAAGTTCAAAGAAGATGATGATGACATTCATAAAATTGGAGTTCAGAATAAAGATTTTCATTCAGTGAATAAAAAAGCTTACGAATTCAAAATTGATTATGATTCAAGTATAGGTTATTATAGTACCAGACTATCAATTGATTTGGTATATTTACCAAAAGGTTCTTACACAATGGTTTATGAAATGTATGTTGAAGATGGTATTACAATTGATGAGATAAATGCATCAAGTGGAACTCTATCAGTGATTAAAATAAATTCAAAAATAAATGGAATAAGTACAAGAAGCATCATCCATTTTTCTAAAAACATCATCTTTCCCAGTTTTGATGATTTAGATATTGACATAAGATTGAAAAGTAAAACTAATCCCCAAACTACTATTTTTGTTATTGTTTATGGTGTCAAAGGTATAGTTAATGATGTACCAGTAAATTTATGGGATCGTATTTATTATTATGATAATTATTCTATAAAATATGAGGTACCAATCGATATGAATAATAAAAAATAACTGGAGTATCTGATGGTACTTTAGATAGTGATGTAGTTAATAGAAAACAATTAAATACTTTAAAAACAATAGTGGATGAATTGGTTTTAAGAAATGTATATCATCATTACACAAATAATTTAATTCATAATGAAAAATACTATGTTGAGTTTAGAGATTTTGATGTTTATCCATTCAAAATCGTTTCTTCCCAAAAGACTCATATTCAATTATCAATTTCCGGTTTTTACCATATTATTTACACTGTTTTCAGTTTATCCATCATGCAAAAATCTAGTTGGACTCCATTTTGTTCTTAATACTATTTCCCACATTGCCATTAATACCAATCCATACATTTATTTGAGTATGAGATATGGTGGAACAAATTTAAAAGGGGGTAATTATGCAACGTTTTACATTAAATTTATGCATCGTTAAATCATAAAATATTTGAGATAAATATATAAGCTATTAATAAGAGTCACGAAAAAGTATTTACACTTTGAACGGTACAATTCACAATAAAAGACCATTGAAAAGCATATTCAACTGGAATCACATTTCAGATGAACTAACAGAAGAACAGGTAAATGAATTAAAATCTTACTATCGCGCATATCATAAAAAGTGTTTTGCTTACAAGCTGGCCTTGAAACGTTTCAAAGAATGGAAATTATTAGGCAACTCATTGTCCATCATATTTGCATCTGGAGGTTTAGCAAGCAGCATAGCAACTGGCGGAATCAGTTTGATTGCAATCAGTACAGCAGCACTTTTGATTCAGGGTTGGATGTCACATAAAAACCTTGATCTCAAGATCCAAAATTGTATTTATGCTTACCAAAGCTATCAACATCTTCTGAATGAGATAAAGGATATGATGAGAAGTGGAAATTACAATTCATGTCTTCATAATACAATGAAGAACATTGATGATTATGTGACAGACAACAGTCCTATTATTGATAAGTATTTCAGTAAATACGATGAAAAATTCACTTGTTAATTATCAACTGGATTCTATCACCAACCAATGATAAAACATTTTTCCAAAATTGTTTATAATATCTGATTATCCTCTTCGACTTCGTTACTTGGATATCTTTGTAAGGAAGCCCGAGCATCTCGAATAATTGCTTTATAATAAATTTAATACTAATCATCCGTTTACGCTCATCATTAACCTTATGAAGAACACTATCAATCTCAATGAATACTTTATGGATCTTCTCTCTTTGTTGAAAAGTCAATTGAATATTAGTCTTATAATATATACTATTTATCACATTCTCAATATGGTATTTTCGATGATATAGTTAACAAATAGATTCCATGTTGCCGTGCGTCTGTTCAGTAATAGATCACAGATGACGTCAAAATGTGGTAAGAACAAAAAAGTGGCACACGAGGCGTAGCCGAGTGTGTCACTGATGTTCTTACCACATTTTGAAGTCTTCTGTGATCTATTACTGAATCAGACGCACGGCAACTTGGAATCTATTTGTTTTATATAATAACGAAAAGCCTTTTTTGATTCAAAATAATTCAACATAACGCGAAAGCCGGCCTTTTGCCCCGCCTTTGTCCCGCCTTTGGACGAAAAAAAGCCATTTGACGTGATCTATACATTCAAAATGAAGCAGTTTCATTGGTTGCTATGCGCAGCAAAGAATTGTGATTGGTCGAGAAAAATCACGCCACTGTCAAGCCTGACTCGAGCGTCGCTTCTCGTGGAATGAAAACTTACAGCGAAAGCAGAATTGAACTGCGAAAATCTACAAATCTTGAAGAAAATGCTGGAAAAATCAAGTGAGTTTTTGTCATCAGAGCAGCCCTGTAAGCCGAACAGCTTGGACGTTGCCTTGAAAATTACAGGAGTTGAAAGAATACCCTCGGAAAACTTATGGTTGCGGTCGACCTACGGCCATTTGAATCGAGTTTTGAATGAAAGGAGCGAAAATGACGGTGGAGATTTTCGTGGTTGGTGATTCTCAAAGTCAGCTTGATATAGTGCCGGAGACACATTTTAGCTGCAATACTATTGACCGTGAGCTGTGGTTAGCTATACTTAGCTCGCTGCTGTGCCCTGAAACGGACAGGAACATTCGCATCGGAAAGCAAGGTTATGTATTTTTATTTTACCGATTTTAAGAAGTGATGTTTTGATGTTTTATTCCTGACATTAATCAGTGTGCCAGCAGTTGTTTTGACACCGGGAAAAGTGGAATTTTTTAAATAAATTAATCTCGGAAACATTTTGTTTATTGGGTTTGTTAAATTCGAGATAAAGCAATGGTTCTCGGCTTACCAAGACCAAGTTTGTGCGTGGTTTAGTCTCGCTCGACTGCCGATCGAGGCTGCTAGAAAATTATTTCTGTATCATTTTCTAAAAGAAACCGCTTTATCTTTCGTTTTCTGGCTTCTCGAAACTGTTCAATGCCTCGGCAAGACTTTTTTGTACCTTATCTTTTGCCCAGTCACGTAAAATATTACCCTAATTCTCAAAACTTTCCGCCATTTTAAAACGACAGAGGGAAAAACTTTGCAATGATGACGTCAATCGTGCATCTGTCCTCTAATAGATCATAGGCGAGAGCCAATCAGAATGCGAGAATAACTTGGGTTATTATATAATGGTTTTTGTTGTATCAAATACATTTTGTCATAAAAGTTGAAGTTCTCTGTTACAAAATCATAACCATGAACTAAACCACAATTTATGCAGGTATTCATACCATTTACAGTTTTCAAATCTTGTTCACTACAGCATTGCTCAACCGCTTTATTTACTTCCAATAACAGACTATCACAAAATGGGCATATTGGTTCACTCATATTCTTTAATTCATCATGGATTACAGAATTACAAGCCATCTTATATTATTATATGAGATTACATTTTTATGTTTTCAGTGCAATTTAATTCAAAGTGAAATTTTTTTTGAAAAAAAATTATTTAAAAAAATAAAAATTTAGTAAAAAATTCATAAGCAAAGTGTTGTATGATTGTGATTGGTTGAGACAAATCATGTGACTATGGTCTTATAATAACATTGAGCAGCTGTCTTATTCATATTCAAATTTTTGAGTTTTCATGTAATCAAAAATTAATGTTGTTTAAAATTCAGTAGTTGGGGGTAATAGCAAAAAAAAGGCCAAAATAAAAAGTGGTATAGTAAAATCAAAAATAAATAGTTGGGGGTACTAGCGCAAAAATAAGTATTGAAAAATATCGAAAATCAAAAAAGTGATAGATGTGATTATTATAAAATAATTATTGAAAAATATATTTTAAAAAGTGATAGATGTAATATAAGTAATTAATATGTAATAAAAATACTAAAAAGTGATAGATGTGATAAGTGTGCTCATACCCCCAACTACTATACTACTAATGCGTACTAATTCAGTGAAATTTCTGCCCCTACAATTTCCACATCTTTCGAATTTCATCTTCTTGATTTTGTGGTAAAGTTGGGGGAGGTAGATGTGTATCATGTGTGTATGTGTATGTGCTTTATTGTCTCGATCCCTTGTCATGCCTCGCCATCGATTCGTCATGATGCATGAATTTGATTTATAACATAACTAAAGCAAAGCGCGCTCTCTGATTGGCTAATTGAGCATCTACTATTTGCCCATGGGTGAATGCTGCTGACGTAATCAATAACTAAGGCAAAGCGCGCGCTTTGTGATGCAGCTCAATTTGTTGCCTCATGAGTCCACAACATTTTGACCACAGTGATGAGCCGTATCGTTGTCGATAAGAGTACAGATCACGCTAAACCACATTCGATTTGTTTTTTACCACCATATCAAAGATAACGAAATAAATATTTGTCTTCACAACTGAAAACACCGACTCGGACTTGAAAGTGCACGCGCTGCATTATGCAATTTAGGTGCCTGACCGCGTCAGACTTTCCTTTCAAAAACTTTTACAAACTCGCTTAATGTGCAGAAACAATGCGAAAAAATGTTTGGGAAGCGAGTAATGACACGTACTCGTTGTCGGTAAGAGTACAAACCACGATAAACCACATTTCGATTTGTTTACCACAAAATCAACGTCAAAGAAAATGAGCGCGAGCTGAAAATGGCATTGCGCGGCACATTGACGCGAGCAACGTAGTATATGGACTCTAAAAGACTTCTGTTGTTCCAGTGTCTGAATGTTATGTTATAAAACAAATGGTAAACGCCACAGCGTGTACTATTGAGTTATGGATGCACTTGGGAGGTTTGCTAAGCTCTCAAGAAGCTAGAGTCGCGACTCTTACGCTTCTTTCGTGCTTAGCAACCTCCCGCGTGCATCCATAACTCAATAGTACACGCTATGGCGTTTACCATTTGTTAAATATACAAGCACAGATTTTAAGTTACACACGACAATTTGACACTTCTTTGAGAAATAAAGGTTATAATGTAACACTTAAGAGGCCCTGCGTCTAAGAAACGACCGATGATTTCCGGCTAAAAAAAGGTTACCGAATACTATTTAAAAATGAATTTCTTTGTTTCAGTTTCGCTTTAAACCAAAAATATCGAGCCGCAAACATTTTCCGTCTGATAGCAGCAAAATCAGGCCGAAAATAGGCCCCCGCAAAAAAAAAAAACAGTTCAGAAATCAATATCGCAACGCACAATAGTAAAAAAAACTACATAGTGCTGAAGAAAAAGGCCTTTCAATGCAATATCATTCGATAAACATCGAAAAACTGCCGAAGCGAATAACAAAATAAAGTTTTAAATATTGCATACTAAATTAGATGGAGCGTTGGGGCTGATTTTAGAATAATTATTTCTCAAAAGTCCAATGCTTTTGAAAGCAGTCACAGTGATGAAACAGACATTGGAGGGATATACATCACGTTTCCGGAAAAACATTTCTCGGCCAAATTATATTGACCTTGTACAAAGCGTTCAGAGTTACCTTGTTTACCGTTATCCTGCGACTTCGGCGACTTCTCTTTTGCCAATATGACCGTGGATAGCGTGGTAAACGCCAATTTAAACCTTGCTCGGCATTCAAAGACCATCCTAAGTAGAAGGACGTAGACTCAGAAGAGATTGGAAGATGAAAAATTCGCAGAAAAAGAAAATAACTCGAAATTGGAAAATGTGGAAAATGTCTTCGCGTGACAGCGCTGACCACCTGAAGGACATTGCAGACTCGTTTTCCCACGCTCTTGCGACATAACGTGACGATGACGTCAATGGCCGCTGTCACGCGACGACATTTTCAAAATTCAACTTTCGTTAGCACAGTTAGCAGGTGGTAATTTCGAGTTATTTTCTTTTTCTGCGTAGTTTTCACCTTTCAATCTCTTTTAAGTCTGTCCTTCAACGTAAGATGTTCTTTGACTGCCTAGCAAGGTTTAAAGTGGCGTTTACCACGCTATCCACGGTCGCATTGGCAAACAAAAAATGTTTCGCCGAAGAAGCAGGATAACAAGGTAACAAGATAAATTTGAACGCTTTGTACAAGGTCAATATACCTTGGCCGATAAATGTTTTTCCAGAAACGTGATGTACGTTTTTCGATGTTTATCGAATGATATTGCATTAAAAGGCCTTTTTCTACATCTCTGTGTAGTTCTCTCATAATCAAATTTGAAATATTAAATAACTTCCCGAATAGCTGAAGCGCTACCTTTAAGTTGAATCTGACACGATGCTTTTCTAATTTTGCTTTCGACCAGTTTACTTGAACTTTGCACGCGTTAAAAAGTTTCGCTTCTAGAGATGGTGAGAATACCCTTTGCACTCACGATAGACTTGCCACAAGTCGACCTCATGAATAATTAATTGTAAGTTATTTTTAGCCCTTGAACCAACAAGTTACATGCAGGCAGCAGATGACTCAAAACGCACCCCGGACAATCCTGCATAACACTCTGCACTATCTGAGATTCACTATCTGAGATCTCAGTAGTTTTCTTTTCAAAAAGCCCCAGCTAAACTATCTCTCAAAGTAAAATTTGACTCATGGAAATGGTTACTGGATAGAGAGTGCACGAAAACAACTTTTAGATTGGGTTTAATAAAGATAAAGCCTTCTCGTCATATGTTCTCCTGGTATATTATAGTAATACCAGTAGTTAAGTTCAACAGATCGAGGCTTGCTGGTTTATCTAATCAATCACCTTATCTCATCGTGTCACTGCCATTTAATTCCAACAGTCGGAAAGACATCAGCCCGGGCAGAAGGCGAATTTAGCACGAAAACTACCTCGAGGCAATCTTTGCCAGTTACTTCTTATCGACAGAAGCACCATCAAAAGGTAAAAAATAGTTTGAGCTTTGAACACTTTCGTTTTCCTTTAATAGTCGCCCTATTTCACATTGAAGTTTCTTTGCTTTGCCTCGTACTTTTCTTTTGTTCTATTTTCTTCTAATCAAGAACAGGAATACCAGTGCTTGTTTTGCGAATAATAGCAGGGGTAGAAGGGGTGGGTTAAGTAGAGGTTTGTTTAGCCGACAAGTATGGTAAAATGAATCGAATTCTGAAGGGAGGAAAATGTAGTCGAGTTTGTGGTATTAAACAAAATTGATCAATTACAAATTTTTCAGAATTGATTGATGTCCGTTTTTGGATCACGATTTCTTTTAAGTTAGTTATCATTGCTTTATGGTTGGTATTGCTCACCAACATTGAATGAAAGTGATTTTGAACTGCGGGAATACAGATGCGATGAAAATGCGACCATCGCAGCAGGAAAATGAAAAAAAAAAAAACGAAAACAAAAACATTTATGCCGTATCGAACAATGAAATGCATAGTTACTTTTCGGGATCAAGTTTTGTCATCGCAAGTGGCGAAATGGCCAAAACTTTAAATCGGAATCCCTTCGCCGAATCCAGAACATTACATGTGGTCATGAAATTGATTGGAACTTCCAGCATCACTGTCACTAACTTGGGTTTTAAGTGAATGCTACTTCGAATTCCTGGATCGACTGAGATAAAACAGCTGGAGAAAGTCTGGAAAGACAGACTATCAAAACGACAAAACAGAAATTCTCCTGACATCGTTGGCGTCAGAAAACATTTATCACGAGTGGGACATGAAAGATATCTGGGCCATAGATTATCGCCTCTTTATGAATCAACTTAACAAGCTTAGGGAAGCTATAACGACTACACGTTTCAGTACTTCTATTTCTGTGAACTTATACAGTGTACTACTAACTATCGAAATAGCAACCTCTTATCGGGATGGCTCTTCTTACATCGACATAAACTACGGCAGAGGGACACCACACCTAAGCAATCACTTAAAAGGTCCCCTACCGTTTGCATTCATTTTTTATGGAGAATTGAACTGTACAACATTTTTCTTCTATAGATACCTGCCAAGGAATCTGCCTGCATCATAATCTGGTACAAACAACCGAAACTTCGCCAAAGAAAATCGCCTTACCTACGCATGGTAATGTTCAACGTTTTATAAGTTTCACATTTGCTTTCTTATTTCGTGCCTGTAGAGCTACCATGGACAAAAAATAAGTGGCAGAGCCTTAAGCAGTATGTTTGGAAGTAATTTGCGTACAGGCGGTTACTGGGGGTTTCATCGGGGAAAACCCGTTCCGTTCGCTAATGGGGCGCCATCTTGGATTTTTGAGGCGCGCGCGCAATGCCTGCAATCGACATTGTGTCTACAATTTTATATATTTTTCTTTATTGAAAATAGCACTTTGTACAAACATATCTAAGGTACGTGTCTTCTGAGCACAATTACTTTCGATCAGTTCACGCTCAATGTTAAAGGATCCCAAGCAGCCTCCGCCATTTTCGATGTCATCGAAATAATTGATAATGGTGTTCTTAAAAGCATGCTCAAGTGTTTTAAGGCTTGACCTAGCTAGTTAATATGCATATTTTTGTTTTAAGGGGATCGGTGTATCCAGTCGTTATGAAACTTGGCATGGTTGCTCATCTACCTAGCTTTTTAATCTTAAATTTTAGTCACGTGACTCAATTCAAATCTTTTGTCAAAACCGAAAGACATCTTTCACAATTGTTTTTTGTTCTTTGATGCTTTAATTCTGTCAAGTGCTATTTTATGCCGCCTTTTAATCATCTCCACATGTTAACAGAAACGGTTGATACAGAGAAACAGGTCACGTGCCATGCTAAATGTTTAAATATTTCTAAACGAAAATAACCTAAGCCACCTTAGAAGGCAGATTTTCAATAGTGATTCTAAACAAATTGAATAATTTTTTTTAGGAATTCCCAGTGCAAACATGCCCCATTTCCGAAAACACGCATTGTGACGTCATTATTCAAGTAATGTCACGTGACCCTTAAAACCACTGTCATGTTGTTAAACAAGTGAAATTGTATTTAAGTTCCAATAAATGAGAGCAAGAAGTCATTAACACACTTGCGATGTTTAATTATCTGTTGTAGTTTCACAGTGATTTCCTTTGTTTGAACGTCCTCTGAATAAAATAGGGACCTTCAGCAGCGACGACGAGAGAGACAATGACGACGAACCGGAAGTGGTTAGGACACCCAAATGCTGTTGTCTCTGCTTGTTCAAAAGAAGTAACTTAGAGGTATAAATTTAAAGGAACATTGCTTTGTTTCAAGAGAAAATGAGGTGAGAGAACATATCCCCGTGCCCTATATAATCTTTTAAAATCTATTTTAAGCTTCGCGTCACGCTGTCAAAGTTATTTTTATGATGTAACAGAGAATTAACTCTGAAGTGTAAATGTTAGTGCTA
>CM042754.1:12264577-12302077 GCA_022496165.2 Catalaphyllia jardinei
CTCTGTTACATCATTTGTGTCCATAGTGCTACGCGGCACAACATTCAAAGTTATTTTTAGTCTAGGCCCCCGATCACGCAAGCAATGGCCAACGGTCATCAGGTTGTGTCTATCCACCAGCGTCCAAACTCACGATTCGAGGAATCGATCAAATATTAATGATTTATGTACGCGTATCGAGCGAGACGTGACTGACTTTAAAAGTGCCCGGTGTTGTGTTACGCATTGGGCCGTTGAGAATTTGAGCGCTCTACAAGGCACTGTATGGAATTTATAATAACGAAGGATAAAATCGCGCAATCGAATCGTGAGTTTGGGACGCCTGTGGTCTATCCAAATAAGAAATTGAAAACTTAGCGGGCTAAGAGAAAAAAAGTCAGTTTGTTCAGTTGAACTGCCGCACTGTTAGCAGTGGAAATCATTTTCAGAGCTGGGCAGGAAAATTATACGTGCTTCTCCGAAGCCGTAAAACAGAGGTCGTGTCATTCCCTAGTATGAATAATGAATGATTAACACAAAGTGCCATGACTCGAATTTCTAACCTGCTTGGAAGTCGTTTGTTGAGAATACCGGACAAAGTCTCAGTTTTTTCTTTTATTACATCAATCACCGATTAGCTTGATTGCGTGCCTAGGTCTTAATAACGAACTTAGTTACAATGCTTACGTATGTTTTTCTATCTTTCCTACTGGTTTTGTAATCGGATCTTTTAGTCACACGCGTATATAAAACAGGGTCGTAACGAGGTATATGGGATCAGGGATCAAAGGCCTAAAAAGGGCCGGGATCAGGGATCATAGCCCCGGGATCTGGAATCACGACGCGTGGGATCGGGATCAACAGTGTTTTTCATGGAATCAGGGATCAGGCTGTCCTAGATAACCATTAAAATATCACAATGCGCTTTTATTGTGATTTAACAGCTTGATTGATGTTTTGAGATTGCACGATTTATTTCAAACTGCATTTCATGGCATTTGATTCATTGATTGATCTGTTGATCGACGAACACAGTACTGTTGTGGCTAGTCACGCAATCGTTAATAACTTTTTGAAATATTTCGTCTCACTCACTCTGTTATGTCATATAATATGTCATATGACATGATTTGATCACGTTGGCCCTTTGTTGGATGTTGTTGACCTTTCGACTTCGCGGCTTAGCGCTATTATAGCCGGGTTGTACTCGAGAGATTCACCCGGGGAGATTCATTACATCTTTTCAGTTACATTCAATATATCAATTCTCCATGGGAAAAAGGAAGAAGAAGGACACTGAGAAGGACGATCGCTCATTAAGACGGTAAATTTTGATTTAAAGCCTTTTTCAGCTGTTTGCTTGTTAAATTCTGCAATATTTTTGGCCAAATGTAATTTCATTCATTCCAGATCACGTTCTTGGTCACCCAAACGATACGACCGAAGCTCAAGGCGCTCATCGAGCAGGTATTAAAGTGTAATTTTTCTTGGTGTGGTCTGACTGAACGTTGGGATAATAATTGGCATAACTACATGCGAAATTGTTTTTAAAAAGCGAAAGAACCAGCCCTAAAACTGATACTGAACACGTTCTGCTGACATTAGCTCCAGGAGGGAATCAGGAGTCATGCGGAAATTGTTCAAACCCCTCTTCAAAGTCTTCAAACCATTCCATGTATTTCATAGTGATAAAATGGTGCCCTTTTTAGCCGTTTTACATCCTTTTAAATTATAGAATTGCTACTCAAATCAGCATCAAATCCATGGTTTCCATTTGGCACGCTTCTAAACTTAATTAATAACATTTAATATTTAACGTGTCGAGCAGGTCTCGGCGGTCCAGGTCGCGATCACGTACACGAACCTCAACTGCAAGGAAGCATCATCACCGTCGCTTTCATGGGAGAAGAAGGTAAAGGTTGTTTTTGTTATTTTTTATTTCCATATTTGCCACGATTTGTTAACCTTTTTTGGAGCTGAAATACGTCGCATGAATAAGAAAGATATTTGAAGCTAGGTTATATTAGTTTGGGACGTCAGAGTTCGTGAGAGAGGGGAGGGGGGGGGGGCGGCCCTGAGGGAGCCTGCGTTCGAAAAGGAGGGAGAGGGAAAAGCGAGAAGTGCGCGAAGCTGTTCTCATGCTCTTCTAGCTTTCCACGCTCCCTCCCCTTTTGAACAGCCGCCATGCAGGCTAATCTTAGCACACAATATGTCTGTGCGCGGCTAATATTAGCTTGTTTCTACTTGATTTAGGTCCTCGTCATCGTCCAGCTATTCCCCCGAGAGAAGGTAATTGCAAGTTTTACTTAGACTGAAAAAGCTACAACGTATCACATGTAGTATATTCTGTTGTTGCTAAATCTTTATTAAGCCCAGTCCATTAACTACCGTTAGGGTTGCTTGAGTAGGAAAATGTAAGTTTGAAATAAACGTAACAAACTTGGATTACCAAGCTTGATGCATGTATACAGAAATATTGTTACATTCGAATGTGCATTTCATACCCATTTCAATGGCTCACAGTCACATTTTTTTCTATTTAATAAAATGATTTTGGAACAGGAAGGAGAAAACAGAAAGGAGGAGGGAAAGGCAAAGTTCGATGGAGCAGTATGCTGTTTACAGTAATGAAAAGTCGACAGCTGTCAGGTAAGAATCAAACACCTTTTTACACTGATTTAGTATCACGGCAGTGAACGTTGCTAAGGCATATTTCTATGTCGAAGCTGTTTTATAGACTGGTATTACAAGCGATTAATATCTCCATTGATTGTACATCTTGCGAGTAAAACAAACTTTTATACGCTACGATGCCCTTTTCATGCTATGGTGGGTCAATAAATTAACGTTCTGTTCACATATGCCATTTTCCACACAGTGCTACTCAGGTGTCTTCTATTGAAACCGTAATCACAGAGGAATCAAAAGCTATACGGGGCATTCCAAGACAAGATTCAGGTGAGTTCTGCTTTTATTTATAAGTTTTAAGTTGTTATAAAAATGGTAGATCTTTCATAATCCAAACACTTACGAAAAACAGAGGTTATTGGTAAAAGTTTCACCAAATGTTGTAATCTGTAAACAATCTTAGATAAAGCTCGATGTTAAGTGGTTGTTTGCATTATAGTTAAATGTTATATTTAAATTAATTTTACACTGAAACGACTCAAATAACAAAGCAATCGACAAAGCCACTATTCTGCGGTTTTTGGTTATTGCAGCAGAAACCTCCGTCTCTGCGATGCCCATTAAGCTACTCAAATGGCCTCCCACTGTTTCTGGAATGTTTGCAGCTGACGCAAAAAGAACCCTAGAATTAAAAATGGCTCCCACAGCTCCCTCCTTAGATGAATGCAAAGAAATGGTCAAACAGGCTTATGGCAATATGTCTTCCATCAAGATTTATTACCATGACGGTTTTGAAGTAATGCCCATTGTACGAAAAAAAGACAATCTTGTGAAGTACTGAACAATTTTCGTGCAAGTTACTCGATTTCTTTTAACTATCGAGTCATGATTGAGTACTGAACGATAAATTTCGTAAAACGTTATTTATACCAGGAATCTCCTGCAATTCACTGTCGTGGTATATACTTAAACAATTATTTACCTCATAGCCGGTAAAATATACATTGCTGTTCATGTTCACCTCCAGTCCCTTACTGAGTAATTGTAAAATATTTTACATTATTGATTCTTTTTTCAACCAATAATGATCGTCATACACAATTCCCCTACATTGCAAGAAAGAACAGTAACGAAGCATTAGATCAATCGATTTGTAAATTACTATATGTCGATGAATTAGACAGAATCACGCAAGTTTTCCTTGATTATTTAAGCACCTAAAAATACTTACAATTAGTGCAGTGTCCTTTCAAGCGCTGATTGTGAGACATTGAGGTCTACAATGGACGAAGTCGAACAGGAGAAATGGAGATCAATCGAGTTAATTCAGGTAGGCATCTAATGCTTGGATAATTATAATTAATAACGAACTTTGGGAACAGTGTTTTCCTTTTAAAAGAAATTACAGACAGTTCTATCTTCCACTGGCACGATTACTGTCGTTCAGTTATCAAGTTTTTATGAAATTGAGGCAAAACTATGAGGAAAATCTCGTGGGATCAACAAATTTTTGCGGGTTCAGGGATCAAAATTCTCATCGTTTTCGGGATCAGGGATCAAACTTTTGGGTAAAAATATGGGATCATTTACGAAAAAATATACCTCGTTACGACCCTGATAAAAGCTTAGCTAGCGTCCTTTTAGGGGAGTTTCGCAAGATTTCACCTTGATTAGAAGTACCTTTGCTGTTCGTTTGTTTCTTAACCTTGGCACAAGCGGGACCGATATGTAAGTGATTTTTGTAGTTTTATTTAGTTTGTTTAGATTTAGTTTGTTTTATTTTTGGGCGTAAGCAGATTTATGTACAGAATCGTACATAACATAATTTTAATTGTCCTCAGTTCTAAAGAGTGTATTAGAGCCTTATTTAGTGAACGCCCACTTTTTAACACTAGGCTATTCTGGGCTGTTGATCAACCGCTAATGTTCATCTTTCGATTTATTATACAATCTCGAGTAGTTTTAACGTAGTCTATTATGCTTTGCTTATGTCATTTTACATTGATCGTTGTTATTTTGTCGCGTTATCGACGTAGACACGTACATAGTTACACGCCCCTTGATCCTTTGTTACGCGGCATTTCAAGTACATTGATTGGAAATTCGTTACATTGTTATTTCAGTTTACGATCGTTACCATTCGAAGCAATAAATCACCGATAATCGCCAACTTTGGTTTTCCGTGGTTTGCTTGTCTACCTTTGGAGACGACCTGTAAAGTAGTCCCACCCACACTAGTTTGTCGCGACACACCTAGAGCACGTTTGTTTTGTTCGGTTGGAACTCGCCAGTCGCTGCAAATGTTACAGTAAAATATCGCCACTTCGTGTTGCCAATGGTTATGAATTCTAGTTGATCTTCGAATTTATCATTTGGTACTTTGTTTCCGTGGCCTAACAATGAGTGTTGTTAGCGCACCGGCATCTGTTCGTGACATTACAGGCCCAGACCTGGACTTTGAGCCGACGTCTCAAACAGCCAAGCCACCCAGGAGTGTGGCTGGATTCGAACCATCCCGTTTTGAAAACTCGAAAACAGAGGGGCGAAGACGAAATCTAACAGAAAAGGGTTTGGCTTATCAGTTAGAAATTAAGCTTGCAAATCGAAGCTCTGCCTTAAAGAAATTAAAGCAACAGATGGATAAGGTTCATGTGTTGCGTGATCTGCCCGAGACAACAATAGAACAATTAGACGAAGAGAGATTTCAATTGGACCGATTGAAAGATGCATTCAATGACGCCTTTAAGGAGCACGACGATTTGTTATCGACGGAGAAAGAAAAGGAAGATTCATATCGATGGTTTGACGTTCGTGACCGGGAGTTTACTGAGTGCAGAATAAGACTTTGCGAGCGAATGCAAGCGTTAGAAAGAAAATCCAGTCGCGCCCCGAGTCGCGCACAGCCAGTAAGAACCGGTCACAGCATGAAGTCAAAGAAAGAGAAAAAACAGAGTTTCAGGGAGGTCCACGCCGAAAAAAGTGCTTCTCTGGAACGAACTAAAACATCGTTTGGATCGGTAGAGACCCTGAGAGAAACCTATCTGAAAAGCCTTTTGAAACTGCTGGTCAGAAAAATTATCTTCTATTGTGTTTATCGTGATTTTCACGTCGGAAATTAGTCTTGTCATTTCGCTGCATGACTGGTTCACATTAGGCGCTCTAGCTGCTGACAAGAATTGCATTCGTAACAGACTCGAAAGTCGTTTCTCGAAAAGTACTGAACGGCCTAAAAAGAAAAAGATCTTTTTGGAAACCTCTTTCAAAGTGCCAGACAGTTGGAATTATTCTACCTCTGACCTTAGGAAATTATTGCGCTTCAACAATCTCGACGAAAAGTTTTTTGCGTAACGGATTAACTGTTAAAATTAAACCTCAATGTTATTACGTCATTTACATTGGCCAATCAAGGTGTCGTTCCTAAAATAGCCTCGCAGCTTGACAACGCGCTAAAATTAGATATAACATGATTATCATGGGAAGAGGGCCATGAAGAGGGGGATGTGTTCTCTTA
Source organism: Catalaphyllia jardinei (assembly GCA_022496165.2). NCBI lineage: Eukaryota > Metazoa > Cnidaria > Anthozoa > Scleractinia > Caryophylliidae > Catalaphyllia > Catalaphyllia jardinei. Next base: position 12,270,696 of record CM042754.1, read on the forward strand.
GATCTCTTAGATCATAGTCTCTTGTTTGTTTAGATTATTCCAATGACATTGTAATGTTAATTATACGTAAATGCTGTTGCCTCTGCTTGCTCAAAAGAAGTAAATTAGAGGTACTTATAAATTTAAGGAACAGTACTGTGTTGAGACTATTAATATTCCAATGACATTGTATCGTTGAATTTGCTTAAATGCTGTTTTCTTTGCTTGTTCAAAAGAAGTAAATTAAAGTCATAAATTCACTGAGAATTGTTGTTGGGATTTCCTCCAGTGACATTGCATTATTGATTTTATTCCATGTATTTTTGGGTCTTGAAAGGTATTTATATTTGAACAAAAAGGTCCAGACAGCAGAAAGCAAATCGTTATAATTGTTGTTAAGCACACCTATTTGCTGTGAATAATTGTTAGGCATTAAGCCGAACTACATTGTTCGAATTGACACCTCTTAGTGAAGTATTCTCTATCCTTGATGGTTCCAAATAACCAAAACAGAGTCTGTTCATTCATGCAACCAACATACATTGATTGGTTAAATTGGTTTTAAAACCCAATGTATGTCCTCATTTACTGTAGTTCTAGACAATCCACACTTTTCCCAGCTGGATGGAAGGAGGAGTGGAAATGCAAGGGGCAAGGGATCTTTCTGTGCTCTTGTTAATTGGGTATTTTTTAAATACAATAACTCAGTATTTGAAATTTCAGAGTGGTGGCCAGGTGGATTATATTAGTCAAACCTCACAGTAGGGTATAGAATTTCCAACCTCGTTTCCAGGGAATTTCTGGAATAAAAAAAGAGGATTTCTAGGGACTGCACAAACCACATACATTTATTTTGCCTACACTGCTGAGGCCAATTTTCAAGTCTTTATTAAAGTCTATGAACTTAAGATAAGTAGCAATTTCGTTAGCAAGCCATTCCACAGACTTCCTAACTGCACTCATAGACTAATTAAAATCTACCACCAAAGGAGTTAGGGCTCTATCTCGAAATGGTGCTTGAAGCATACTTAAGGGGTAGGCAGAATTCTAGTGCAGGCAAAATGGATTCCAGAATAGTGATTGTACAAAGAGCTCCTGCTGATTAAGAAGTCTCTTGAATCGGCAAGTATTCCTGCGTCATGCCTCCTTCCCTCTAAACACGAGAAAAAAAAATCATTGCTCATGGTATTGGTATGTTTACATCTTTATAACAAAGAAGGAGAGGAGTCTTTTCTAAACAGAGGTGAGATATCAAGCACAAGCAAAATCTTTAAGCTCCACAAAAATGTAACGGCATTTCAATCCTTTTAAAGTTGAATCACTCACCTACTGGCCCGTATAAGTTGCCGATTAGCCCATTTTGAAAGGCAACAGCCTGCAACCTTTTATCCCCATTGAAGAGTATCCTCTGTCGCTCTATTGGTCTAGGGCTACATATGGGGCGGACTGTGCCATCTATAAAACCAAACCAGTTCTCTAAAACTGCCCCCTTTGCAGCCACAGCATCACTGTAAATTTGTAGATCAGCAGGGCTTAGAACAGTGGGGTTCCATTGAATAATTCTATGGCCATGAATATTGTAGACAAAGTCAAGGACATCGCTGCAAACCACGCAGAGCACTGGAACAGGCAAACCGAATCTCGATATAACATCACAGCACCAACAAGGGTAGGCCAGTCATCTTAGCAGGATACAGCGGTCTTCCATACCGGTTACAACACTTCGTTGGTAGCATGTGAAGCTGTCCGGTATTTGAAATGGCTTCAGCAAGAATTGGTAGGTCTCTCCTTTTAACTCCAAGGTCTAGCCTGTCATAATTCTCGTACGAGAAGTCTGTATATTTTGTCAAAAATTCTCCAAAAAGAAAGAGAAGCTCTTCTCGCCATTTATTGCACCGTGATCGTGGCCTAGAAACAAGAGTTCTTGTAACTCGGGAGGAGACATTTTGTACGCTTCATTTGAGTTTTCTCTTTATCTTCAAGCGACGTCTGTCGTCCACAGAAAGCCCGCGCTTAACTTGCCAATTTCCCCGCCGTGAACGACGTTCTCCACCTCGCCTTCTCGCGGCCTTGTTTGTCGTCGTCGTCGTCGTCTCTTTCGTCGTAGGTGCTTTAAGGTTCCTAATATAAGAGCCAAACTCTCGCCTGTAAACCAAACCAAAGGTGTGACTGACTAGGGCCTTTTAATGGAGTGGTTTTGTTAAACTGAATATCGAACTTATTTGCATTTGATGTGGTTTTCCATTTCTTCCTTTAGAGATTGGCTTAAGAATATGAACCACTTTTTCAGAGCTAAAGCAAAACCAATTCAAATCCCTTGCACACATTTACCCTCGCTTCCTGACAACTATATGTGTTTGCTTCGAGTACTGATTGGTTCAATAGATTATCTGTTTTCTTTGCTATGGGCCAAATTTTTGACTCGGGTTTTGGTGGTACGACACTCGATTGAAACCGCTGTTACTTGCTTTAACCTCCTTACAAAAGATCCTAAGTAACTTTTCTCACTGACTTATGAGATGCTACAAGAGACCCGGAAGGAAGGAAGCAGGCGGCTCATGACAAAGATAGCAGGGCTTTAGTAGTGATAATTCTTGGGTCGTTAGTGGCAATATTGTCTGCTGCGTTGTTCATTCTTGGCGTTGTTCATTCTTATCTTGGCGAGAGAAGCAACGAAAAGGTATTTTAATTTTGTCTCACTTCTATAAAATGTCAGCCGGGTGCTGCTCAAATCTGCATTTCGGTTGTTTTTAGAGAATGTTTTCATATCTATTTTTAGTTTTTGCTTGAATCTTGAAAATTGAGGTATTTTGCTACTAGCTCGTGATATTTTTGTTTTTCGTATATTAGTTAAGACTTCAGTTGTTACCACCTTCATGAAGTTGCTTCACCCCTTTCCCAACCATTATCACTCCTGCATGGAGTCTAGATTAACACTTTTGATATTATTTATCATCTTTACCATTATGTTTTCTTTTATTTTAGTTTTCATTTCTCTCGACTATTGCACTATGTTGTATTACTTCTTCTTTGTCTTTGTTTACTTAACAATTATTCGGTGAGCGCGAGTCGGATATGAAATGGTAGATACCCGGGGGAGGGCTTAGTGCAGCGTTAGCTATTCTTGGTTTTTACCAGTCATGTGATCAAAACTAAAAAATGTAACTATTTAACGAATCAGGTCTCTTCTGTATATTTGCAGAAGCGCGTCACCCAAATTTATAGAGCTTTGTATCGAGACGCCATGTTTGTGCCCCTCCACACGGCGGCCGTAACAGAAACATCTGCGGGTCACTGAGTTTTGCTATTGAAACTAAAGAAAAGTGCTCTAGAGATCCGACACATTAAAATAGATGCTTCTTCTAGTGCAAGCACTGTTTAGTTAGAAACAAACTAAAGTTATAACTCAACTTTTGACTAGAGTGGCAGCCTTCTCGGGGCCGCCATTTTCTTGTCATGAAAAGCAAAAGCTAGGGAGTTGAGATCGTGCTTTTTTACAATAAGAAAAACCCTGTCGAGCTAAAACATTGAAAAACGTCAAGTTGCTATAAGGTCTTTTATCTGATGAAACTAAAACCTTAGAAGGGAAGTTAATTTTTAATTTTGTAATATAAGATTACGTCACAGGAAAACCAGGAATATCTCATGTCTCATATCCAACACGCCAGAGTGGAATAATTGTTTTGGGGGGAAAATTAAGGAAACGCTCTAATCACACAGTGGAAGTGACAGAACTAAGTTGCTTTATTCTGTTACCATTGCACATTTTAAAAGAACTATTTTTTAACGGCTTATTGTGTCTTTACTAGATGTAAGAAATGCAACTAATGAAAGGTAGGTCACCTGTTTAGAAATGCTTATATAATTGCAATTGAAATGAATAGGCCAAAAAGAACCAGCTAATTCTATGCTGATCTGTAGCTAGGAAACATTAGCCTGTGTCACAACCACCCTGGCTATGATAACTAGAGCACAAAAAATGTCTGGAAAGTCAAGTGTCAACCAAGTAAAAATGTTACAGCACGTGCAGAACGCCGCTGCTCGTGCCATCTCTCTTTCAAGAGGACATGGAACACATTACACCTATTTTGTTAAATTTTCACTGGCTTCCGACACGTTATTGCATTGTGTTTAAAATTCTACTCATCAGGTACAAAGCTCTTAACCATCTTGCTCCATCGAACATTCGCGATCTACTCACACCTTACTTCCATCTCGTCAACTACGCTGATCATCTAAAAATCTTCTTGCGATTCCTCATTTTAATATGAAGGCGTACGGTGCATGGGCTACTGACGGTGTAAGATCTTTTTCCGTAGCAGCCCCCACACTTTGCCGTCCGACATTATGAACCGCTGCTCAGTGTCCGTTTCCTTTTTTAAACAAACTTAAAACTTTACTTTTTTTAACTTAACTATTCTGTTGCTCTTGTAAAAGTGCCACTATGATCAAGTTTTCGATATACCTTTTTTTTGATTTTCTTACACAATAGACCAGCTAGTAGACCTTCTATCACAAACATCACCACGCAGGTTTTTGGACCTTTATTCCCGAGAATTTATCGCCGCCATTAATTTTTCTTGTTTCAATTCTTCGTTGAGAATTGGAGCAAATGACGTCATTTTCTCAAAAATACCGCACGGATTGAAATTATAATAACAATTAGTACAGCAATTCGCACGAAGAAGGACAAAAACTTTGGCTATTGTATTCGTGCAATTTTCCACACTTCTTCTTATTGTATTGGCGGTAAATTCCCGGAAATAAAGGTCCGAAAAACGTGCGTTGTAATGTTCGTGCCGGATAGATTGAAATTTGGCAAGATTTCTAGGAAAGGTCTATTGTGTAAGAAAATGTAAAAAATATGGATCGAAAATTTGATCGTAGAGGCACTTTAAGCGCTTTTGAACTTTAAGGATATTAGCGCTATATAAATATTTTATTATTATCATTATCATTTTCATTATCGTTATCATTTTCATTATCATTATCATTATCATTATCGTTATCATTACCACTATTATGATGATGATGATGATGATAATTAAGGTAATCTGTTAAAAGATTGAATTAGGTGCATTTACAAGTTGTAAACTACATGCAAATTACAAGAACAGTTCAACGCACACTGGGTTGCCTGCTAAGCTGTTGGACTTTTTTGTGGAACGGGTTTTTCCCTTAAGACTGTAGCATAGCATAGCATAGCTTTTCTTTCAACACGATAGTGATGAAGCGACCGCTTATGGGGTCGTGCATATAAAATAACTAAAACCTAATGAATAAAAAGTATATTAACTTCCCGCCAATTTTTCGCCTGCTTACCACCCCCATCGCAGCGTAAGAGCAGGCTATGTATTCTTTGTTTTCTCGTATCTTTTTTTAAAGACTGTTTTGGCTCATCTTTTTCCTAACAGGGACCAACTCGATATTCAAGACGGGTTCTCGGTAAGACCAGAAAATATGGCAAGAGAGCTTGGGTTCTCCGAAGAAGCAGAATCCTGTGATTTGAAACGTGAAAATCAGAGGCGGGAAACAGACCAATCTTCGAGACAAGAGTGCGGAAATGCCATGTTGACTCCTTGCAATGATGGTAATTTTAATTTAACCTCGTTGTCGACGAATATACCACCATTGCCACCCTTGTCCTTGACCTTTTTGTATTTCAATTTCAATTATAATTTCTTGTGTTTTGCATAGGTACCAGGAGATACTTCCTATGCATCAATGGTGGAAAGTAAACAGGAAGACTGTATTAATGAATCGTGTGTGACCGCTTCTCCTTTGCTGCAACACGATAACGAACATCATAATCAGCTGCCCACATACGTCAATATGCGTTAAGAAAACTGTGCGAATACAGAACTCGATAGCTGAAGAAGGAAAGTGAGGAAAAAAAATGCTGATAATTGCCTTGGGTTCCGCTTAAGAGATAAAAGCTTAGATAGTGGCCAATTGATGCTAATGCGTTCAGTCATACTGTACCCATAATAAGGGACACAGTCAGCTGGCGCACATAGGCGTTAGATACCGTCAGGATATTTAACCAAATATGATAAAAATAATATAATAGGATGAGCAAAGAACATTTAAAAACAGCTTTTTTAGTAAACGATTGAAAATCTTGTAACACACTTTGATTTTTAGGTTGAGGTAAACTTTTTTCAAAGCGCGGACCCAAAGCTGACTGTGCCCCATTATATAAGTTAATTTCATCTGCACTCAAGGAAACTAGACAAACCTTGAAAGAACTTAGGCAGAATCAATGGCGTCGATGTTCAGAAATCTTGAAATTTTTAAGCATTTTTAGAGAAAAACTGCTGTCAAAAGCGACGCTATGAATGATAATTTCGGTATTTAATTACCTCTTAACTGATAAATAGTTAGATCACAAGAATATGGTACAATTTTTATTAAAAGGACTGAATGGCTTTAGAAAATCATGTTACAATATTGAAGAATGTTGGAGAATGAGCAGAGTACGAAATAAAAATTATAACGTCTCTATGCAAATGCTCATTCCTTGACATATTTTATTAAGGACGACATTCAAAGACAACTTGTGTACGAAGTGGGTGATAGATCCAGCAAACAGGGTACTTTTTGTTTAGTTAAAGTTGCTGTTCCTTAAGCTGTCGTTACATGTATTTATAGAAGTAATCAGAAGGCTTTCTTAAGCCAACTTATGACACCCGGCACTCTTTCTTTTCTATTAGAATATACGTTATAAAAATGTTGAGGTTGAAAAATCTAAACTTTAGGATCAGCTTTTGTGTGGATAAACAGCATAATTATTAAACTAAAAAAGAATCATGTCAGGCCACGTTTTGGGAAAAGTTATATAAGCGCACCAACCTTTGTTAGATATCAGAGTCTTCAATTTGGGAGTGCCTGTTCGACTTCAAACGCGAAAGTCAAATCAGTTAATTTGCTTTCAGCATAATAACGCCCCAAAGCGACTACAACCTATTGAATGACTGACCAGCTAAGTACTGCTATAAACTTTTTCTTGCTACTCTACCACACATTAAGAATGTTACTTTTGTCCATCGGCTCCTGATCGAAACTTCGATCGAAACTTTCCTTCTTAGGCCTTGCTGCCAACGACTTCCTGTCACGCTTTCATGACGCTAATACTGCCTTATACAATAACCGAATCAATGCGCGCTCTTTGATTGGTCAATCAGCTGTGGGTTATCGTGCCGGTAAACCCACGGAAAAATCGCACGTCTTCTGAATTATTATATAAGAGCAATAGACCACAACTTTTCTATGAGTTATAGGCTGATAAACCAGTTGGGATGCCTGCGGCTCGTGGTTCACAAATTCTTCTCGTGTTCTACCAACATCCCCTGTGGCTTATTTAACAAATAGATTCCATGTTGCCGCCATTAATAGATCACAGATGACGTCAAAATGTGGTAAGAACAAAAAAGTGGCACACGAGGCGTACCCGAGTGTCTTCTGTGATCTATTACTGAATCAGACGCACGGCAACATGGAATCTATTTGTTTTATATAATAACGAAAGCCTTTTTTGTTTCAAAATATTTCAATATAACGCGAAAGCTGGCCTTTTTCCCCAGCTTTGCACGAAAAAAAGGCAGTTGACGTGGTCTATGATCTATACAAAATCAAGCAATTTCATTGGTTGCTATGCGTAACAAAGAATTGTGATTGGTCGAGAAAAATCACGCCACTGTCAAACCTGACTCAAGTGTCGTTCCCCGTTGAACGAAAACTTACAGCAAAAGCAGAATTGAACTGCGAAATTTACTAATCTTGAAGAAAATGCTGAAAAATCAAGTTAGTTTTTGTCACCGGAGCAGCCCTGTGAGTCGAGAAGCTTGGACGTTGCCTTGAAAATTACTTGAGTTGAAATAATACCCTCGGAAAACTTGTGGTTGCTGTCAACCTAGAGACCATTTGATTCGAGTTTTGAATAAAAGGAGCGTAAATGACGGTGGAGATTTTGTCTTCTGTGGTTGGTGATTCTCAAATCAGCTTGATATAGTGCCGGAGACACAATTTAGCTGCGATACTGTTGACCGTGAGCTGTGGTTAGCTATACTTAGCTCGCTGCTGTGCCCTGAAAAGACATGCAGGAACATTCGCACCGGAAAGCAAGGTTATGTAAGCTTATTTTATCTTATAATATAGCTATATGTTAGCGTGCGCTCTGATTGGCTGATTGTTTGATGAAAAAGAAATGGATGGTTTATAGAGATGGTTCAGGCTGACGTCATTGTCAGTTAAATTTCTTGCTAGCAAAAGTTTTTCTCACAACGTTTTTCCAGTAAAACTTTAATTTAGCTGTTACTAATGGCTAGTAATAACCTAACGTTTGAGTTAGAATTTCTCGATGACTTTGAACATTTAGAAAACGTGTCTGAAATGGTTGCAGAAACATCGGAAGCGTCGAAAGATCAACAAAACGAAACATCCTCGGAAACCCAGGGGCTAGTAGCTGGGACGATGCGATATTTTTGGGCGAGCGATATTTTCGGGCGAAAGTTTACTATAACAGCTGAAGAGCCCCACCGAACTTTTTCTTATCGAACCAGTTCCAGAAGTGGTCGAATTCTGCTGCTCTGATTGGGCAGAAAAATACTTTTCTGCCCAGTCAGCGAGGAGCTCTAGCCCTGTAACTCTGCCGCCTTCTTACACGAAGCGGTTTTCTTCATCGATCGACCTAGTTGCTTGGCCCGTACAACGGGAAGGTTGTCGTGAAAAGTTTCAGAAAAAAGAAAATTCAACCAAGCCGAGGAAATCGTACATTTTTATAGGTAATGTATGCGAATTTTACTCTGTTGCTTTTACTTCGGGGCAACGCTAGTCGAGTACCCAACGCTAGTCGAGTTGTTATTTCTCCTCGATCGTTAGTAACTTCTGAAACTTTGCATGATATGCAAATCGCCGTTGCACTGGCCACACAACTATGTCGACCGAAAGTGGGAATAAGCGGTTAATTAGTGCAGTGCACACACCTTTTCTTGTTCTTGCTATCGCGCCAAAAACTCCCGTAGCAATATATATGGCTATCAACGGTGTTGGGCGTAAATTCGAGAATGACCTCCAAACGATATACCTTCGATAAATCCGCCGAGAAAATTGATGGAAGAGTATTGGTTCCTAGCTCCCATGTTAACGCTAACGATTTCCTCGGCTTGGTTGAATTTTTTTTCTGATACTCTCCACGACAACCTTCCCGTTGTACGGGCCAAGCAACTGGGTCGATCGATGAAGAAAACTGCTTCATGTTAGAAGGCGGCAGAGTTACCGGGCTAGAACTCCTAGCTGATTGGGCAGAAAAATATTTTTCTGCCCAATCAGAGTAGCAGAATTCGACCACTTCTGGAACTGGTTCGGTAAGAATAAGTTCCCAGGGGCTCTTCAGCCCCTATAGTAAACTTTCTCCCGAAAATATTGCTCGCCCGAAAATATCGCATCGTCCTGGCTAGTAGCCCCTGGGTTTTTGAGGATGCAAAACGAAAGTGCTACCAGTCAAAACAACACGTCCACCTGCACTTGCGCGTGTAAGGAAAGTGAAAAAAGCACTTCCACGTGCACGTGCAATTGCAGAATTTGCAATTTGATCAGTGCAGAAAAAGCGACTTCTCAGCGTGAAAAAGTCTTGCTATGTTATAAAAGCAATTGGCAATGTCTAGCGAGAGTCCATCCAATTCGGGATGCACTTGAATAGTTGGGAGAGCACTTAGGTAGCTATAGATGCCCTTGGCTGTGCCTCGAGCAACTCTTACGCTATCTGCGTGCCCTCCCAACTATCCGCGTGCATCCCGAATTGGATGGACGCACGCTAGACATTGTCCATTCCTTAATTACCGATTTTAAGAAGTGATGTTTTGATGTTCATTCCTTACATCAATCAGTGTGTCAACAGTTGTTTTGACACTGGGAAAAGTTGTATTGTTCAAATAAATTAATCTCAGAAACATTTTGTTTATTGGGTTTATTGAAATCGAGATAAAGCAATTGTTCTCGGCTTACCAAGACCAAGTTTGTGCGTGGTTTAGCCTCGCTCGACTGCCAAATGAGGCTGTTAGAAAATTATTTCAGTATCATTTTCTAAACCAAACGGCTTTATCTTTTGTTTTCTAGCTTCTCGAACCTGTTCAATGCTCGGCAAGACTTTTTTGTACCTTATCGTTTGCCCAGTCATGTAAAACATTATCCTAATTCTCAAAACTTTCCGCCATTTTTAACGGCTGAGGGAAAAACTTTGTGATAGTGACGTCAATCGTGCATCTCTCCTCTAATAGATCATAGGCGAGAACCAATCAACATGCGAGAATAACTTGGTTTATTATATAACAGCTTATAACCCACGGAAACCTGTGGTCTATCGCTTAACTAGCAAGCAAGTTCCTTGTTCGTGAATTCTGGCCCGCGATCTTCGCTTGTGAATTCAACACCATAAACTGAAAATATTTTTCTGAAAATAACTGAAAATATTTTTCTTAAATTTGAGTTTACCCTTAATTAAGCATATCAAAGTGGCGCGTAGTTAATTGTTTGGAATGGCCGCTTAATGATGATGGGGACGATGTTTAGACTTCTTTGTTTATCGGTAAAGACTTCCTGCAACACCGACGGTAAAACACGGTTACCGTCAATTTTGTCTTTCTTTTCTGTTTTCCTTGTTCGTGTTTATCGTTGTCTCGTAAGTACCTTTCCTACTAGAGGGTATGTATGTGCTTACATATCGACGTCACCGACGGTTTCCCGTTCTTTCTGAAGACATTTTCATTTTTTTCCTTTTGTCAGTCTTTATTGTAATTCGTATTCCGGCATGAATCGAGTCTGCTTTCCTGATTTGAAACATACATAACAAGACTCAAGATTCAAGATTCAAGATTCAGTTATGAACTTATGAATGTCATAAAATACTGTAATGTGAATAAATTGTCTATTAATTAAAAAAACGTAACAAAAAGAAAAACATCTGCCATGACAGGTCTCTCGGCGGCTCCTTCGCTTCATGTTCAGTGCATGCGTGACAAACAAAGTATTGGCTGGATGATGAGTACAAATACGCTCAAAATATTCTAAAACTAGGTATACCTATCGATAGAGTGTCAACGAGCAAATAATTTGTGGTATAATAAGGGGTTTATTAATACAACGTGACGGATTTTTTGTTCTCTTCTGTTGCAAACGTTACCGAGAGAAAATTATAACGTGTTTACCGGCCGGTAACGTTAGTCACACAATCCAGTGGGATATTGAGAATTCGAGGAGTACCCTGAATATCAAGAGTTTTGCAATGTATCGCTTCCGCTCAGTCGAACTTTCAGTTCAATATGATGGGTAAAGTCAAAGTGAAAGTGAACACGCTAGTTTAATTCTGTAGCAAACAGGTCCGATTTGTGTTTTGAACACTGGATTCGACTGTATGATAAACACGCTCGTTTAGTTCTGTTCGGAAACACTGCCGACTGAACCTTCAGTTTGATAGGCTATTTAAACAGTGGGTTTGCTCTAGTGGTTTGACTGGTGAACACACTCTTTCAAAAAAAGCGCTGCCCGATGGAACTTTCAGTTCCATCCATGAACACGCTCGTTCAATTCTGTGGTGAACACGCTGGTTCGGTTTCGTGTCGATTTTGTGTCTTGGATTTGCTCTTGTTTAACAGTTTTCCTCAATATTCGAATTAGAAGAAGAATTTTGTAAAGGGCACGCTCCCCGATTGAAGTTTCAGTTCATTAAAGTGAGAGAGGAAACACGCTAGTTTGATATGTTTTGAGACTAAGAAATTGTTCACAGTTGGATAAACACAACAGCAAAGAAAACAATCACCTTTTACGAAGCAAGTCTAGATGTAACGCGCCTCCTGATTAGCTAAAACTACAATGGCTCGAATAGTTCCGTCCTTGCAAATTGCTTAAACTGAGCCATTCTTACATCTTACACCTTACACTTACACTTTCAAAGGCCGATCAAGAATTTTTTTTTCGCATAAGCCATTCTTCGCGCGGCACTATTTTCTGCCGCCTCATCAACCGAGCGTCTTCGCTCGGCTTGCTCGTTGGCAATTAACGTTTCAGTTATTATTCCATGATTCTTTTTTTCCTTAATTTTTAAATGGCAGATTTATGACTCACAACTGTCAAGCTTATCCGTTTCATTAAGGTAAATTTCATTTTAAATTATAAGAATGACTTACGGCCCACAAAATGCCCTTTGTCAGTCGCCAGTCTCAAACCTTCTAAAATTGAAGCTAAGAAGCCAGCTTCATTGACTTACCTTTATAATATTAATAACAATAATAATAGTTTATTCACAATTAATCACCCACAGAGAGAAAACAAAAACTAACAACAAGACATTGGCGACAAAAATACATGAGAAATTTCTAGTCCACCTCCTTGACTTAAATAGCAAAAAAAAAAAAATTAAAAATAAAAATAATTCTCATTTCTTATCTGTTAATTCAAAACCATGTACAATTGAGTATACTTGTATAATAAAAGTTCAAAATAGTAATTAATATAAATTAATCGTGTTTTAAGAAAATTCATAAATTAGCTTATTTCTAAAAGATCGTAAGTCTTTTGCTTTAAGCGTTAAACAACATAGAGGATAAACATTTCTTTCAGATATTAGCACAATTTTGTAGGCGATGGAGTTCGTTCCCTTAAATCAACTTCTTGTGTATCTCTGAGTTGCCAAATTACTGGTATCATACCAGTTTTTCATTATTTTTCTCCCGTGCATAAATAGACTAGTGTAAATGATATTTGAAAACATTGTTTCATTCGTTTTCCCCCAGACAATATCTTCAGTCTCAAATTATTTTGAGCGATCCATTCTGAATTTTTCTTTTTGGCGCACGGTAATTTTGCATCGCGTAGTGTTTCGGTTTTGGAAAATAACTTCCTGAGTGGCTGAAGCGCTACCTTTAAGTTGAATCTGACACGATTCTTTCATTATTTTGCTTTCCATCAGTTTACTTGAGCCTCGCACGCGCCAAAAACCTTTCTTCTCGAGGATGGCAAGAAGAATATCCTTTGCGTTCACAATAGCTATTCTTTTCCTCCTTTTCAGGTTAGCAGAACAACGGAATGCTGGTGAGGAAAACATTTTTATTTACTTTATTTCTACAATTTTGATGCATCTTACTTTGTTTAATTAAGGAACAGAGTGTTCCTTTGGTGCTAATGTTAAGTCCGCGCTAACGTCGGCAGACATATTCAGAGGAAAGACGAACAATTTTTTTGCCAAATTTAAAAAGAAAACGATTCGGAGACAACAAAAAATGGCAGAATTTTTTATATTGGTTTCTTGTAGCAGAAAAAGACGTAAGTAAGGGAACATTTCATTGAACCTGACCCCTGCTTAACCCTTTTCAGACGCTGGCGTTCAGTGGCGGATCTAGGGGAGGGGCCCGGAAGCCCGGCTCCCCCCCCCCCCCTTATTTTGGGTGAAAAAAGAAGAAATGACTGAAGAAGCAAATTCCGGCTGGGCAAGTAAAATAGAACCGTCCCCTCCCCACTCTCCTTCTTAGCTCAAGGTCTGGATCCGCCACTGGCGTTACATCATGTGTACATTGTTTCATTCGAACAACCGTCATTTTAGCTCCAAGAACATGGATCGGCCATTTTGAATTTTTCAGTGTAATTTTCAAAGCCGGAGATTAAGGGAGCGTTTATCCTTTGTAGGCTAGTGACGGAGGATTTTCGGCTAAAGACAGTAAAATTTAGCTGATCCCCACTTTAAATGTTATTCTCAGTATTCTCCAAAACGCGAGGTATAGGGCGGCCCCCAGTATGATTTTATGCACCTAATCCTCTTATGGTGTGCTTGGTGAACAAGTAAAAAGAATTATGGAGAGGATATAGTGCGAGTGGAGAACGGGGTAACTGATAGCCCATATGCATAGAATGTTAATCCACATTTGATGTTTATCAACAAAGAGAGGGTGGATCTTGCCTATAAGGACATCCCAAACTTTAGGGCTCGCTTTAGCCTGCGAAAACAGCCGTCCTTCTTCGCTCCAGGCCCCCTCGGGCCGGAAGACAACAACTGTTTTCGCAGGCTAGGCTAGCTTTGTATCGCAACAAAGCATTACCTATCAAAAGAAACGTGTAATTTTATGAAAAGGTCTTGACCTTCAAACGCCAGTGCATATTTATATCCAAGGCATTCGCCGAGGTCCCTGTATCCTTGTTGGGCAAGACGCTTTGTACATTCAATTGTTTAGCTTACATTCCAGGGGCAATCGGCCAAAATGTGTGTGTTAGAGTTGACCCTTGTGATCATTTATCCAGGTGTAGACATAATTTGTTTTGTTTGCGTTGTTTTAGGAAACTGCAACTTTGATTCTACCAAGGAAAAATTCTGCAGCTGGCGGCAAGAAAATAACGATGATAAGTTTGACTGGACGTTGCAGAAAGGTTCTACACCAAGCGGATCAGCTGGACCCAGCAAAGATCACTCCAGCAAAGGTAAGAATGGGTGGGTGACACGATAATAACAATTCTGTATTTTAGAAAAGCGAAACATCTGGGACGATTCTCATCTCCCAGTTGCTTTTAGTACCGTTGCTAGGGACAAAACCACAAAAAGCTATAGTGTTCCCAGTAACGGTCCTAAAAGTAACTGCGAGATGAGACCAGGGGTTTCAATAAAAGCCGGTTACCGGCCTCCTACCGCCGCCCGTAGGACCTCTTAGCGCCGTCTGTTTGGATTCAGTAATGAAAATAAAAATGATATTGATAAAAAAAAAGCAAATAAAATAGCAACGACGACCAATGCAATTTTTAAATGCTACAAAAACAGCACGAATGCCGAGAACGCTAGAAATCGCAATTCAGAGCTTCTAGATTTCAAATTTTTCTGTGAGGAGTATGCTCCCAGACCCCTAGGGGAAAGCGGCCTCACGGTCCCTTTAGTGGTGACCGCCCCCTATTACACCTTCAGTGGCCGCCTAAAATGAAATGATACTTGTCCAGATTTCTTCTGGTTTCTAAAGTAGCGAATTGAGAGGAGGAAAGATCGAAGATGAGCCTGATGTTATGAGGGTTGCTGAGTTTCGTCAGTTTTGTCGTTCTTATCGTTGCAAAGCGTTATTACATAGATACTGGGCATTATAAAGCGTTTGGAGGGACAAAAAAAATCTTCTCTTGAGGTACCTTATTCTCCTTTATTTTCGCGGGACTTAAATTTTCCCTAAAATTTTCTCGGCACATTTCGCAAGTCTTTAATTTTGCGATCGCGGAGAAAAACTGTGTTTCCAGAGAATTTAATTTCGCGAAATTGATGATTAAGTGACATTAATTTTTACTTTTTGCCGTCTGGAAATGGACGATGGGAATGGACGATACAACAAAGAACAGGGCAATAATGGAAAGATACAAGACACTCGTAACTACAAACTAAAAATTGTGTTAAGAATTGTTTAGGACCCTTGAAAACACAAATACATGATTTTTCTATGTCCATTAAATTTCGCGAGATCAAAGTTTGCGGTCGTTATTTTTCGCCGGTCTTTAAGTTCGCGAATTTTTTGAAATCGCAAAAATCGCGAATTCAACGCGAAAATTAAGGAGAATAAGGTATTTGCCGGTCTAAAGTGCCTGTGAAACGAATTTTTTTTTCACTGAAAAATAGACATTTGAGTGCCGAAAATCAGAAAATACAGGAAAAATTAGCAAGAAAATTTGGGAATCTGGGTGTTTCGTTAAGTTAATTAATAATTAAGAACCCTGCAGTGCAGAGTATATGATTCGTAACATTGATTGACCTTGATTTCGATCTTCGATCTTTGAGCTCCGATTTCACTAAGAGTTTAGTTTTGCAACAGTTCCTCTCAAGGCGAACACACGGTTCAATCGCTCACCTGAAAACAAGCTAACCAGTTAAAAGAAACATCTGCTAACCTGTACGTGACGACCCGCCACAGAAGTAAGTGAACTTTGTATGAACGAAATCAGGTCTTCTTCCAGAGATATCTTTGTAAGCGAGTTTAGGTTTAAGTATCTTAACAACAGTCGTTTATCTCCTGTTTCAGATCGAATAATTGGCTACGAATATTTGGCTGTAAATGGTCCATACAATTATCATTACACGAATAATTATACGATTTCTGGCTGAGTCATTAATCCCGAACGGCGAGATTTATCGCGAAACACTGGGTACGGGTTACTGTTGTGACGTCACAGGGTTTGCACGGAGACCGCGAAGGTCTCCGTGGTCTTTGTTTGCAAGTTATTTGAACCCTCATAAATATGGCAGAGATCGATTCCAACTCCGCTAGTTCATCGTTTGAAGATCAGCAACAAAACGAAAAATCAGGAATCGATGTACTCGAGGTAAGGATACGCCCTGCTCTCCCATATCAAGTGGAACCAGTTACTCAGGTCTCTGCTTACATGGACGAAGACGAAATGGACTCCCAGACGATGAAGACGACAAGACGACATTTCTCCGGCAAATTTGGGGGCCCGATTTGAGAATCGTGTTTCTCTTGATACTTGGTAAGTTTGAAAGGTTAACTTTAGAGTAAAATTTCCTTTTTTCATAAGTAAAAGTCAAACGTTGGTCTGTTTCATTCTACATGTAGGTCTTTATGTGCTTTATGTAAAACAGAGACTCTTGTTGGTGAACGCATAGTTAATAGAGGGGAATGGTTATGAAACCCGACAAAGTCCTTTGTTGTATGTTTTTGTTCGCTTTTTTGGCCTTGACCCTGCACAAAACACAATAGTTGTTTACTCCGAACTGAGGAACTAACCAATAGAAACGTGTTGGTTACGTAATTCATGCATTGTGTATGAGCGCGAAACAAAAGATTGTGCAGGGTCGTAGACCTTCCAACATAAATCTTGTCATCTTTGTTTGCTCCTTCGATGTCTGCCGGGCTTCATAACCAGTCACCTCCATTAACTATGGTGAACGAGAGTATCGCTGCCGCAAGGAATTAGATCGAGCGCGGGGGATAATGGTGTTTGATGGAAGTATTTAACGTATTAGATGTACAACGGAGCACGAAGACTACACAGCGCTTACGAACAAGACTGTTATCGCTGGTTGGCCTGCTGCTAAGATGCAGAATTGGAAGATCTTAGCGGCCGGCGTTCCGCTAATCAGATGGAGAAGGAGTGAGTAAGCTTAAAGTCTTATGTATTACCTGTATAAGGTGGGAAAGACACGAAAGCGATTCATTTGTTTTGTTGTTGTAAGTGTTTGCTGCTGTGTGTGACTGAGCAGCGCAGCTGTTACTCCGCTATTTCTGTAAGATAAGAGTGAATGTAATAAAGAATGTCCATGTTATTATTATTGTAATATCATGGGTGACAAATTACTCTTTGGCGCGAAATTTCAGCGTTAATTCATAATTTCACATGCGAAATTACAAAATTGCCATGGCAACATCTCTTGTATGTCGATCAGTGCCAAGTTGGCGTCGAGATTTGAAACCATGAAGACGGTGACCATTGAAGAAGTTACGGAATACAAAGAAGCAACAAAAAACGTAAATACTCCAAAGAGCACAATTAACTGGGTAAGAGTTTCTGAGAAGTGGTGTGACGAAAATAGCCCTGAGAAAAACCTGGAAATGATTCTTCTTGAGCGTTTGGATAAAGTAGTCAAGCGGCCGTTTTGCGTCTCCGTTGATGGCAAAGAAATCCACTTTAACCAGACAACCAGTCGAGTGAGTAGCCGCCACGTCTACATTTTTTTTTGGCGACAACTGTAATGTGGTGAATGATAAACCAAGGACATGCAGGACAGGCTAACGCTTCATGCACAACAAGCCGTGATGTGTAATTTGTCCACAACCCTGCTCCTTGCCAGCCCTGAATGTTTTTCAACTTTGTGCATTTTGCTTGACTTTCAGTTAGGTAAGTTTTCTTAGACCATAGAGTAAATTCTCAGCGATAATTTCAATTCAAAACATACTGTCAAAAATTCATATCGCCTCGTGCAAAATTTTAGTTATAGCGCATTTCAACAGGCACCGTTGCCATTTCATTTATCAGTTTATGACGAATTTGAGGCAATCATTTCAGAAAGGTTCGACAGTTGGCTTAACTTTGAAACATTATGAACAAGCATTATAAAGCAGCAGCATTATAAAGCCATGTGCTTGAGTTGATTTTGGTACATGAGATGAAATCTCGAATAAACTCAGTCAAAGTTTAAGTAACTGCATCAAGAGGAAATAAATTGAATTGAATTGAATTGAATTGAACAGAGGGCGTATAAAGCATTTTGTTTAAAGAGCTAGTGTGCTCAAAATTACAAATTTGAGAGTCGTGACGGCGAGCGTGCCAAATCAACAATCTTGCCGAAACAACAGAGAAAATCGGCCAGCGTGCCATAACTAAGGAAAAACATTTGAATATATTCAAATATATTCACTTTAAACAATCAGAGGGAATATAAAGCCTCTTTCCAATAGAGCTAGTGTACTCGAAATCACAAATTTGATCGACGAACAAGTCACGGGTCACACGACGTGTCGCTGTTAGTTTGTGCCCGCGGCTTATTTCACAAAAGTGAAAAACAGTCGAAGCTCTGTCTCCCAGGAAGCCAGTATCTGTCAAGCTTCAGGGAACTTAGCAAATCAATTTGGATAGTCTTCTTATTCCAAAATTTTAGCTTCGTTTGAAAATTATTCGATTAGAAGTGCTCAGGTCCAAAGTCCACTTGCTGAAGTGCATGCACCGCCGAAGTAACAGCTCAGGAGAATTTATTAAGCTTCTTCTTTTGTGTATGTTGTTAGTCATAAATTATTGCAAGGGCCATAGTGGTGTGATTAAATTCAATTTTTCACGTGGATTTAGAAACAAAGAAAAACATGTTAGTTTTGCACTGCTTTTTTAAACAATGGCGGTTCAGTTTAAACCAAGGTCTGTACTCTGGTTATTTCTTAATTTTCTCTAGGCGCACAACTGTGCCAGTGTTTAATCGTTGGCACTCTACCGGCAGGCATTCCTAGTTTAAATAACCGTCGTTTCGGTTAATGTAATCTTATTTAGTGTCAATCGTTTCGCGTTCGAAAGAGTAATTAAAGAAGCTAGAGAGTCAAAGAGCACGAGGAAACAAAAATACTTTGTCGGAGGAAAAATCTATGCATAGAGATTCCCGAAAAATAACTCGTATTGGTACAACTAACGTTGTCACGGCTTCTCGCCACACAGTATTTCCCTGCTTGTTTGATAGGAGCTCTATCTGTCATTACTATTATTGGCGCGAAACGTGCAAACGCTGTGACGTCATCAGGTCAAAATGGCCGCCCGCGGAAATGTCTCCCACGATCGTGTGTCTTTGTGAAGTTCGGAGGAGAAAAGTAAAGGTACGATGGAAAAATTTACAGTCAAAACATAATTATCAATACCACAGAGCTATTTTAGGCAACTTTTTCATTTCGTTTCATAGGCACTTTAATATTTTTTCATTATTTTCAAGTTTTAGAAAGCTTTGCCCAGTTCATGATCTAATTGTTTCATTATACTAAATGCATAGGGTAAAAACTTTTTCACAAGGGTTGTTCTGTGTTACTAACACGTCACTTCACTCCTTTTACATGTAGGTTATTACACATACATCGAAACGTCATCTCCTCGACGACAAAATGATAATGCCAAGATCCGAAATGGCCCCTTCAGTGGTTTTAAAATGCCTTCACTTCTACTACAGCATGATTGGCAACAAGATTGGCAGTCTGATCATTCATCAACATATTTATGGCCGAGAGCTGGATGTCTGGTCAAAAACTGGAGAACAGCTGGGCTCAGAATGGCATAACGATAACGTTACTGTTCATGGAAATAACTATTACGTAAGTTCAGTCTTTCTAATCTAAAATCTGCTCACTTACAGAGTCTTTACTTTAACAAAGGGTTCGAATTCGAAATGCCAGCGTCTTAAATCGAATAACGGTCGTTCATTTACCTATTTTAGGCCAAATTTGCAGAACATCCGTCATGTGACAAGTACGTCAAAACAACTACACAGTTGGTCAAAATAACTACACGGTTTGTTGCAAACTATAAGAGGAATATTTGCAATCTATAAGCGGCTTATTCGCTCGAAAGGTCAGCCTCCGAGTCTCTTTATGATGGCCAATTCACATTATCAACCCAGTTAATAAAACAAAACAATCTTTCCCTATAAGCGGCATATCCAGCCCGAGCTAGCATAGATAATATAGTAAATGGCTAAATTAAACAAATGAAAGACTTTGAGAGTGTATAGAACGTTTTCCATTTGAGTGGCAAAAAGTAACTGGTTTTGCATTTCCACGCTACTTAGCTACCTTAACAGCTGGCACAAGTTTTAATTCATACCATGCAGTCAGAGGTAAAACCAAACTAATCTTTACCCTCCCGTTTTCCGGCGCTTGGCGTCAGGTATGATGCATGTAGTTCGAGTTTTGATTGGTTCACTATATTGTCTGTGTCCTTTATGACTGGTTCAAGTGATTCCTTCGGTTTTTGTGTGGGCGATGGTCACATATAAGTTAACAGCAAAACTTCATGTCTGTCTTCCAAAATCACGTGATTGAAAGGAATTTTAGTCTGGGCACTGGTTCCTATAGATGAGAAGATTGAGAGCTACTTGGCTTGTGCGAACGGATTTCCTTCCTTATTCTTGTTCTTGTTGATGTCTGCCTTCTTCTCTTTCGTGTACCATTTATCTGTTTTTAGATACTTATTTTTTTTATTTTCCCAGCTTTCAGTTACCAACGTAGGTAGCTAACATTTATATCGACTTGAAGTGACTGATATGTAGGCAGCACTGAGTGAATACTTTATTTACCCTCGATTTTAGAGTAGCTTTATCGTAGCTTATATCAGCTCCAACCATTTCCCACTCCAACCCTCCAGCTCAGTATGACAACAAAGGCCAGAGCACAACGTCCGGAACTCCAATGCCCTACTCTTAACGTGTGGGTTCTTTTACGTCCCCTTCTGACCATAACATCGAAGGTGCAGGAGATGGGGTCCTACGTTTTATAGCCCTTATCCGGGAAGACTTGAACGTCTAACCATTTGCAGATATAATGCCAAAGGCAGAACGTTCTCCTCAGTGTTGGTCCGGTTTGTAGACTAGTCAGAATTTGCATAAAGTCCTTGCAGAAAAATCAAGAAGCATTTCTTAGTAAAAGCTGGTAACAAGAGTTTTCTGACGTAGTTTGACGTGCTGAAAACGAAAATGCTTGTTACCAAAGCTCATTTTGTGGTCTTCAGTCTGAAAATTACATTTAAAATGACGTCATCTCAATGATAAATGTGTAGAAAAGGGGAAACCACTGAGTTTAATATTACAAATTTGGATTTTCGGAACCAGTTCAGTCACAATATGCCACATGCTTCGTATTTTTCCGAACTAAAGACTTGTCTGTCTCGTGGGCCAGTGCATGACGTCATTTATGTTTTTGTAATATTCCCTCACACAGAGAAACACGTTCTTTTTCACTGGCTGAATTAAAACAGAAAACGCTTTTATTTGCAATATTATTTGGGTTCAATGTGAAGTTGATGGCTACGCATTGGAATGTGAAAACAGAAACGCGTTTAGGGTCGCCCTTTCTTAGTGTCACTCCCAGTGTCTGAGTCCAGTCCAGTCCAGTGCTAACTGAGCCTGGATACTCATCTTCGTTGTTTAGTATACCATCGCTCGATTTGTGGCAGGTACAACACTGTTTAAAGCTGTGAAATGTTGGAATGGATTCAGTTGTGACCCTCAGGAGAGCTTTGGAAGTTGACCTGAGACTGTGTATCTTCTGTCAAAAGAGTGTTAAGCCAAGGATAATGCAAGATAAGGTACAAGTTAAAATGTTTCCGAAGCGACGACTAGACGAGAGTGCTGAAATCGATGACTGACAGACTCGCTAACAATGCCCACATACGAGCCACACGAAGATATTTTCTTTTTTTCTGGTTCATGTAGCATTCAAGATACGCGGGGATTTGATGGAAGAGCCAGGTCTACAAAGTCTCAGTGTCAGTGAGCAAGATGCCACTGACTGTGTTCCAGACAGTGTGTACATGTTCTTACGACTCTCATTTGGAGGTCAAAAACTTATACACTGAGAAACTGTAGAAGAGGAGGAAGCTGAAGCTAGGTGCAAAGTGTTTTCATGTGCTTAAGACATTTCCTATGGGTGAGTGGCGGAACGAAATGGACACCTAAGCACGTTGGACTGGGAAGCACCCTTTATCAAGTTTTACAGCGCTGAAGGGTCTTCATACATCAATGTGCTTCCAAAACGAGATTGGAATCCATATCAAAGGATCAGGGTCGAGAGTGGGCGAAATGCAACCGAACATGTCATGAATGGAAAATCCTACAAGAGAGCTATGCGTGCTCACAAAATTGCTCTGCAATCATCGTGGCAGCTGCTGATGCCTCTTCTGCAAGAATTCTGCCAGAAATCGTTGCCATATCTCTTCCAAAAATATGTGACCTTGCCTACTCTCCCGAAAATCCCGGAGCACTGATAACATTTCTTAAGTCCCCAAGAGTTAAAACGATGCTCGACGAATTCGTCGCACAAAGATCCGAGGAAAATGTCAATTTCAAGTTTTGGTGAAACTACATGGAAATGGTATCTATTCTCCTTATGTTCACTTGTCCTCAGAGAGAGGGGAGATTGGACCTATACTTGCATATTTTCCACCACATGTTGCCATATTTTGTCAGATATAACCATCTGAAATATGCAAGATGGGGATCAGTGTACATTTTCGAGATGAATCAGTTGCCAAAAGAAGTGCTAAAAGAGTTCAAGAAGGGGAAATTCGTTGTCAAATGGAATGAAAACAAGTTCAACCAGGTCAGTCCCGATCACAGCCTTGGATGGTTGAATGGGATAGGAAAAAGAGGTGGAGGAATTGTGGGCATAACCACGACGTCATCAGCATTGAGGAAACGAACCATTAAATACGCGCTCTATTTCCAATATTATCGAAGGTCTGTGAAAGACTCGCCCGTCGTCATTTCGTTGATTTTCCGAATCGCTCTGGAAAAATCTCAAAGTTTCAAAGCGGGAATCGTGAATTCCACTCTACCGAGACGGCTCTACTTCAATTCACAGATGAAATTTTAAAGAACATAGATGAGAAGAAAGTTTCATTGATCGTGTTATTAGATATGTCGAAGGCTTTCGACAGCATTCAGCATGAGCGCCTACTTATGAAACTCCACAAAATCGGCATCTCCACTGCTGCCTGGACCTGGTTTGAAAGTTACTTGACAAAGCGCAGTCAATTCAGGAGGATCGAGGACGCTATTTCGGATCCATTACCTTTAAATTTCGGGGTACCCCAAGGCTCTATCCTTGGACCCGTCCTGTTCACAGTGTATGTTAACGATTTATTGTCGGTTCCTAAGCACTGCAAATCTTCAGGTTACGTGGACGACACAAAAATTTTCTTATCTCTTCCTCCTCGTGATATTACTGATGCAAGCAATGCGTTAAATCAAGACCTTTTGGAAATATCCCGTTGGTGCTGCGAGAATTCACTGTTGATTAACCCTGACAAGACTAAATTCTCGGTTATTGCCGTTCCACAACTCTTAAGCGGCCTTCACACGGCAAACTAAAGTTGGCAAACTCGTGTTGGTAAACTCAAGTTGATGTGTGTGAACGGCACAAAAACAGTCGGCAAACAAGTTGGCAAACTGTTGGCGACAAATAGAACTTGCCTCTATTCTCGCCAACTTTTTCACCAACTTTTTCGTGTTTGTAAACTCGTATTTGACGTGTGAACGATTGGCAAACGTGTGTTGGTAGCTGTCAACCAATTAAAACACGCGCTCTATTCACGTGATTTAAGTGAAATATCCCAAAATGGCGGACGGACTTGAGGTTTCGATTCATCGAAGGAATTCACAATTGTGCCGATTTGTGGGATGTTTCGTCTCCAGCGTACAAAGATATAAAAAACAAGCAAACAAAAATGGAACAGCTGGCGGAGAAATTGGGGTTAAAAGGCGGTAAGTAAGTAAAGTTTGTTTTCATTCTTTTCACCTGAAAGTTCCGTATTCACGACTACATCCACTATTAGTGATTTGAATTAGATTGTGATGGGAATTTATAGTGGATTTACAGTGCGTCACTATTATAAAGCGAAACAGGAGAAATAGACGAACTATGAAAGGCTGCATGCTTATTAGAACACATCAGTCATCACTATTCTCACTGCTAAAAAGATTCACGAAATTAGCCGTGCGCAATTTTCTTCCGCATTTTACGCCCCCGGTGAACTGATCATTAGCGAGAGGTCCTGATGCAAAATAACATTAAATTGTGAAGAATAAGTACACAATTACAAATATTAAAAGTACAAAGGTAAACTCTAAATTACTTTTTAACACTAATTCTCAAACTCATTAATAATTCATTAAGATAAAACAAAGAAAATCATAAGCGTGAAGGAGGTTTGGATACCCGGTCTTAATTAGCATAGATTTTGACGATTTTACTTCTCTGTTTACTCTTTAGTTTTTCTTTTGATTGAGAAGGTATATCAAACACTCGAGACAGTGTTTCATCGGCTATCCAAACACCTCGAATTTCGTCAAAAATACTCCGCTACGCGTCGTATTTTCAACTCTCTTCTCGGTGTTTGGATATCCCGATGAAACACTGTCTCTCGTGTTTGATATATTACATAAAATTATTGAAAACCACTCTATAAATTTATACTTTAGTAATGCCGTATATTGTAAAAACAGCTTTAACTTTTTACAGTTTTGATTAAATTAGGAGCTTAACTGTTTCAACATCTTATTCTCTACAGGTGAAGAAGTAAAAAAGAAATTTAACAGTCTAAGGACGTATTATAATAAAAAACTAAAAAAAGTACAATCATCAAAAAAGAGTGGGACAGGTACTGGGGAGCTGTACATCTCTGGGTGGATATATTATGATGCTCTTGATGTCTTTCTCAAACACCAAGTTCTCCCCTGTAGAACTTTGTCCAACATGGTAAGCATATTATGCACCTTACAGTAATAAATTGTGCTGTTGTACAAGATGACAAGCTTCTATGCATGTCATGAAACCTAGTAATTCAAGAGGAACAAATGTACATGCAAAAATGTAGTCCAAATTCTTTAGTAGTGAACATGTTTTAACACCAGTTGTGATGATTTAAATCATATCCCATTGCCAGTCTACTTGACCATTAGTTATAAAATAGTCAAGGAATTCCTCTCTGATTTCCCTGGCCTGTGTTGAGCTCCTGTTAGACCCTTGTGGACAGACAGAGGGTAACTGAGCATTTGGGTTATGCTGCCATTCTCCAGGCAGCAGTTCATGTGCTGCAGTCTCTGAATCTGCCACAGCTTGGCTATACTCAACACTCTTTGTGCGAAGATAATTGTGTAATGCAATACATGCAAGCACAATTAACTCAGCTTTTTTCGGCTCAAGTGGAATGGTTGACTGAAAGATTTGAAATTCCAAAAGCATCTTCACTCACTCTGCGAGCTCGTGAGAGTCTATAGTTAAACACTCTTGAGGCATCATCTAGACTTTTAGCTGGGAAAGGTCTCATAAGGTTTTCTTTAAGTGGAAAGGCCTCATCTGCAACAATGACATAAGGCACAGGAGTGTTTCTTTCTGTGAGAGAGGTAGCAAGTGGAATGCCAAGGCTATTGTTGTCCAAAGCTGCTTGTAAGCAGGACTCCCGTAACACTCCTCCATCACTGATTCTGCCGTTTGACCCAACATCTACAAAGGTGAACTTGTAGTCAGCATCCACCAATGCCAGAAGCACAATGCTGAAAAATCCTTCAAAAGTTGAAGAACATGCTCCCACTGTGTTTTGGAGCTTTAATGGCAATATGCTTGCCATCTAAAGCTCCCAAACAGTTGGGGAAGTTCCACCTAGACATAAAGCCATTTGCAACTTCTTTCCATTCTTCTTCAGATGTTGGTACCTAAAATGTAATTGAATAATAATTGCAATTAATAAGTGCATGTATAATTGTACACATTGATTTGACAATTTAAGGTACTCAGTAGACCTGTGGCACACTAGGGATTTGAGCTGATGCTGGGGGTCTTTAACACATACTGGTGTCAGGTAACCTAATCTATGACCTTGCATCACCAGGGATTCCAGGGAAAGGGGGGTATTGCTATCTGTCCAGGGAGATGGTGAGAGTCAAGTGCGCACTTATTAGAGAAATGACTTTTACCTATATTTACTCCTAGTGGGTTTCTGTAATTTTCAATGAACTGTTTTCAGTCCAAACTTATGCTGTAATTTTTTTAAATATCTCTTTCCTTTAGAATGATGTTGATAATGCAGAGCCTACTGATCTGTCTCAAGAAAGCAGCAAGAAAGAAAATCAAAGTCCCTCTTCTCTAGTTTCAAAAAAGAGGAAATCTGCACGTGAAGAAGAGGATATCCTAACATGTGTTTTAAATGTCATGAAAAATCCACCACCAGTAACATTGCCTAACAATACTATTGACGACAATGATCTCTTTGGGCAAGTTGTGGGATCACACATGAAAAAAATTCCAGATGGACGTGCAAAAGAAATGCTAAAACTAAAAGTCCAGCAGCTACTTGTTGAAGCAGAGTTCAAGGAAGATCAGTTGGTTGCCAATCGTATGACATCGTTGTGGCCGGGACAGTTTGAAATGCAAGCATATGTGTGTTGCCACAGACGTTAGCCTCGTCAAGTTCAGCTGAAACCATTACCTATACCAATATAGGAAGCCCAGATAGAGGCCTCACCTGCTAAACAGGGACTTTAAAGTATTTTAACTTTAAAGTCTTGTTTTTATAGTGTACCTGACATTGATTGAGCATGATTTAAAATTATTATATATTTATTGCTCCTCCAAAATTCTCATATTAAATAAATATTATGCAATATTTAAGATATCTATTGTGCATTTATTGTACGGCAAATTATGAAATTATTTTCATATGGCATTAAGCTTCATTTATGATATATATTGCTCCATCAAATTATGAAATATATATATATGATCTTGGGCATCATTTAAAATATATTTATTTATTGCCTTTTGAAAAAGCTTCATTCTGAAAAGGGTCAATATTGTACATTTCAAATAAATTTATTGGAAAATAATTTTTATGTAATGTAATCATTGTATCTTCCAAAATTGTATTTACTGTAAAAAGTATTTGTAATAAAAAAATGATAATTTGTTTTCTTATGAAATTTGAAATTTGTATTATGAACAGATGAGGCAGAAAAAAATTTTTCATTGCAAGTGTAAGAGACAAAATGACTGATCAAAAATCCAGATCGTATTGATAAATGTAGGTTGACAACTGCATTAGCTATTGGATATAGAAGGAAACCACATACATAATCCGTTGCAATGTAAGAACCGTACATACCGGTTCAGTTTATCTGTTGGGCTTCTGCTGTTTTGTAACAAACAACATATACCTTCATTACTCAAAACTTTTATCAATGTACCTGTACATAATTGTTGCTCCGAAGACTTTCATAGATAGCTTGACACACAACAGGCGCAAATTCTGAAATAGTTGAGGTCCCTATCCTGAAGGCATAATGGAGGCTCGTATATGACTCTCCTAGAAAGAAATATAATTTTTTATTTTCTCGTAGGGTGACAACTACATGTAGGCTGTATCAAATGAACTTTTGTAGGAAATCCAATGAACGAAACTACTTTTGCAGTGAAGTAGTCTGAAAAGTAAGATCATTCATGAATTTTGCCTGAATGTTGAAATGATGGGTTAAATTAGCACTAAAATTTACACTTCAGAGTTAATTCTCTGTTACATCATTAGGGTCTATCATGTTGACTTCTTTGTTTTCTTTGTTTTAAGTCACTTGTGAGTTTCAGTAATTCGATTTCAATCACTATTGGAAATGACAGTTTTCATGTCAAAATCGCTGTGAAAATATCAACTATCATGGAAAAAACATCGCAACTCTACATGGACAAAAATCTTTGACGATTCTGATTTCCTCTGATTTCCTCTGATGGGGTTACAGCTTTAATTACATTTAACCAGAAAACTGTGATGTCAGGTCCGATGGACCACAAGATATACAGTGCCCTGAAGTAGCTGTTTCCTCAGCGGTCCGCACCGTTTTACGATAATATTGTGAAGCAAACTGCTTTAGTAAAACGAATAAACTTGAATTTGTACATTTCACACAGACGAAGGATGTAAAATACTTATCGTAAGCTGCTAAGATATAAAACCGCTCGCTGTATTGCGGGCAACAGGACGTTTTGGGTAAAATACGATCGCCTAAACTTGCTCATTTGGCCATAAAAACATGGATGTAAACAAGGCAGAGCAAATAAACTCACCAGTCGCAAGGTATCTCAAGGTTAGTGCTAACTTCTCTCCTGCTGGGATGCTCTTTCGCATGTTGGTGTCCTGTTTCTGTAAATGTCGCTTAACCATTTCTAAAAGCTCGTCGAAGCAAGTTTGATCCATTCGCAAAAAATTTTTGAAGGCCGCGGCATCTTCTGTGCGAAGCTCTTGGACGAGCGTATTGTACGCTCCAAGGGAGGGATTTCTGCTGATATACGGTTTCGTCCAAAACTTTCGATTTTTCCAGCGCTTTCTGTTTTTTCTTCGGCGATTAACATAAAATAGGACCAAGACACAAGCGGCAACTCTACGTGAGTGCCACTGCACTACGTCGGCCATGTTGCAAATTTAGCGTTTGTGTGATTTGACGCGAGTTTGACGTGTGAAGGCACGAGTTTGCCAACATTTTGAAGTTTGCCAACACGAGTTTGCCAACTTTAGTTTGCCGTGTGAAGGCCGCTTTACGTAATTTGCCGCGTCTATCTATTACCATTCTTGGAAAGGAGATTGAACCCGTTTCTGTTGCCAGAGACCTGGGTGTCTATATCGACCAGACTCTCAACTATAACGAGCATATATCAAAGTTAGTCTCGAACTGTGTTCACAAACTTGTTGAAATAAATAGGATAAAGCACTTATCAGATCGGAAATCTTTACTTTTAATGATTAATGCCTTCGTATTTAGTAAACTCTTTTATTGTTTGACTATTTGGGGAAACACATCCAAGTCAAATACAAAGAAGCTACAACTGGTCCAGAACTTTGCAGGAAAGATCGTACTCGGCTTGAAAAAATTCGACCACATCTCTCAAGGCCTTAAATCACTTGGGTGGCTTAGTATAGAGGATAAACTACGATTAAACACAGCCGTCATGGTGCATAAATGCTTACAACATCGGGTGCCCGTTTATTTGAAAGACAAATTTGTATATAGGTCACAAGTTCATAATAGACAACTTAGATCTGTTGATAACAATGAACTCAACTTGCCACATTGTCGGCTTTCTACTGGCCAGAGGTCATTTGCCTTTCGAGGGGCAGAAGTTTGGAACTCACTCCCCCTTGATCTAAAGATAACTTCTTCACTGAGGACTTTTAAAAAGAATGTATGTGAACTGCTTGTAAATAATTTATCGTGAAACGTTGCATTTATATTTTTTTAGCTTTTATCTTATCATATTTTTTTATTTCTAATTCGTGTAAGATTTTTAATATATATCTAAATATTGCTGCTGAAAAGCCCTTTTCAGGGAGCGCAATAAATATGTATGTATGTATGTATTGAGTAGGTGGCCTATGTCCTATACCCTAAGGTCACAGATACCTGAAAATACACACACCATGTTTAGAAGTTCTTTCACAACGAATCTGCTCCTGGAAGGAAAGATAGTGACAACAATGATCAATGTTTAATGCTCACCATTCTCAAGTAGTTCAAAGTATTTTCAACAACAGAACATCCAGCCTGTCTTTATAAATTTGCCATTACAGATCCCGTCACCGGTGAATGAAGACTTCAGGATAGAAGAAGATTGCTGATAACAAACTTCAACCATGCCAAATGACTCAAGATCCGATTCCAAAAGCCTCTCAGGAAATCATCTCATGCTCATGCTCTACTGGATGTACAAATCCCCGCTGCAGTTTCAGGAAGGCTAAATTGTTTTCTATTGATATGTGTTTGTGGGTGCAAATCGAACAATGTAAATATACATTTATGTAAAAACACTGACAACAAATGAACTCAGGGATGTATTTCACTAAAGAACATGGTGTGTGTACCTTGATTGACAAAGTCATCAAGTTAAGGTTTAAAAAACAGACTTTTCGGATGAATTTTCTGATATTTATTGGAAACAGAAGGTATAGTCTTATAATGTTTTTATAACGGAGGAAAAAAACACACGCTTTATTATTTACTTTACGGCAAATATATGAACGAGTATTTCCTTGTAGGGAAACGTTCAAGTGATATGCTTGTAGTTTAGAAGAAAATGAAACCATCTTACTCCGCGAGGGTATCGATTAACACCCATAAGGATCTGCAATTGTTTCAGCTGTTAGCCGCAGATTTAATTGTTTACCCACAGTTGAACAACGTAAGGTTTGTTTTCATTCAGTACTCAAATTTTAGGCAGGAATTAACGATTAAATAAACATATAGCTAAATGTGACGTCATTTATGACGTCACATGCTGATTTGAATGCATTGTACAACGTAATGGAAATAATTTAACTGGAGTTAGGCGGGAACCAACTTCTGTAGTACTCTTGGTTGCAAATATATATAGAAGACGACTTAGTATCTAATTTATTTTACCAAGTTAATACCACCATGACGTCATTTTCAGTGTCATTTTTGTGACTTCATTTTGAGGCCGAAAATGGCATGGGTAAAACAGGTAATAAATCAGCATTGTGGGGTCACCCTCTCGTTCGGCAAAGTTTCTTCATTTATAGCACATTTTGCATAATAAGGCCGCTGAAGTTATTTTAAATAGACCAATGTATTCATCCTCCACTGAGGCATTAGCCGCTCTTAAGTGGCTGCCTCTAGAGAAAAGGCAATTTGAAAGGAGGTGTGTGCACGTGTGCAAATGCATCAATGGCCTAATTATTCACGATATGGACTTGATTAGACAAGACGTACTTCATGAGCATACTACACGTAACAAAGGTAATTTTAGATTACCACGAGTCAAAAGAAATTGAGGGATGCAAAGAACACAATATCATGCCGGTTCCGATTTTAACGCCCTCAGTCAGACGATCAAAGACTCCAGGAATGTAAATAATTTTAAACATAATGCTTTTAAGTTTTTAATATAGCTACTTACGTTTACTTTTTACTTAAACTTATTTCTAAATTTTTTGTATCTTGTTAATCTTTTTGTAATTTTATAGCTTTATTGTTTTTATAATTTATATATTGTTGCGAGGTCCTTTTTGAAAACCATATTTTCTTATGAAAAAGTTTCCTCAATAAAGATGATTATTATAATATTTACGTTAATATTGAAAATTACCCAAACCGCTGAAATCGGTACCCTATACTTATGGATTTTTATATAGCACCATAT
>CM042754.1:12307077-12321158 GCA_022496165.2 Catalaphyllia jardinei
AGATGCACAATCACGATCAAAAAGGCACGGTTAAGTAAGAAATCCTGTAGCTTTCAAAACAGAGTTTGTGAGTTGCTCAGCAAAATAAAGATAAATGAATTAAACATTATGCCCCAAGGCTTGAAACAATAGGAGCTACAGGATAAGAGAACGAATCAAAATACACGTCTGGAATTGGTACAGGACTACTCGATTAAGTGAAGAATAACTCTATAACGCTAATAACGGCAAAAATAATTGTAAATTTGTTTTCAGCAACACCCCCGAAGGACGTGAAGGAAGTTCCCATAGAGGACACTACCAAAAACAACACTAAAGTGATTGTAATCGTTCTGACCTTACTGGCCTTACTTATTTTGATAACCTTGATCGTATTCTACGTCATGTATGTCCGACGACGGAACTTTAACAAGCAAGGTAATTCCCATAGCAGCATCCACCTCTTTACCATAAAACAGATTTCTTTTTGTTACACAAAGCTTAAGTCCCGAATATTATTTGTTATCCCTATACTCTTATCCACAAGACCTGGCCTTTGAAATATCTTCTCATAGCCGATTTCCGTTGACTGTAGCTGCTGGCTGGTCAACATTGTTTTTGGTTGTTTAATATTTAGGCCAACCTATTCCACCCGCCGGCAATCAAGGTGTACATATGGCTACGGGACCACACCCCAAAGTGTGTCTAGTGTGTATAAAAGAGATTAATTAGTCGACTGGGTGGTAAATCTGCCGAAATATACAGCTTAAGGCATCCCTGCTCCGAAAAAAAGAATATATATGTTTTTGAAATGCTATTTGTTGGTTAATATGTGGTTACGATGGTCCCAGATTAATTTGGTAAATTAGCTCATTTGGAGCCCCTGATGCCTTTTCTACTTTCCATTCGTCTTTGTAGGTTTTGTGAACAGCAATGAATGGTAACTCATTCATTATTTACGCTGTCCTTGGTATTCTTTTTAAACAAATATTTTTATAACTACTGACGGGGACTCTGGCGCTTGCTTTAACATCACAATATATAAACGGTAAATATAGTTTTTTTAATTTAAATTTGCTACCCATGTATGTACTCTATAGTTTTAATTTTCGTGAATTTGATATTTTACGTATGTGCCGCCGGTATTGTAGCTAATCTGCTCTTTCTTCCTCCGATAATCTTGGAGCCATATTTTACGTCTGGATGCAGCCCAAAAAAACCGAGGGATTTGGCAAAATGTCCACTAGCAGTTTCAAGTTACAAAATACTCACTCAAAGTTAAATAGGAAGGGAATACTGTAGTCTCGAAAGCCTAGCTGACAGAAAAACAATAGCAACTATTGCTTTGATTACACTTTCTTGGCTTTTATACAAAAGGGAATTTAAGAACCGGACTGGAGAAGCCGTAGGCCTACTCTGGGACCTTATCTCGTCGCGAGATTGTGTGAGTTAATGCGAGTTTATGCGATTTAAGGCGAGATAAGTAAAAATTGAGCTCACCTATCAGTTGCAAGTTGAGGCGAGTTAAGGGAAAATGGTCAACCAAATGTTGAGGCGACCAGGGTTAAAACATATAATATGCTTTAGAAACATACATATAAAGATGCCTTGCAATCTTTGTATGTCTTATGTATATATACCTAACAGTCTCTATGTTGCCCAATTACAAAAAAAAAATTCAAAAAAAAATTTTAGATGAGCTCCAAAGTTGACTGAAGCAAAATGTTATTTAAAGTTAGTAATAGAGATTGATCTATTGGATAGCACTATCCTGCCTTTGAATAACCAAGGCTTGTTCTTTATTAATTATTATATAGCATTCAGACACCAAACTATACCATTTGGTGGCTGTATGGTACTACTTCCACTCATAAAATTAGTTATCATCATTTATTATTTGTAATAGCTGCATAAATATTTAGCAGAAGGAAGAATAATAAACTAGTAAAAAAAAAAGAAACGAATGTAAACAAAACAATCATGAATAGATGAGAAAATGTAATTGTAGTATTAACGCAGGTAGGATATTTGATTTTCTTATTTTTTTTAAATTCAATAACACAATGTTTCAATTAGACACGTGAACATGATAGGTATCACATGACATGGCATGAATTGTTATCACCAATTCCAGAAAGTTATAACACTTGAAAGTTTGGCCCATTCTCTCCACTTCACTAATGGTTTCCTTTGGAATCCAGCTCAATTGTTTGGTTTCACTGCCAGAAATGAAAACACCAATTGACTTTTCGTTTCCTCGGGATAAATCCATTTAATCTCTTGCAATTGGTGCTTTTTCGCTAAGACAGCAGTTCCCGTATTATAAAGTGTTGTGCAGAGAGCTATACCTCATTTAAGTTGATGAACAAAATTACTCGCCATTGTCGGCTTTGTGTCGCAAACCCTTAAGAGTTGCCAGTGATGAATCTTCCCTGCAGGATTCTTACAAAAATGGCTACCGGTTCAGACATGTTTTGACTTCATGTACGCCACGTTGAAGCTTCCCACCTAAAACTTGGATTGAGCAAGAGGGCCCTGGGAGAACACGAGTTACCAGTATCTCCTGAGTGATTTTAAAAATGGAGAACGGAGTTGGCTATCAATGTAAAAACCTTTATTCAGTTAAGGGCTAAATGTAACAATGGTTGCCAGCTTGACTACTATGTAAGCCAAACATGATGTCATGTGAAGCCAATACACAGATCTTCTAGTACCAGGTAACTTTACAATCAAGAAATTTGGACTACACTCATTATGTGGAGAATTTAACCTTACCACACAGGCTATTGGAAATTCCAGAAAGATGGGATTTACAAATCCATATTGTTTATAATTTTTGGAATCTGTATTTTTGGAGTCTTCCTTTTGTGGATCAATAGCAAATTTACCCTGAGAGTGGGATGAGGTATTGGACGTGATCCATTCAACCAAAATTTCCGGAAATTTCGGTACAAAACTCAGTCCAACTGGAAAAGTCTCGGAAAAAATGGTCCACCTTTCAGGTGGACCACTTTTCCCAGTCAGACCAGTCTGAAGTTTGTTAAACGGATCACTCCCATTGAAATTGCTATCCACTTTGCAGTGGCAAGAATGGGCGAGTTTGTGCGAGATAATGCGAGTTTGGGCGAGTTTAGGTCCCAGAGTAGGCCTAGCTGTGGTAGTAGAAATCGCTTTAAATTTGCTTTTTTGTGACCAGCACGCTTTGAAAATTGGGCACTTTATTGGCTTAGTTTGAGCTTTATTTTTCAATGCTACATTTTCAACACTAAGTTAATTCCACATGCACGCTTCGTGATTTTAATAAATAAAAGCATTTGGTAAAGTAAGAGTTCAATCCATCATTGTCGTGACAACGTTTCAGATCATCTAGACACTTATGAAACCATTGGAGACCAAGGAGGGCCGACTTATGCTGATGTTAAACAGATCAACAGGAAGTCTGAGACCCATAGAGAAGAGTCTTTAACCCACGAGGATAGAACCGCTCAGCAAATGAAAACTGAAGATGGACATTGTATGCCATTGCCGAGCTTACCACTGGATGCTACGAACAAGCTTCAGGCTCATGGAGTGGCGGATGTTAAAACCACAGAAAAACAGGAAAATAAAGATCTCGTTTATGCCATTGTTCATAAAGATACCAAATGTAGAGATTGTGCGGCGAGTGTCCACGCCAGGACACTATGCTCGAAACGTTTGGAGCCTGCGAGTCCTGCGTGTTCAGCTGTTAAACCTGTGAATCGCTCATCCATCGCGGATCCGGCAGACCACTCAGACGCGAGACCCTGTTTTGTGGAGCTTGAAAGTAACTCAGGAGCAGGAGGCACTCGTAGAAGACGAGAAGAAAGATTACTTGTATGCGGTTGTTGACAAGGCAAACAAGAAAAAGAGGCCACCCCAGGTAAATATAACAGGAATACTTTTTTCTTTGGTTGTCTGTGCTGTTTCTTGCTTTTTCTAAAATTTCTTTGGCAATATTGATCCGGAAAGATTTATGCTCTCTCTTGACTTCTCTGTTTAGACTATTATTTCATGTGGTTTGAAAAGCAATTGAAAATGTCGTGGGTTATTTAAAAATTAACATTGCTGTCAGACGAAGGTTACAATACTGAAGCAAATAGGGCATCCATCTATGTAGTTGTTGTTAGACAAGTTATTACGAAGCATTTTTTTTCTGCTTTTGCTTTTATTCCTAAATATTTTTCATTGCTGATCTTTCTTTGCCAATAATTAACATTTGCTTTATACACAGAAGCCTTCTCCTTACCGTGGTCGTGTGCGGTACGCAGACCTAAACCACCCAACGACAAGCAACACCGGACCAGTTAAAAGAGAGTTTCCAACTGTCTACGCCG
Organism: Catalaphyllia jardinei; assembly: GCA_022496165.2. NCBI lineage: Eukaryota > Metazoa > Cnidaria > Anthozoa > Scleractinia > Caryophylliidae > Catalaphyllia > Catalaphyllia jardinei. Next base: position 12,311,412 of record CM042754.1, read on the forward strand.
ATATTGATTATGCTAAGACAGACAAGGCATGTTCAAAATTACCAGAGGAACATCTGGATCAAACAACGGAGTGTACTGAATGATCAGTAACAGAGTAACCGCTATGGGTCAGCCAAGCCCTTAAAACCTTGATGAACAAAACGTAACGCTGGAGACAAAGTAGAACAAAAATAATTAATTGACATTTTACTTGAGAAATTTGCAATAATCATTATATTCTAGATGCATTTATAGCCGAATAGCAGCTTTAGAACTTTTAACTTAATCCAAAAAAATTAATTTACCGTTGTTTTCCACGAGTCTCGTCAGTTGACGTCACTGCGTTTATTTGCAGAAGATTTAAAGGAAAAGCCGGCAGTGAAGCTGCTAACTAGCCCCGTCCACACTACAAATCACGCCAGAAACATCTTCAACCCGGAGGGATTTGAAAACCTTAGCTTTGCGCTTTTTTTTTTTTCTGGAAGGGAAACACATTGTAAACTGTGCACTCCAGGCTTTCTACTGCCGGCGATTTTGAGTTTTAATAACACACATGAAAAAATTATTCGATTCTGATTGGCTGAGAGCAGTGCATGTCAAGTGTAATACCGGTGTAAAAAGTGTAACACCGGTGCAAAAAGTGTAACACCAGTGTAAATTACACATCGTAATTCTGGATTATGAATTGCAGAAGACAATGAGAAACTTTGTAGGCCTATGATCTCATGTAAAACAATGACAATTTTTTTAACATTTTGTACGGAAATTCTGAAAAATGGGTTCAAGAAACATCTTCCGGCACTTTTTCCGCGCAAATTTTTTCATGTTTGTATTATTAATAAGTAATCATACGGTTTTTCTCGTTCAATTTGAAATTAATTTGCACTTGTGAGTTTTTCAAAAAGCTCACTCGTGCAAATTAATTGCAAATTGAACTCGAACCGTATGATTACCTATACTAATTTCTCCGGCGTAGTGTGAACGGAAAATATTTGATGCGTTTTCGGAGTGAAAACTCCACCTTGGACTTAGCAACGTGGCTGGTTTGCTACACCATACTTATCACAACAGGAAATTAGACATTTATTTTATTTTCCGTCTATTTCTTCTTTTGATATCACTTGCGTGGCGCAAGATCGAATCGTGGAGAATCATAGCGTCTCGGTGGGATCGTGTAGGACTAGGTCTGCGATTTTGAGCTGAAATCTAAATTTTTATGTTGGAGAAAGGCGATGAGGCTAATGAAATTTTTCAACAGTCTCCTTGTTGTAGGCCTTAATTAAGAAGAATGGAACTCAAAATGGCATGCAAACTTGAACTGGCCTCAGTTTTATCAAGAACTGAACTTGCCTATGTACTTTATTATTGCCAACGAGCCAGCCGAGCGAAGACGCATCCTAACCCTTGGGATAAGATTTTAATTCAAAGTTCCCCACCTTGGGGAAGGTTTTGCGTTCAGCGTTATCCACCAGAACGAGAATTTCAAGCCATCTGAAGTAAAGAATTTGTGCTTTCATTTGGCAAGACTTTCATTGATCATGCTGCTCCGGTAAAAGACAGCGGGAAGGTCTGCTCTCTATCAAAAATTTACGTACTACTAAAGCCTCGAAAACAAGCTTCAAGTTGACTTTTGTTTTCTGATGAATGCTAATGAATTCAAAAACCCCCAAATATTACCGCTCACTATATATATTCTAGAGTCAACCATTCCAGTTTTTCATGTAGGATCTTAAAGTTTCAACTAACGGTTAAGTTTGTCTTCGTTCTTCATGTTATTGCTGGCCCTCTTGCTGTAGTTTCATGTGATACCCTACAGTATACCTGTTGTTAATACAAAAAACAAAAACAGTTGGAACTGTTTTTGTTTAAAAATTAACTGCTGCACTTAATTAACCAAGCGTCACAAAAAAAAGATAAAAGAATAGCATCAATAGAAGTTACATAAAAATTCGGTGAGACTTTGGAACAGAAACAAAGTATTTGTATAGAAGTACACAATTTAAAACAAAAAAAAACAATGGTTTGTTATATGTAAATTCCTTTCGTCCTCCATTTTATTGCAATTGCAACTGGAAAGTTTGAACTTCTGGGAGTTCTGGGTACTTTCAAGGTGGCGGAACATTCGTATCCAAGCTCCCCGCATTCAAAACCCTCTTCGCTTTCATCAAACTTCCCGATCCCGGGGCCAATATTTATGTTCAAAGTCTCCTAAAATTCCCCATGTGTGGTGTGTAAGGACGTTGAAAGTCCCCACCTCATCCCGTGGGCCCCCCCCCCCTAGGGCATAACATTGATAGCTGCAATACAATTATTTTTAAAAATTAAAGTAAATATAAAAACTGATTTACAAGATTGCCGAGTGGGAATCGGATGTTTTAAGTGCGCGGTTGATTTTCTTCTTAAACTGCCCAATTGATCTAATCGCCCTAACATTTTCAAGAAGAGAATTCCATAGTAAGGCACCGCTATAGCCAAAGCTACGTTTCAAATAGTCGGTACGCGGCTTGGGTAAGTTTAACTTACGGAAAGAATCACGCATGTCATAGTCTGTGTGTCGCTCACTGAATAAATCTTGCAAGTACACTGGGGCTAACTCGTTGAGAGATTTAAATATCATAATAGCTTTCTGTTTTCGTCTTCTTAATGATAGCTTGTCCCACTTCAAAGTTTCAAGAAGCAGTATCGTAAATACTTTTGTTCTTGGGCCATCGTAATTTGATTAAAAATAAGACACAAACAGCAGTGATAAACATGTTGAATTTGTACATTTTATGACTTGACGTTTCGTATGTACTCTACATACATTTTCAAAAGTAACCGTTGAAATTTAAAACAGCTATTTATATATAATAAAGGTGAGGGGACTGGAACCTAGATTAAGCAAATACTTAACAGTAAAGTATTAAACTAGTACAGATTAATAAAGCATCAGCTTTTCACTTCCGACGTTGACGTTGAAAGCTGGCTCAAGTTCTTGAATAAATAAGGTTTCTTTTCTTTTACAATGATAGTCTGTTTTGCCCTTCGCTAAAATATCAAAATGATCCCACTTGATGTTATGTCCAGTGGCCTTGACGTGGTCAGCAATGGCTGAAGTATTGTCATTTTTAGCGAGGGCCTTAAAATGTTCGGTTTTTCTATCGTGAAGCCTTCGTTTAGTTTTACCAATGTAAAAAGCATTACAATCCCAGCAATTTGCTCTGTAGATAACTCTGGATTGTTGTGAACGATTAATACGGTCCTTGTAAGGAAAGAAAGATTTTATGCACCGAGTGCTCTGAAAAACGATCTTCAGGTTAACACAATAGTAGAATTTGTACACACAAGATTTCAGGCGTTTAGCGACTTGGTTGCTTTGCAAACCTAAGTAGGGGAGTAGGATAACGATATCTTTCTTAGGAACTGTAGACACAGGGTTGCTATGCTGATGTCTGTTTTTGCTCAAAACATCGTTGATATGATAGCTGATTATGCCTTGTGGGTAGTCAATCTGAAGAAGGAGTTTTCGAAGATCATCGAGGGCAGATTGTAGCAAGGAGCCAGATGAACAAAGACGGTAGTAGCGATAAGTGAGAGAGCGGATGAGATTTATTTTGTACTTTCGTGGAGTGAAGGAATCCCATTTAGTGTAGAGGCCTGTGAAAGTTTTCTTCCGGTAGATGGATGTTGTGAAAGTGTCGTTTCGATTACGTGTGACAAGAAGGTCCAAAAACGGAATTGCATTGTTCTGTTCAAATTCAATGGTAAACTTAATATTGCTATGACAGCTGTTTGAATAGTGCAAAAACTCATTTGTTCTGTCTTTGTTGTGAAACATGGTGAACATGTCATCAACGTACCGATTCCAGAATGAAGGACTATGTTTGGCGTTCATCAACCACTTTTCCTCAAAATCACACATGAAAATGTTGGCTAACAGGCAGGGCCCAATGGAGAACCCATGGCAACACCATCGATTTGGTCGTAGTATTTACCGTCAAAAAGAAAGTGGCTCTTCTTGGTGGCAAATTCCAATAGCTTGCGTGAAACAACCCTGGGTAAAACCGGAGGATCAGCAAGAGAATACAATTTGTCTAGACAAATGTTTAGTGTTTCCTCGAGTGGCACATTTGTAAATAGGGAGGAGACATCTAAAGAGCACATTATTCCATTGTTATGCTTTTAATTTTTGGACCAATCCGCGAAGCTAAAAGAGTCTTTGACAGTGTATTGGTTGGTCGAGATTGGCTGAAGTCTAGAACAAGGTAAGAAGCGAGATTGTAGTTATAGGTGTTAACCGATGAAACGATAGGGCGGAAACGACAGCCAGTCTTGTGAACTTTGGGAAGGCCATATAAAACGCCAGGAGAAGATCCACTCGGTAAGATTTTGTAGAAAGTTGCATCATCAATGATTTTATCCTTTCTCAGTTTCCGAAGATAATATGACAGGCTATCTTCCCTGGATTTAGTTGGATTGTTTTGCAACTCTTTAAATTTGGTGGTGTCAGAAATCAAGTGTTTCATTTTGTTAAGATAATCAAGTCTGCTAATTATTACAACGCAATTTCCTTTGTCCGGTTTCGTGATAATAATGCTGTCATCTTTGCGCAAATCAGTCAAGGCCTTCCATTCGTCTTTGCTTGGAATGTTCTTTTGTTTTGAAAAGAGGCCCTAGGGACTAGGCTGGTTTCGAGCTATGTTAGCTCATCAGTCTCAGCAGAGCTCAGCTGACACTAATCGATCATTTCTCAAGGTAATTTAAACATTGGATTCTGTAATGAATAACAGACCCCTTGGTTGTTCAGTTTTTTATTCAACTGTATTGTCATACGGATTTACCTTACTTTCGTGGCTGATTGAAAAATGTGTCTGCATTTTTGTCGATAAAATCGATAATCAGTTGAAAATCTTGTGATTATCGACTTTTATCGACAAATTAAACTTGTCGATTGACAATGAACGACAAATATCGAGTATTATCGACTTATCGACTACGTTTTCGATGATCGACTTTGATCGACATGTTACGTCCTGGTTATATGTATGTAACTTGACATTAATTTGAGTTAAATCGAACATTTTGTAATTGATAAGTACATTGCTTACTGATTTAACCGGCGTTCCTGCTTATTCTATGTCCGAAAATGTATGGAGAAGTTTCGCCGTGGGCATTTTATTATATTATTTCATGTTTTTTTTTTTTTAACCCTGAAGACCCTCTCGAGCTAATCCTGATTAAGTCGCATGTACGTTTATCAAACTAACCCGTGGTTTGCTTTATCCCCGTTGTGTGATGAACTTAGAAACGGAACGCTTTTCTCGCTTTACTATTTAAAGAAAATTGTTTGATCTGCCATTGTTTCTTACTTACAAGCCACAATATCGGGGTTCAGAGGCATGCTTTCTAAAAATTTTTATCGATCAGCCATTTCCGCTTAAGCGTGACATAGTGTCTGACTTCCGCTGTATCCACCCAAGTCACACCTCAAGTGACCGGAAGTTGCGTCGTTTCTGAATCGGCGGTGCGGAACGTTGCCGAAGCAGTGTTTATGGGCTTCAATGGCGATGAAGACGATGAATATAGCGAAGCTACCTGTCTGGATTATATTGATGATTCATATATTCCACTTCGGAGTGGGTAAGTGTAGCGAAACACTGATCTTTGTTAAGGTTATTATACGATTACAAGCTTCATAAATAATCCATGCATTCCCGTACGTGCGAATAATTATAATATCACTCCATTTTAAAGCCAATTCTTATCTTGTGTAAGGAGCCACCGTTCCGCGCTCAAAACCTTTAATACTTAAGATTCACGGTACACATAGCATGTTCATTACCTATTTATCTCGGATGCAAATCATTTAACTTTTCAGGAAAGCTTCATGCGATTTACATGAGGACTGGTTTTGACAAGGAAGTGAAACGAATATCACATTGATCATAGATGTAAATGCGTTTTACCAGTCAGCTTCGTAGCCGAGACCTCCACCTATCGACTCATTTTACGTTCAGTTGTCGTTATATCGTCGTTATATCATCCTTATATGTTTTTATAATGGTGACAGCGATCAGCAGATCACAACCATTTGTTGTGAAATCCCCGTTTCAACACAGTCTTTCTCAACTAGCGTGACAAATTCGTGACGTGCATGCCCAGCCTTCGGCTCGCGAGCCACGTGTAACGCAACGTTTCTCACAGGGATCGTTTACAGGCCTTTAAATAGGCAAATTATTATTATTGTTATTATTATTACTATTATTATTATTATTATCATTAGTATATATTATTATTATTTGAAGGTACTATTATTTCTTGCAATTAGGGCAAAATATTTAATCCGTTACCCCACTTTTCCATATTTAAGTGTAGAGTATTGTTTATAAATTATGGCAATGATGTTTGCCTGGCAAATGCTAGATTCTTGCAGGGTCATCTTTGATCAAGATACAGGTTTGGTGTGGGATATACCCTTTAGCATCCTTGAGATTATGATGTGTCTAGCTACCTACCATCATTGATCAGGACAATAACTTTGGTTAATTGAATATCTTATATTCAGAAAGTGTGTGGGGAGGGAGGGGGTGGTGGGGGGATTCTGCAAAGTTTCATATGGGGAGGCTGAAAAGGTACACCTTTCCTAAAAAAAAAGATATCATTTCCCTTACCTTCTTAAGAACATTGCATCTCTTTTTCAAACTCTTGAAATGAAGTTTTTTTTTTTGTTTTTGTTTTTTTTTTAAATTATTTATTAGAGCACTCACACTACTTACAATACTGCGACTACTACAAATACTAAACAATACTTACGAACACAATGTACTAATTAAGCCAAATGAATCCTTACTTACAATATCGTTACATAACTTAAAATACTGGTTTAAACGTACAATATATTTATGATAAAATACAATTACAAAAACAATAGAAGGTTACAAAGGCAGCTATACAAAAAAAAAAATAGTTATAATACAGTTATTGTTTAGACAGGACAAACTGTCCCCCATTTTTTAAACCCAGCTAAGCTTGGAAGTATTTGAGATCTTCTGCAATCCCATAGAAATAGTTTTGCTATCAACAAGAAATAATTTAGTAAGGGGCATTCGGAAGATATAATGCCGATTAATACATCTTGCAAGCTAAGATAAACAAATTCTTTTGATAAAGAGTAAAAATAAAATTCAAAATCTTTCCAGAAAAGTTTTGAGTATACACAGTTAAAAAGAAGGTGCAGCAGGGTTTCCGGTTCAGACTTGCAAAAAGAGCATTTATCGTCTGTAATGTATCCTATCTTATACAATTTGGTGTTGGTATAGAGAATAAAGTTAAGGACCTTATATTGAAAGGCCTTAACATAAGCCTCAGAACACACAATATGCGGCAGAAGAAACACCTCTCTTAATTGATCTTCGTTTAAGTTAAAGTCACGTTTCAGAACTAAAGAATTATTAGAGAATTGTGCTTTTTTGTTTATTAACATTTTATAATAGTCTTTTGATTTTTTCATTAGGATATCAAAAACATTGTTTTCAATAATCAGAGAGGGTGGCAATGTTAAAAAGGTGATATTATTTATTTCGGATTTTGAAATTAAGTGGGACGGTACTGCATGTCTGAGGCCTGCCCATACCAAAATGTTCACTTTTTTCATCTTTTTGGTAATAATATTATAAGACTCTGTAATATTTAAATCAAATCGAAGGTCAGTTACATGCGTAATACCAGACTCGAAAAATGTCTTATAGAATATTGGTTTATTATCTATACGAATGTCTTTGTTATTCCATATTATATTATGCCACGGTTTCTCTGCAGAAAACTCGTCTCGAAAATCGGCCCACCATTGAAGTAACTCGGTATAAAATTGAGAAGAGATTTTGAGATCCTTTATATTATAATTGCAATGAAATAATAATAATAGAGGGCCACCGAAACTTTTTAGTACGTAATGTAGGTAATTTTTCCATGTGCCGTCATTTTCGCCGAAAATTCTCTTTATCCAGGCTAGTCGTAAGGATTTAACCATTGTTTCTAAATCAATCATTTTCAGTCCACTCTTTTCATAATCATTTATTGCTGACAAACGCGTGACTTTGTCTACGCCTTTCCATAGAAATTTAAATATCAATCGGTTCAATTCTTGGATAACTCCCTTGGGAGTAATTATTAATGACGATACATAGACAAATTTTGGGACAATCAGAGATTTTATTATTGTTACCTTTCCATAAAGAGAGAGACCTCTTGCAGACCAAATATTTATAAGCTTTTTAACACTGTCTAAGTTTTCTATGAAGTTTTTTTCGTGTAGTAATTTTTGATCATAAGAGTAATAAACACCTAACGCTTTAATTGGTTCATTTGGCCATTTAATACCGAGGGGTTTCGTTTTATTTTGTCTGGAAGATCCAATCCACATTCCTTCAGTTTTGGTAAGGTTAATCTCCAAACCTGAGAGCTTCTTGAAATTATCTAGCAGTCTGAAAAGAGTTTGAGCTGAGTTAATATCCGAGAGAACTGCCGTTGTGTCATCTGCGTATTGGAGTAACTTTGTTTCTTTGTTGTCAATAGTGATGCCTTTAATCATTGAATTTTGTCTAATTGCAATAGCCAAGGTTTCAACGGCCGCGACAAAGAGATATGGGGAAAGAGGATCTCCTTGTCTAACTCCTCGTTCAATTGTGAAGTAGTTAGAGGTGATGCCATTGTTAATAATGCAGCTTTGTATATTTTTGTAAAAAGTCATTACCCAACGAATAAAATTTGGACCAAAATTAAATGATTCTAAACATCTTTGAAGAAAATTACACTCCAAACTATCAAAGGCCTTCCGGAAATCAATGAAGATCAATAAACCGGGGATGTCTTGTTTGGCTGTAAAGTACATCATGTCGAAAATTGATCGTACTGTTTCACCGATATAGCGATCTTCTATAAAACCAGTTTGATTGTGATGGATAATGTTAGGCAGGACATTTTTTATTCTAGTGGCTATAGCTTTAGACATAATTTTTGCGTCCACATTTACGAGGGAGATTGGTCGCCAGTTATCCAAAAAAGAGCGGTCCTTTCCTTTCTTTTCGATAAGTGTTATGACTGCTTGTTTTTGCGAGCGTGACATTTCACCTTTTTCGAAGCATTCGTTTGCACATTGAATAAAAGATTCACTAATTAGTGGCCAGAATTTTTTATAGAATTCAATGGGTATTCCATCGCTCCCAGGAGTTTTGTTATTTTGGAAACATTCTAAAAGCACGGCACATTCTTCTGAAGTGATTTTACCTTCACATGACATCTTTTGATCTTCTGAAAGTTTGGGAATTAATAAATCTTTTAAGAAAGATTCGAGCGCTTCATTGGTCTTGTTCCTAGTCATGTTTTACTCTCGATAAAAACGTCGTTGTTCGGACAGGATATTAAATGGATCCGTGGTAATCGAACCATTGATATTCAATTTTCTCATATATGCTTTTTGGTATGATTTCTTTTTTCTAGATTCAAGAAATATTTCGTACTTTTCTCACCGTGCTCGTGCCAGCGGGCTCGTGCACGGATAATTATTCCTTTGACTTTTTCTTCATAAAACAACTCCAAAGTATCTTTAGCAGAATTTAGAATATGTGCATTTCGGTCGTTAGGGTTTGTTTCAAAAATAAACTTCGCTTTAGCGTATTCCTCTTGAAGATTTTGTTCTCTTTCAATTCTCTCATGTGCTCTTCTTTTTGAATGCTGAATTGTGTGTGCTCTTATATTGTATTTCAACCAGTCCCAGATGCTTCGACTGTC
>CM042754.1:12326158-12331158 GCA_022496165.2 Catalaphyllia jardinei
CACCATTTGATTTTTTCCAAAGGAAAAGTCATAACTCACACCCTAGTTTGCCATACGCAAGCGTAGTGTATAACCTTTATGGCAAACGCTAGATTGCTCGGGACACTCGACTCATCAACGTCTCCACGTGACCGAATTCAAGAAAGCCACCCCAATAAAATTTCGACAGAAAAACTATTATTAAATGTACCAAAAAGCAACAGCAATACACTAGGGAATAACATAAAAACGCGGAACTTAAATACTGCGTTCTCTAAGTATTTAACAATTTCCGTTGAGTCAAGTTTTTATGTTCTGTCATATTCCATTTTCTATGAATTTCAGATGGAGATAAACGTTGCTCTTGCTACACCTTTGTAAATGACACGCCAATGTTGTGGCCACAGGCACAGGGCAGTTGTAATTTTAACAAAAAGCATCTGGTGGTCATGGAAACAGAGCAAGAGTGGGAATTTATAAATAAAAAGATTCAGACTAGGAAAAGTAGCAACAAAAATGAATGGCACATCGGTTTATACAAAAACGTGACAACTAGAAAATGGACTTGGATCAATGGCAAAACGGTAACTATAAACAAATGGCAGAAGGATCAGCCCCAAGATAGCGACTTTTACGCCGTGATGGCCAAAGAATCTTCCGATGGAGTTCAGGGATTCTTTAGCAGCATCAAGGGGAACATTAACCGAGGATGGATTTGTGAGGAAAAAACAGGTATGTGAATGGGCCTTTATCCTCCACTTCCAGGAATCAAGCCCATGTCATTGCTTTCTTCCCCCTTTTCACACACCCCACCCCCGTCTTGCTCCTTCCTTCCCTTCTCAATCTAACACTGTGACAAATAGAGAAACACACGACGACTACTGTCGAGACACTACACACGATCACTGACCACACGCGAATACTGACAAGAATTTTGACGAGTAATTCCGAACAAAGCGTCATGAACTCCCGTATGAAGAAGCTAATCGGTCTCGGTCACGTTAAATGTAGCCTACGAGCAGGCTAATGTTGGAGCACAAGCGCAAGCGGCTTTCTGAACAGACTCTTTCCGCCCGATTACTTCGCTCGTCGCTGCTCGCGCGCATGACTCAAAGACGAGCTTGCTCGCAGGCTAGATTAAAAGCAAAACTCTTTTTTTAAGGACCGTAGACATGTAGACAACTATAAATAGAAATAGCTGATTTTATAATTTCGGTTTTTTTTTCTTCCTAACAGATAACTGCCAAGGAGTCTGTTTATTTCATAGTCCAATGCCAACAAAGTCAACACCGTCTGAAACTACCAAATCCACCGCACAGTGGCGGCCGGACTCTTCAACTGAGTATGATCGCACTACTGCATCAGGTTAGATTGTCTGCGCTCATTTTTGATTTAACAATATGTTTTTTTTAGCAAGTTCTCCTGTGGGATTATGAAATGTCTTAGGGTCTGATTACATGAGCCGGGCTGGTGTCAGTTTACCGGGATCTCGGCACGCTTGAAACGCAACAAAAAATCAACTTCACGACTACATCACAACCGGGCCAGCCCGGTTAGCCGAGATCCCGCTATCGCGGTGCCGGGATCCCGGCTAACCGGGCTGAGATTTTTCCATGTAATTGCGTTTGCCGGGTCAGCCTGGCTCATTAAGCCAGCGAGAGTACAGATATAAAAGTCCATCTAAATGCATAAATGCAGAAGATAATACAGCCAACTGTTGGGAAAGGCAATTACAATCATTCGCCGCATTCTTCCCGCCATAAAATATCGAGCGGCGTCGTGCCTTCTTCGCGCCAAAATCAAGCTCGCGCTGGTTTTGCCGCGTTTCATCGCATCAGCCATAAACCGGGCTGGCTCGCCTCATGTAATATCGGGCTAAAAGTCATCTTGGCACAACGAAGCTGCCCGGCTCATGTAATCAGGCCCTAACTTACCGCAAATATTTATCATTTTAAAGCACATTCATGTAAAGAGCACTCTATCCTCCCGTCTTGTCGGGCTTAACCCCAGAGGGGCTGGGACGGCTAACACTTCAGACTATCGCGTTCTCAGTCACGCATAGAGAATTAATCGGAGATAGTTACACTGTCAAAGCTGATGTGTTAATTATGTTGAAGCATACATTCTGGCGTTTAATACTTTAGCTCAACTCATTTTTTATGATGATATTTGAAGAAACCTAAACAAAGTAGCTCTGTTTTACTCGATCACCACCGGCACCCGGTATAAATAAAAGACAGCCTCAATCCACGATTAATGTCACTACTCCACTATTTAAACTACGAGCAGAGTGTAACGCAACTAGGCAAGGTAACGGCAACAAATAAGCAAACAACAATGTGACGTAAACTAAAAGCCTCACGGGTTCCCCCACTAACGTGGGAATAGAACAAGAGTATTGGCAGAGCCTTACTTATCTCCCCAGCACAGTAGAGGCTGGATCGGATAAGATGAAGGCAAGGATATAAGACACAAGCAATGCCAAAGCTTGGGGAAAGTCGCTACGCAGACCGCCACAGATGCAAGCAAGGCATGCATCCCCCCAAAGCAAGGCCAAACTAAAGAAAATTGCCCGAGACACTAGCCATTTTTGGAGCGGCAGAAAGTAACACTGATTCTGGAGTGCGTTTATTTAGCTGGTAACAATCTGACGACCAGTGACCTAACACCTTAATCAACCAGTCCGGTAGGCCCGCAGCGGCGGCGGCAAACGCCGCGCCTATGCGAAAGCTGTGACTCTTAAGGCTCTCAAACGGGAGGCCCGCGCTTCTCGCGGAGTCCCGAGGTAAATGCGTGACAGAGGACCGGGTGAGGTAACGCCCCGACTGGAAATAGAACAATGGCCCCGAACGTGGCGAGGGCAATATATTGCTGCATAGCTGAGACAGGGCACAACAAAGAAGGGCAACGGGCAACGACGAGGGATTGCCCTACCCTAAAACTATCCCTTTTAGAAGACTTAAGAGTAACAAGCAAGAGCTGTGGGCTGGCCAGACTAGGACAAAATGTAACGCATATCTTGGTAAGATTAAACTTAGGACTACACCCCCGGATAAGTAAACTCGCTACACCAAAGGAACGCGAAAAACGCAAGGGTAAAGGCCCATATCATCGACAAATTCCTTGGCCCCAGCCAACTACGTAAGATGGGGCGGATGGCGAAGAGTTCGCCCAGAGTGACCGGTTGTCTGCGGATACGAGGAGACCCTTGATAGCGGAGAATTCCTCTTGATATATTTTTTAGGAGGAGCTTTCCCGTAAGGGTTCTTTGTAGCCAGAAGCAATGTGGAGATTGCGAACGCCAGCTAAATAAGTCTTAATCGTACCATGGCGAACTGTGCGGGCCAAATAGGAAGCAAAATAGATAAGAGTTCCCTCTGTTGCTCGGAGAATGTCACCTGTTGGAGTGGCTAGTCTGTTCATGAGACAAAACTGAATAAAACGCTTCTCCCCAGAGGTATATGTGCGGTTGGTGTTCCACGACAAGGCCCAGTTGGCATACTTAAGGACATCTTTCAGAGGGTCATGAATGAAGCCGGGATGATGCATGGGGTCTGTACGGCACCGGGAGCGAGTTCCCTCAATCGTTCAACCTGAAAACGGAACAGGGCGTCAGCTATTTCGTTATGCGTCCCGGGAAAATTATGCTTTATGGAAATAAGTACCAAGAAACGCATCATATCCATGACCCTAGGGGTTTTGGAATGACCCGAGTTAATGATACCAACAACGCTCTGGTTATCACACCAGAAGTGAAGACGTTTGCCAAAAAAGTGGGGGTACCACAGTGCGCAGGCGAGAACAATAGGGAAGAGTTCTTGCCATTCAATACTTATCCTTTTGGTCTTGTTAATGAGTAAACTAGGGGGCCACCTTCCCTGGAACCATTTACCATTGAAAAAACCTCCAAACCCAATTGTACTAGCTGCATCAGTATAGAGCTGCAGGTCGGGGGAATAGGTGACCCAGGAATCAAGGAAGAAAGATCGCCCGTTCCATTGAGCGAGAAATACTTTCCACATTTGAATATCCCTGGAAAATTCCTTGTTCAAACGGATATGATGAAAACGATTTTTTACCCCTCGGGTGAGGTTTATTATGCGCTAAAGGAAAGTTCTACCCGGCACTACTACTCTGCAAGCGAACTGCATCTAAATGGTAGGCAGAACGGCGGTCAGTAAAAGAGTCCAGTAATTGCCGCATCCTGGCAAGCTTGTCTTCGGGCAATCGTGCTTCCATGCGGTTTCTGTCCATTACAATGCCCATAAACTTTAAAACATGTAAGGGCCCCATGCTCTTAGAGGCGACGGTGGGAACCTGAAGGGACATGAAAACCTTGAGAAGGGTAGTAAAGCTCCCTAGGCAGTCAAATTTAGTTTTCTCTGCTAAAACGAAATCGTCCAAAATGTGAATAACATGGCAGAGGCCATTGTTGTGTTTAAGAATCCATTCCAGGGCATCAGAAATTTGGGTAAAAAGGAAAGGAGCACTGCGATTCTTCCCAACTGCACTTCCATATGTATGTTCCCAGAAACGACCTCAGGATGTTGGGAGGCGGATATCAATTTACGGGACACCCGGGGTTTGTGGGGGCCTAGGTTACCAATGCGAGTACCATACCGGAGTGCATTGATTAAATTGTTAACAAAAGAGCTATTAGGGTGATTAATTAATTCAAGCACTAATTTATCTACATTAAGCGTGGTGGATACTGTAGGGTTGCAGCCCAGCTGGCGTTATTCCACCTTATTTCTTGCTCCGATCGCTGGGGTTGGCTGGTCTGTTGCTACTTGTGGACTGTTTGGGGCCAGAGCAGTTGAACTGGGCGTGGTTGCTTGAGCCGCAGCGACGGCAGTGGTGCGATAAATAGCAGGAAAGGCGTTGACAACCGGAAGGTTTGTTGGAGTCAAAGCAGAAAAGGGCTTGGCGGCGAGGTTTTCTGCATGGGTCCTGGTTTGGGCAATCTTTCGCCTGATGGTACGGGCCAGAGCACACAGAACAATGTGGCTTAGCTAGGCCAG
>CM042754.1:12338658-12340309 GCA_022496165.2 Catalaphyllia jardinei
ACGGTGGGAATAACTTGCTCCGTTCACATAGAATATAAGCAAAGGAGAGACTGTTTGTTTGGTTGTAAAATGCAGCTGCTGCTGTGCCTACACAAGTCACGGAAAATTCTGACTTCGGAATGTGGTGTTTCTTTTAAACTTCTTAAAAATCGCCTACAATCATTTTATTGCTATAGGTCTGTGGAGCCGATTTACAAAAGAAGCAAATTTTTAGACTACGATGAGTTCTGCACTAACGAGGTAATACGCAGAAAGAACTTCGGAAAGCAAAACAAGTAAAGACGTACGTCTACGAAAGCTTTTCCAGTGAGGGTGTTTATTTCGGTTTTGGACGAAATTTATTGCGGCTTTAATTACGGTTTTGGCGACATTTTGCGCGGTGTTTCTATTTCTAGCCTAGGCCCCCGCCTACGGTGGCTTCAACGAAACTGTTCGCTTTGATTTCCGAATAATCTAATTGTATACTTTCGAATTTCGCTTTGATTTCCGAATAATCTAATTGTTTTAGTGTAAATCTACTAGTCGATCAAAACTTTATCTAATTACTCTTCACAGACACCTCGAAAACGCCAAGAATTGTTAACAAGCGCACGCTGCTACGCTACTCACTGTCTATCACCGAAAAGATAGTGAGTAGTGTAGCCAATCAGAGAACGGCATTCGTGATAGAACGCTAGCTAGTAGATTTATACTGAGAGTTAATAGTTGATAACCTCATAGAGTTTGAAATATAATTGTTAAATAGAGGCCAGAAATTAATAGTGAATCATTATAATTGTGGTTGTTGTGTTGTGTTTACTACCTTGAGGTTAGTGAATTAATTGAGTCTGTTTTTCTTGCTTTCAGATGAGGAAACGCCACCCAAAAAGTCAACGTAAGTATTAGATTCTTACTCTAACTTGCTTTCAGTCCTCGCAGGCAGTACAATTTCTTCAATCAATATGTTGATTGAATTTCAGACTATTGGGACGATCTCAACTTAAAGATAATTCGTCCGCATGGCCAAGTTCTCTCAATTTTAACAACAGAAAAAGTATAAAAAAGCGAAAAAAGGACTGACATGTCAACCACAGATAATGTGCTTGCTTTTGCATACATGGCCTGCTTCGCAAAAAAAGTCAAGACAGTGAAGGTCATTTTGACGCTAGCCTGGCAGATCACAACTTCGACTAAACGTTGTTACTTTCTCTCTTTTCTTTAAGAAATAAACCAGCCCGGCTAGATGAAACCCAGTATGAACCCGTTGATCGTGCAGAGGTCGCAAAGCTGCTCGGAACATCAGACAACAACAAGACAACTGAGACTGAGCATGAATCTCCACCGGCAAACTTTGAATATGCTGTGGTCAACAAGAAAAACAAACAGGTGAGTGGTGAGCTGAACGCGGTGATAGATTCCATTAGAACCATCGAAAGTGGCTCTGGAGAATTCCTTTAATTCCTTCGTTTATTCCTTCCTCAGTTGAGTTAGTCAGACAGCCATTCGACCCGCCTGCCTGTCCGTCCGTTCGTCCTTGCGTCCGCCTGTCCGCCCTCAGTCAGTCATTCCATCTGTCCCTCCGCACGTCATTCATTCATTCATTCACTCGTTCGTTCGTTCGTTCGTTCACTCCTTCACTCCTTCACTCCTTCACTCCTTCACTCCTTCACTC
>CM042754.1:12344366-12366866 GCA_022496165.2 Catalaphyllia jardinei
TTCAATCCTGGACATAGGTGGAGACCGTACATGTAAACTGTTTTAACGTGCTCTTGTTCTCACTCAAGGATATCTTCCGTTTGTCTGTTTTGTCACGTTGATGCCAGCGCATCATAGAGATATAAATTATTTGTAATAGTGGTTGATGATTTGTTTCTTATAGTAGCTTATAATTTCGAATGCAAGCCCTTCCACGCTACACTTGAGAAAATTTAAAACACAACAATCACCAGTCATTCTGGATTATGTTGTGTTTGAGGAAACTGCCGGCTGGAAAGTCACCTAATCATCGTTTTCGAAAAGCCCAGTGTTTTCAGTCCTCACTAAAACGCAAAACAAGCGTTTATAAAATTCCTCCGATTTGAAGAGCTTTTTCAAAAAAGCGCCGTTTTTGTGACGGTATAGTCAGGACGATAGTCCTAACGGAAGAAATTTAAGGCTTTGTGTTCAAATTCTTCGACATAGTTTGGATGGCTCCTGACAGTAGTTTTGGTTTTGTTATTTTTATCTTTCAGGCGAGGAGCCAGCTGCTAAAAGTGCCGACAACATTGTTGGTGTGGTGGCTGGTATTTTAGGAGCATTGATTCTCATTGTGATTATCATCATAGCAGTTTTGCTTTATAAAAGGTAACTGCTCCAGTAGTGACAATCCAGTGGTAATGGTCATATTTACATGTTCCACTGACAGTAATGATGTTTGTTATGCATTGGCTCTCAGGGCTCGAAATTAACGCTCGCAAACTCGCAAAATGCACAGAGTGATTTTGATAATCTGCGAGTCAGAATCATCCGTCTCCCAAAGATTTTGAAATAATTTGCTAGTGGTCTCACCAGTTTGTTAGTGGAAAGAATTTCACAGGAAAAACTTTTCATTTGGACTAAAGAGCTAACCTCGCGCCTTGATTGAATGAGAAGAAAACTAGTGTTATTTTGTGCCTGATCTTTTGAAAAAGAACTGATATTGACTTTCCAGATGAAAAAAAAATTATAATTAGAGCAGAGTGCAGTAACGTTTGTTGCTTAGAAGGGAAAGGGTGGCGAGTAAAGAAAAACATAAATGCAAGTTTCTGACTTCTGGTTGAAAAAATCCCACAACAAAAACTTCAAACCTACTGACGGTGAATAATGCACTTCAAGCTATATCGGCTAAAATAGTTTGAAGTGGGATTCTGCGTTGGCCTCGCTGTCCTTCTTGCTGTATAAACCGTAGTTATGTTCCCCTAACAAGATTTTATATATTCTGTTTGCAAACTGATATCTGTGAATGGCAAAAAGAACCCTTTTTCGCACTTTTGTTTCACATCAGGTCCAACAGACCACCGAATGCAAACCTTGATGTGGAAAATCAGAAGAGAAAGCGACGAGAATTTGAGATGCGACGCTCCAGTAAGTTAGCAGCAGAGAGTAAAAGTCATTTGTGTTTAAATGTAATCCATAGTCGGGCTTAACATGGTTCTTCTTGGTTGTGTTTCAGGCACTAAAAAGAAACTGCTTGCTGCACCAGGCGAAGTTATCAACGATGCAGACCATCCCCCGATACCCGTGGACCAGTTTGGGAAGCATGTGACGAAAATGCACAAGTCTGATGACCGTGGATTCATGATTGAATACAATGCAAGTATAGTGTTGTTAGCCCCCCCCCCCCCCCCCCCCTCTTAATCCCTTCCCTTATGCCCCCCCTCCGCGCCTTTCTTTTTCTTTATCTTCGTCCCTTCTTCACCCACCTTCTCATCTTTCATCAAACCATTATTTCCTCTGAAACGTTGATGATCATTTTTTATCACTATTTATGCAGAAATTGGACAGTGGTCAAGAGTATGCCAGTGACGCCGCCCTGCTGCCAGAAAACAAGGCAAAAAACAGATATGGCAACATTATTGCTTGTAAGAACAACTTCCACTGTCTACTCTGTTTCTGTTATGACTGTCTGTGGACTGAATTGCGTATTTTTTTCGCTAATTTTTTGCGCAAATATGCGAGTTCCATACTGGACGGTAGTTTGCCTTTTTGTTGGGGAAGTTTTCGGTGTATGTCATCAACCGCTATGCCGTTCCAGTAGAAGCGTGTTTTTGCCTTTCCTTTGACAATGGCATTTAGGTCTGTTTGGAGAAATTGCAGAATCTAAAACAAAACAAAATATAAAGGGAAACACGCAAACACGAAGTATTGCGATAGCTCTCATTTTAATGGTCGCACTATTAAGGTTCTTTAAAGTAACAAACTGGCTCTGGGATTACTTCATGGAACTAGAGCAAGGGAATTAAGGAAATACATAAAGTCAACAGTGATCATGCAGTATGCAGAAGGAGGAGATGTAGTTGTTACTGTAGTTTGAGCGTCCATCTTCTGTAATATTGATACGTTCAGTAACGTAATTTGATCTTTGGTATTTCTTTTGTTTGTACAGATGACCATTCACGGGTTGTACTGTCGCCAATTGAGGGAGTAGCAGGCTCAGGTTACATTAACGCCACAAGAGTTGATGTAAGTGGTAGATTTCTGTTTCATAGAATTGTCTCTGACTGCCTCATTACTTTTCCTATTGCATTAGTTTCTCTTGTAACTTCAAGTGCGTGCAGACTCCGCGGCTCGCGTTTTATAAGCTAACTTAATTCCTAAGATCTCATTTCACATTGTTTATTTTACTTGTATGAAGTTGAATTGTATTCAATTTAACGTTTGCGATTTAAAGTTCTTATTGTATGTTTAACTTTTGTCCTCTCTCTTGTTGTCTATTTTTGATTGTCTTTTTCTAAATTTCCAGGGATACAACAAACCAAACGCATACGTTGCTAGTCAAGGTATGTATCGATGTGCTCGTTCCCGACAATTACACCCTATCGGTTTTCGAAGACTTTTTTAAGATAACAATATCAAAGCTGGAAGAAGCAAAATTTCAAAATATGTTAAGAATAGCTAGAGATTTTGTGTAGAACATTTGTTTGCGTGTCAATGTTTACCTGTGTTATGTGTTTTTTTTCTTTATTTTTGTAAACGAACTTTATCTTAGCATTGAAAAGTATGATATGATTTCATTTTCTAACAAAACCAGCTTAGAAAAATGATAAAAACCTAAACATATACGAGGTAAAGTGATAGGCACGTGTGCAGTGTAGCACAATACAGGCAACATGCATTTCTATTTGAAACATCAATTCCTGGTCCGTTTGCTTAACTGAAATACACACATGCACTATACTCTGTAATCTAAGCTGGTATACGGGTATTTTCCGCCTGAAGTAGGCAGCAAAATTAGAATATTATCCAGTCTGGGAATGAAAAAGAACTTAAAAATGTTGTAAGTTGTTAATGTGTTTCTTAGAAGGATGGCTTTAGTCAGAAGTAGCGTGGATTATCTGATCCTGTCCTCCCCTCCCCTGTCATGTTTCCCGTGTCGCTGCAATTAGAAGATTTTTTTTTCTCCTTGCCATTTGTCTAATAGGCCCAGTCCCACCCACCTTTGACGATTTTTGGAGGATGGTATGGGAACAACGATCCGCTTCAATTGTCATGTTGACAAACCTACAAGAGAGACACAAGGTATGTGTTGTCATGGGCAAATATTTCTGTTCTATTTTGCGTGCAAGTAGCAACAGGTACTTCAACTTGCAATGGAGCAAAGAGAAGATGCAGAAAACCTAGGGACGGTCTTCCTACAACCTGTTGTTGTCACTCTCACGCGAACTTTTCCTAAATCATGAGCTTTTCCTATGTGTACCTATTGTCTTTTACTGTAGTTCTTCCTGTTGGTTTACTTGTACCTTTTACTTTATAGCCTTTTTGTACTGACTTTCGTGGGGAGCGATGATCTTTCAATAGAAAAGGGGACTTTTATTTCATTTTGTGTCCTCTTCAATGTGCAAGATGTCCTTCTACTGTGAGATGACAAATTAAACTTATTTTGAGTATGTTTAAGGCACAGCGACTGACTGATCGACCCTAAAGGGACGATCCAAATTAGGAGATCTTACAACAGTACTAAAATGGTGTTGCCTTTGATGACACCACAGTATTTTACACTAAGGTTTGTGTTCTTGTTGCTTTGCATCATTTAATATCCATTATCATGTATACATTGTATTTTCCAGCTGAAATGCCACAAATATTGGCCAGACGAGACACAAGACTATGGAGACATTTCTGTGATGCTTGTTAAGTCGGAGCACTATTCAGACTACATAATAAGAACTTTTAACGTCAAGCGGGTTGGTAGCACTTTTCTAGTTTATCATTTTCCTTGAAGTAAAGGCCACACGTAATAGCCAAACCTTTGTAGTGATCTGGACCAATTAAATTGTGTGTGTGTGGTTTTTTTTTTTTTTCAGGAAAGCGAAAAGGAGGAGAGAGAAGTGAAACAGTTTCATTTCACTGTGTGGCCTGATCATGGCGTGCCTGAGTATCCCACGGCCTTGTTGGCATTTAGGAGACGAGTCAGAGCCTATAACCCGGCTGATGCTGGACCGCTTATTGTGCACTGCAGGTCTGATATCGCGTTTACTGATTCATATTCTGGCTATGTTTACTTATAAGGTTTTACAGCGTAATTTGTCTCACTGGTATTGCTGAGTTTAGTAATTAATTTCTACGCATCGTTTGAATTGATAGGCAGGCATATAGAGATTGAGACCTAGTGCTTACTACTAGAACTTCGCGAAAATTTTTCCGGATTATATTTCTTCGTTGCTGACATCTTGTGCTCTACCCCTTTTTTTTTGAAGTGCTGGAGTTGGTAGAACAGGAACTTTTATGGTTATCGATAGCATGCTCGACAGGATAAAGGCGGAAAGTACAATCGATATCTTCAACTTTGTTGCTTACTTGAGAACACGGAGAACAGCCATGGTTCAAACAGAGGTACGTGATATATTCAATCATTTTGTTATGTTTAATTAAATGCCCTCCAATGACAACGTAAGCATTACTTACAATGGCTGTGTCACGGGTGAATTTAGTCTATTTTATTTTAAGTTTCCAAATTCTCGCCATGAAACTTATTGTTGGGGAAGAAATTACTTCTATTGATCTAAATAACAAACCGATATCTTCCAGGGCGAACTGAACTTTAGAAACAGTTGAGCTTGACAGTTTTTGAAAAACCGGTATCTCCAACCGTTTGAATCATCTTTAGTTATTGCGCATCGATCGGTTTTATTCTAGTTGTTGTGTTATTGCAATTTTCCTTCACTGTTTGAAATGGTTATTTTGATATTTCAGTCAGCCATGTTGGCTAACACAGTGACAGTTACTGTAAGGAATTTCATTGTTTCATTAATTCATTATTATTATTATTATTATTATTATTAATATTATTGTTGTTATTGTTATTGTTATTGCTATTGCTGTTGCTGTTGTTGTTGTTGTTGTTGTTGATGTTGTTGTTGTTGTTATTATTATTATTATTATTATTATTATTATTATTATTGCTGCTGTTCAAACTGACCATGGCGGTGACCAACCAGAAAGCTCTTACTATTTTGGTCACCGCTCACGTATGAATATTATTTTTACGAATATTATTTTTCTATATTTCTGTTTTCATTGCTTCACTATATAAATTGTGTGTTAATGTCCATTGTAGTGTAAGCACAGAATTGAAGCGAATTTTAGGACTTTCAAACGGCTCGTTTAAGATTTCTTCGTTTGGATTCTTTCTTTTAGGAGCAGTACACCTTCTGCCATGACGCTATTTTAGAATCAGTGCAGTGTGGCAACACACAGATCTACGCGCATGACTTGAGAATAACGTTGGCTCGTATGATTGAAGTGGACAAAGAATCCAAAGTCACACGCTTTGAGTCTGAATTCAAGGTAAGAAATCACGCTTGTGTTCGTCCGAGGCCTCGTCCACACTACGCCTGAAGAATTTGAAAACGAAGGCATTAGATGTTTTCCGTCCACACTAAACCGGAGAAAATTGAAACGCAACAATGATCGGTCATTTTGAATTTGCAGGGAAATCGCTAGTCTCTTTGGGATGTCACGCAACGCTTCCCCGTTGCGTGACATCTCAAAAAACGGCTGCGAAGGAGACTAGGAAATCACATGATTGTGATGATGTCGATGTTTTCGATCCACACTAACACGCAAAGCCGGCGTTTTCAACTTCCGGTTTGAAGAGCGTTTTCGGATCGGAGAAGCTCCGTTTTCGTGACGTGTCCGGTAGGCCTAACCGTGAAAACGTTTTCAGATTTGCCCGTCGCATTTTGGACGGGGTCTGACTGAGGTCCTAGTTCAAACAACTGAACCTAAGAAGTAAATACCGCCTTCTGTTTTGCTGAGATGACCTGTTTCTAGGGTATTATTAGCTCAGTTTTTCGGCTTGTTTCAGACACTCAACAAAGTCAGCCCAGTACTTCACAAAGGACACTGTATTGTGGCGTCGTATCCAGAGAACAAGGATAAAAACAGATCGCAAGAAATTCTAGCACGTAAGTAGTCATCTAAAGGAATTAAAATGTTTTTCCATGAAGTGGAACATTTTCGTTAAATCGTTAACTTTTGTTTCAACTACCAACGTGTCGTTTTCACATTCAACGTCAACAATGTGCCGAGCAGGTAGAAACTCACACCAAGTTGAACTGATACTAAAACAATAACCTACGAACATTTTCATTTCATTTTTACCTTAACTTTGCTGCACGTGTGTACATCAACTAAATGTGTTTCGTTTCGTAGCTGACTGTTATCGAGTGATCCTTACTGCAATTGATGACAATGAGTCCACTTCTTACATAAACGCTGTTCATATTTCGGTGAGTTATCTTTTGAAAACTGCACTTGAGATCAAAGAGTTACATACTTTGTTCTGTTACATCCCAGACTTCTGTATACAATTTCGCATAATTTTGGCGAGTATCTATTTGGCTCCAGTATTTGCTCATGCCATGTTTTCTTTTTTTCAGGGTTACAAGCAGCAGCATGCTTTTATTGTAACGCAACACCCTTTGACTTCCACTGTGACTGACTTTTGGCGCATGCTCTGTGAGCAAGAATGTTCCTGTGTCGTGTTGTTTCATTCAAAAGACGAAGAAGGGGTAAGAAAACATAATACCACTTGGATAGCTAGATATTACGCTTGGGAAACGCTGGTCATATGAATCCTGTCTCATTTGGCAACAGCATGCTATGGTTCAATTTTTAGGATCCCTGAGATATTGTGGAGTAAGTCAATAAGATGATGTCAGTTGTTTCACTGGTTTGTCTGTCTCTTTAACAGTCTCAAAATGGAGACTGGTTGGTAAGCAGGTTACGTTGACGACGGCAACTGAAAGCTTTTTGGGGTTTCCTTTGGGGATGGTTTTAAAAGGGCTGATACAATTGCTGTATTTTAATATCTTGTAGGATTTCCCAGTCTTCTGGCCCGAATCTGACACATCGACCTACGACGACATGTTAACAGTCCAGCGGTTGACTGTCAACAGCAGCAGTGTAGATAACTTGAAGGCGAACTACGACCAATCAGAAATCACCGAGAAGACCTTTAAAGCCACTGACCTGAGAGTAAGTATGACTTACACACAACACAGCTAATCAATCGTTGTCGTTTTTTGGTAAAATTGATGTTCAGATTCACTACATAATAGCGTTGTATTGACTTGTGCTAGTTGTCAGACGGTTTTTGGAAAGTACATGTAAGTTTTTTTTTTCGACTTCGTCTGTTACCGTTCATTGCCTGAAATTAATATTGACTAAAACAGCAGGCATATTTTTGTCAGAACATTAAGCTTCTCATGCATTACTCACATTACAATTTCGAACGGTTAATTTTCCACACTATCGCATTTCAGACAGATTTCGGACAAAAATCTGTGACACTTTGCTGAAATATAACTAAAGTAAATGTACGCCTACAAAGTTAGAATTTTTACCTTGAAACAAAATCTGTGTAAATGCTAGCTTCACCATACCCTCAAGGTTTCCCAGATACACCGACGAGGAAAAAACACAAATTCTTACGTATCTCAACCAGTGTCTCAAAGAGAGATCTCCCCATAATGGGAATTAAGAGCTTTGGAGCTACTCTGAAGTCTTTTAATGTACCGTTAACATTTCGGACGCTTAAAAACTTCGGACGGTTTTATTTTTTGGGCTTTGTTTCGTCCCGGAAATCAAAATTGTCCGCAAATGAAAAGCACTAGAAGGAGCTGGGGATTTCAAGAAATCCAAATACTACTCTGACAATCAATAGACCATTCTACAATTCTCTGCTCAGCTTTTGTCATGAAAATGCGCCTAGTTAGCATGAGTACAACTTTAAAACAACAAAAGCGGTGACGCGTGTATCAAAACAAGGTCACCCCCAGCCTCGCTGCCATTCAAAGGCCAGGTCACTGAGCAGACAACTGTTAAGTGGTGTATTTTCGGTTTACCAACATTCCTTCTGACGACTGCCTTTCTGTAGACGCCCGAGAAGAGTCTGCGGATAAAGATGTTTCAGTACAGCGGTTGGGCCGATGAAAATAAAGCTCCTTCAGGTTCTGGTCTGGTTACTTTGATCGCTAAAGTTGAGAAGTGGCAGCAGCACTCCGGAAACGGCCCTATCACAGTTATTTGCAGGTAAGTGGTCGCGAATAGCTTTGTTAGATTTGTTCAAAAAGCCACTGCCCCTCCACTTAGCGTGTTAAGTTCGGATGTTATATTTACAGTTAACAGTCGTCTGTAAGTCTGTTTAGCTGGAGTTATTTCGCGTAGGAGTGCTCTGTTTCGGCAATGAAGCTGCTAAATTAAAGCCGCTTCTTATGGGCGTGTAAATAAGTCATCTCAAAATTTCTCTAGATGAATCATTTTACAGTACTGTGAAATGTAACCAAGCCTCAGCATGGAAACGAGGTTTCGGTGGGCCTTGTGATGATAAAGATTAGAAAATAGTTAACACGATAGCAGAATGACTACTGAATATTTCAAAAGTGGCAAGGTTTGAATGACAACAAAGGCAACTCTAGCCTCGCTTCTTTCAAGGCCTAACCACGAAGCACGCGGGAGCAGTGAAATAGTACATTGCTTTGTTGTTTACTTTTCTTGTTATCATTTATTTTAATAGTTTTATTTTTGTGTTTTTGTACTTAATAGTGATGGTCTTGGTCGCAGTGGAACGTTCTGTGCGCTTTACTCAGTACTTGAACGTCTGAAGATCGAGCAAGTCATTGACGTGTTTCAGGCGATCAAAGCCATGAGAATTCCCCGCCCTGGACTTGTGAAGACTGCGGTAAGTTGAAGTCTTGGATTGGAAGAGGAATTCTTGTTACTGATTCCCTTTGTTGCTTTTATACCAATGCTTAGACTTTGGCAGTACAGCACATCAAGACAACTGCATAATTATTTGATTCCTTTTTTTATAGGCGGAGTATAAATTTATCCATTATGCCATTCAAGATTACCTATCAGCCTTCGATGACTACGCAAATTTCAAGCCTTGAAATACAGTCAGCTTAATACAAGAAAGAATGAATTGAAAAGAAGGAAACAAGCGAACAACTTTGAGGACACTTGAGGTCTCTTTTTTGAGATTTTAGCGTGAATCAACCGCGCTTTTAACTAAATATCAGATCAGCTTAAAGCTTAGTAGGACTAAACGTAGTTATTAAAGCGCGGGTATCTTTAGTTAGTCCACAGACACTTTTTTGTCTTGAGTTCGTTGACATCATAAACGTCTGTGGCCTTGAATACTCTTATCTGCGACCCGCGGGTCCCTAAAATGCCCGCGTGCTCGCTTTAGAACGGTACTCCCACGCGCGAATCCGCGATATTAGTGGGACAGAATTTTTTCAGTTAGATATCCGCAATTCAATTGCAAAACAATTGGATGAACTTCCTTTTATTGATTAGTATTCTACACAACATAGTTTTTTTTATAATTGTACAGTGAATGAAATAGCAACCGAATATAAAACAATCACCTAAGTACGCCAAGTAACTCTGTAAGAGGTTTCTTGTACGTGCGGTAAATTGAGGGTTGGCTTGTGCCTTTTTTATGACCAAGTTAAAATTATGAAATGTTTTTACATGTAAAATGTAGTTAGCCAGATCTAATATAGAATTATACCGAGAAATAGCAATAACAAAATGCCGAATGTGAAACCAACTCAAATCGCAGACCCTTTTTCTTTTTAATTATTATGATAAAGTTAATTCGTATTTTCTTTCTAAGCAAGTGCATGAGAGTTCAATGTATTTCCAATAGTGACCATTTTATGGTTTTATAATTTATAAGTAATATTTTATCTATAACTAAATCTAAATCTATAAACTAAAATAAGTGTTTCTGGTATAAATTATCCAAGGAAAGGACTGCAGTAATCCAGAAACATGGATATTATCTTTTATACCCGTTATCAAAGCATGTAACTTTAGTTTTAAACCTCAGTAGAAGGTACACAGTTTCGTTTTCGAGGGAAAACAAACTTACTAGCTGTTTCCCAAGGAACCAGTAATTAATTTGTTAAATAGCTAGAGAATTGTATAAAGTGCTAAGACGAGAAGAATTAAGAGTAACCTCTAGCGGCGCATGTTAGATTCAACTAAACTCCAGCTGTATAACAAAAGCTCTTATTAAAGCATGTAGGGAAAAGAAATAAAAAATAAATTCATGGAGTTAATGAACGACCTCTAACTCCGCAATGCTGAATGTTCCAGGCTTCGTTTTGTAATGTTTCTCAGAAATAAAATGTGTTTTTAATACCATCGTTCAATTTTTTTTTTAATACAATCATTATTCACCACTTGTTTATTGCACTTCATTCGCTATTGGTCATTCGACTAAGTCCAGAAAAAAATTGTTTCCAACTCTTGTAGGGTTTGTGGTCAATCCGAAATTAGACAATTATGAAGGGTGGAGTAGGTGGCGGTTGGTTTTAGGACTGGGAGGGAGGTGCAGATCAGCTTAAGTGCTGGGAAGAGGTTACAGATATTGTCATACAGACCCTCACAAAGTTATAAACACGCTCAATGCAAGCTCGAGTTGCGTGTGGTTGTCTTAAGGGTCTCTCGGTGTTTTATAATTTGTCACTGAAACGTGTTGACGCTGAAAACGGAGAAAAAAAATAATTCGAAATTGATTTTCAATTCCATTTAATTTACAGAAAATCATTGAATTCAACTGTTTATTTGAACGTTATAGTGCGTCGAAGTTAACAGTTTACTTAAAAGAACAAATTTTCCTTTGTTAAATTATCAGAGTATTTTAATCGTGACAACCACATTGAAAAGAGCCGCCAACTTTCAGTAATTCAAAAAATCAAATATAAACACAGCTGCCGCACGAACGTTTTTATGATCTGACATTACCAGAGCTCTTTTGTGTAATACAAGTCGTACAATCTGAGAAGCATTTTGTCGCCAGTATACAATGTAGTCAAAGGTATACATAGATAGCTGAGTTTGAAAAATCGCTATGTCGTTTTTGGCCGGAAACGATTCGTTTTTACTTCATCAAGAACAGCCACATCCACTTCAACAGTATCAGATGATTCCTCTTCCTTCAGCAATCTTTTTCACCTGCTTGGCACCAGTAACAGTTCTCGGCAATGGATTTCTGCTTCTTACATTTCACAGGAACTCCTCGTCTCTTCTTCGCACTCCATCTAACTTCTTCATCTTCAGTATGGCGTGGGCGAACTTTCTTACTGGTTTTGTCCTGCAACCGCTGTTGGCGTATCATTATTATTCTCTCTATCTAAATGAGAATCTTTCACTTTTACTACGGAAAGTGTTGTCTGCTTTTTCCATCGTTACAATGAACGCTTCAATATTTAGCGTGTGTGCTTTCTCGTGGGACAGTTTTCTAGCTTTGACCCGGCCCATAAAACACAAGAAGTGGGTGACAATCCGAAGGGCGAAAATAGCCATTGCTTGTGTTTGGATCTACCAAATCGGTTTCGCATCCTTACTGTTTACGAACATACCGTTGTCATTGGTTCTCCGGGTCGATCTCCATTTGAACACGACTTTGACATCTACACTCTTGCTAGTGTGCTACGTTTGTTTGTACAAAGCTTTTAAGCAGCGTGAACGGAAGAGAGTGAAGTCATTCAACAGCCCCAGGCCACAGGCAAGCTTCAGGACTAGAAAAAGGAGCCCCAAGTTGGAAAGGCGCATGCGTATGATTATCTTCTTGTTTACCTTGATGACGACCATTCCTATTCTGCCAGTAACCGTAGTGTGGCACTTGACATGGTATTGTAGTGAGTGCCATCGCAACCAGGACTTGGTGCTGGCTGAAAAAGTGTTGAACCAGCTGGTGTTTGCCAAGTTTGTTCTTGACCCTTTTGTATACGCCTGGCGCTTGGAGAGATACCGGAAGGCGTTAAAGAGAATTTTGTGCTGCAAACGCTGATACATAGGCATGGCGCTCTGTTGCGGACAAAAAGATATGGATGGTGAAATGTTAAAAACCATAATACGCAGCTTAAACATTGTAAATTAAAATCAAAGGTAATAACATTATCACATATCGAGATTGGCAAAATATCTGTTTACTAACGATATGAATATGAATATGTGAATGTAGCTTGGTCCACTTCTAGAATTCGGCTTCTTCCCAGTTTCATATTGCCTGTAAATCTGGTTTGGATCCATGTCCCTATAAGAGTCTGCATTTGAGTGGCAAATTCTCAAATCGAAGAAAACCGACCTCTGCCTTTCCATGAATCCTCTTGCCACAATATCCAGCCGCGCATCTGGTGTGGTGTTGGCTCCCCTATTCAGTTCTTCTTCTGTGATGTATAGTTTTTAAAACTGGTTTAATGTCAACGCCATTGCACACCATGCGAAGCATTTCCGCCTCGATCCAGATCCCTCAGTTCATTATGGCGATAGATGACAAACCGCCCCATAATAATAATAATAATAATAATAATAATAATAATAATAATAATAATAATAATAATAACAATAATAAAAATAGTAATAATAATAATAGTAATAATAATAAAGCGAGGTATACGCGACGGTTAAGAAAAAACGTTCGAGAGAAGGCTTACCAGGTGTCTTGCCTTCTTCTTCGCTAAACTTGCAAAAAATCGGAAATGCCGCTTAAAGTTTAGTGTTGCATCAGAGTTACGAAATTAAGAAATCAAGAAATACTTAACATTCCTAGACAATCATAACCCATGATGGCTAAGCCAATGAAAACTCTTGAATTGCATTATGCAATGATCCATGCAGTTCTTAATGAGAATGGTTGTATGGATAGTGCACATAGCACTATACTTCTTTACCCTGGCCCGCGAGACAGACACCTTAATTAAGACAAAGGACGCATATAGACCAACTGCGTGAAAGCGAAATACATTTGATAAATTATAAGCTAGAATGTTCAGTCTCACTATTTCTACACAAAGGAAAGGACGAACTTATTGCCCTTAATCCTTAATTGTAATAACACCAAACACGAAATCTCTTATTCTTGTCTTGGGTTTGAGTGGTGATCACAGCCACTCGATTTCCACAGCCAGGTGTCGCTACTCGAATGGGAAATGCGGCTCTGGCGTCAGTGATCCAACCATACCTGTGAAGAAACAGAAAACAAATATTACAAACTCTTGAAAACGCACATTTCGGATCGATGTAGTAGTCCTGTTACTTCGAGAATCAGCGAAGTTCAATGCAAGTCGATCCTGATTCATTCAAGCCTTCAAGTGAACCTTTTACATAATCTGCTTCGGAGGGCCACAAACATGGCGGCCGTAAAGTAACAGAAACATCTGCCATTGCGTTTTGCTATTAAAACACACACGAAATATACACACCCCAAAATCGCTAAATAAACGTGTCGCGAAAGTTTCATGTAATACGATAAAATTAAAAAAAACTCAGAGAGCTGTTCTATCAAGTAATACTGGTTAGCTACTTACACACAGACACTCAAGCCAGCAATCCAAGCTGTATATAACTGATCGTAAGAAGCCATGGAGGCGTTCACCAGTTTGCAAAGTTTCTCTGCCTCATAGAAGTTCAGCGTTCTTGCTGTGAAGTGAGTGAGTGCTACCCTTTCCATCATGGTTCCCATGGCAATTTGCTCCAAATCTGTACTCAAAAAAGAATCCCAAGTCTTTCAAGTACATATTTTCGCTTTTAATATTAGCTCATTACAACAGTACTTTATTCAGGAATTTAAAGGCACATGGTCAGCTTTGGGACCGCGCTGACCTGGACACTAGCTTTAATTTTGCTCACTTTGAGTTCTCCCCAACCTGGAATCAAAGTTCATCTAGAAATTCGCTCAAATTTTTGCAATGTTTCGCTTTATTTTTAACCGTCTACTGAAAAAACCTGTTTTTGAGTGTCCTCTTGTTCATCCTAAGATATTATTTTTATCATATCTGGTTAAAAACAGCATTTATCGCGTATCCATTATATGCAAATTAGCTATGAAATAGTATCTAATGCGCATGTGCGCTAGCTGACTGTGTTAACAATTATAATATAGTTTAATTTGTCCATTTTTTTCTTGTATTTCGATTGGTTCTTATTTATAATCAATTGATGACGGAGTTAAGATTTCTTGTTGTTCTTCGTTATATCATCATTATATATATGGTGCGAAATTGTTTTGGTTCTTAGCACATTTTGAACAGACGCACGGTAACGTGGAGTCTATTTTATTATATTCATGACCGAGCTGAAAAATTCACCTTATCCACTTATCACCCTCACGATGGCTTCGACTGAGCTAATCCGAGCGCGCAGTTTGCAGGATGCCTGTTACATATGAACTAAGTTACATGACCTTGTTCTCCATGAGGTCTCATAGCTCAGTGGATAGAGCGCCCGCCCGGGGTTAGGAGGTCATAGGTTCGATTCCTGTCAAGGACTCAGTTTTTTCCTTTTTCCCACACTCCTTTCATGTATGTTGAACAGATCATCTTTCATATATTATTATTTATATATCATTGTCTCATAATCTGATCTTATCTTATCTTATCTTATCTAACTCCCACTTTTTTAGGAATTAGAAGTGATGATTATAAAATCTGTAGCAGTGTCGCAAATACTGTATACAGTTTTCTTACCAGCAGTACACTTGTCATCGAAGAATTTCAAGCCAATATTCTCAAGAGGACATTCGCAATAAAACTGCCCTTCAGTGGGTCCATTGAAGCAATCTTTACCGTGGAGGCATGGTGAAGAAGAACATGGAAGATACCTGCTAAGAGACTGGGCACCAAAAGATCTCTAAGTTTAATTCATTATATTTATTTACGTTTTTTTTATATTTTTCACGTTAACATAAATAACTGCTTTAAGTATTATGACAATGATAGTGCTAATGGTACGAGACACTTCAAAATGTTTAAATCCACATATATACCCTTTCTACATTTGCCTTAAAGTAAATTGAATGCTGTGCCCGTAAAACCATCCAACAAAACAAACAAACAAGCAGACAAGCAGACAAGCAGACAAGCAAAATAAAACGAAGCCAGGCTTGATAACCATTTTAAGCCTGATCTTTTTTACAGGCTTTATTTTGGCATGGCTGCCTATCATAGTAAGTAAGCAAGCAAGGCTTGCATAGTAAATGCGATTTTCTTTAACACTCATAGAACCACTAGAAACTATAAGTAAGTGGAAGAGCCCATGAGCTCTATTTAGGGCTTTATTTTTACAGCTGCTAATTGCCAATTCCCTTTATGAGACATACCTGCAGGGAGTCAAGATAGTTGAATTTCATCATTTATCACCATCATGACTTCTAGCGGGCGAGTCTCACAGAGGTAGGGGCCATTGAGAGATGTTTTTTCAATCATAAAATCCTTAGATACTTAATTCAAGTAATAAGAAGACCTTACCTCATTTGTCATTCCATAATAAGCAAACCCTTGCCTGCCTTGGATTTTTTTTGGCTCCAGTTTCACTTCAGAGTTGATCAGCTCACATTCGTGAAAGCCTTGAGCCTGCATCCCACCAATGTTGAACGAAAAGCAGTTCTTGTTTGCAGCATTAATGCAAAGAAACAAACAATCCCAGAAGTCCCGTGCAAGGTGCCTCTCAAGCAAACTACCATTAAAAGACTTCCCTTCCAGTTTGTAAAAATGTGCTTTGCGGACGTCAAAAGGGAGAGGATGTATCAGAGACAGAAAAATGACGAGGCACAGAGGTAAAGACAGAGAAAGATGTTTCGTAGAGCGCATTTGAATTTTTCGGAATTGAAGTCTCACAATAACCTGAAAGTTTAAGAAGTACGAAGGTAAAACTTGTTTTCCTGTTTTCCATTTTCTTTACTTCCCTTTTATTTCCATTTATCTCAGTTCCCTTGCTTGGGTGCTTTTCATTTCGATACCGTTTTATATGTATTTTAGAAGTTAATACCCCTTTCATGCTTAAGGGGTGCTTTTACCCCGAGGGAGATGTAAACAAGTCATTCACTCATCTAGCGTCCGTCGACTTGTTTAACTTTGAAATAGCCAAACGTCGTCGGACTTAGAGATCTTTGAGGGGTCAGTGCACATATGTTCAATAAAGACAAAGAATCAGCAAACAATATTAAGATTCAGTATTATATTACAACTACGCTTTGGAAGTATTTGCTGTTAATCAACTATATGCAAAATGTTGCAATGAATATCACCTCAGGGTCGGGTTTGAGACACTGGAGAGCTTGTTTTGATCCTTAATAAGCTTGCGGTATGACTCTAACTTGACACAGAGAAAGAGAAAAGTGTTCCTTTGGCTGTTTATTACTCTATACTTTGTAATCCATCCGGCATTTGCTCAGAAAAGCAGGCAAGAAAGTTTTTGAGGAAAATTAGGATACACTCCAATAAAACTGTAATTAGGTGCGTTGCTCAACCTCCCTGAAGCCTAAGTAGAAGTTTGCCAATAAACTGGTCTTTGAGTTAAGCTATTAAAACGTTGGTATTGATGTTCTTGCTCGTCTTTAACATTTGAAGTTCGATCTGAAGTTGCGAATCGCTATTTTTCTGTTTACTGATAAGTTATCCATCTGAGTATTATTTTCATACTTGAGTATCTCAAAAACATGTATAAGCCAATCCTATCTCTCTTTCCATACTACGCACGTATACACTTTATTGCAACAGAATCAGCTACTACGTTCCACTATCTACCCCTCATAGATAATACAAAAATGGCCGCCGATGTCCCGATAGGGCTCATAAACGCGTAATATCTTTTTTTCATATTTTATCTCAGAAAATCACTCTCTTTGAACTGCCCTTTGTTTTACACTACAACTGTAGGTGAGCAATGAGTGTAGCTCTCAAAATGGTTTCTTACATTGCATAAAAATGAGTGTTTGCTGGTTAATTCAGGTGAGCTAGAAAAAAATGTTTGCTGTACAAGTCAATCCTCTCGCTGAAAAAGAGAGAGTTGATGCTCGTGCACAATCTACAGTACAGAGAGAAGGCGTAAACAGAAATTTATCCCCTTAGTGAGGTTTACATTGAAAGAGCCAGTTATCTGGAATAGTAGTCCTGTGCTGACCAAGCAAACAGATACAGGAAACAAAATAGCAAGCAAACAACAACCACCTTACCTTCTTTGTTAGCGCTTTGTAACAATATGTGACTTCTTTTAAAAATGCCTGCTGTAAAATTAAATTGGCGAGGTTACCATAACTTGCTTAATAATTACCTTTATATATAACGAAAATTCTCGTTTTTTATTGGTTTTAACGCACCTGCTTATCACGTGATCGACGAGTGATCATGCGGGGTTCTATAACAGGTGACTACTTACCATTTCGAATTTCAATCCTTGGAATTCGACAACCATTTTTGGCATTTTGCTTTTTTGAGAAATTTTCGCGAGAATCGAGGGTGCGATGTGGTAACTTTATTGGTCATGAACTTGATGCCTTTGAGTTTATATTTAAATTCATGTGTAATTGGTATTTTTTTTTACTCTAAAAGGCTTATGGAAAAGATGAGATTAGTTTCATCTTTGTCTATAATTATTTCATTCAACCTACCGAAGTTGTTAGGTCAGTTAACATAGATAAAAAGATACGTATGGTGTACTAAATCAACCACATCCATACCAAATTCTGTCGTTTCGAACCGAGCGTTCCAAACCACACAATCCCCTTTAGGCGACATATCACTGAGAAATCCCCTTCAGGCTACATATGAAGATGCTGTGCATGGTAATGCTGTTCGCTAAATTATGAAGTTTTTTTCTGTGACATCTTAAACTAATCCTATCCAGATAAAACCGAGATGTCTGCAACTTCTGCCCAGTTTTAAAACGAAGTATTTGAAGATTAAGCAATTATTGAATGAGGCTGAGTAAGATATGAAGAATTCTGCAGGTCGAGGTGGATCGGCCGAGGTGGATCCGCAGAATTCTTCATATCCTACGAAAGCCGAATCCAATAATTGCTTTATTATTCATTCAAAATATTTTCAAACTCTTAAAAGGAGAAAATGAACTGTATTTTTAACAATTTCGCACCCTCCAACAATTTATACATCTAAAATTATTTTCACTCTTAATTTTGGAGAAATATAATATCCAGAAATTTAACGGACATCAAAGTAAAAAAATATCAAACTGCTGTCTTAGATAATCAGTCAGAGTGCAATGTTTACAAAAGGAATTGTAACAGTGCAGTTATGGAAACTAAACTGCTTTGTGCTTTGGCTGCAGTGGTTGTGAGATTGGACGTTCAAGTCTCTTAAAATAAATTCCTCTTGGGAATTTGTAAGCAATCCCAGCTCCTCATCGCCGGGTAATTTTTGCCTGCTTCAAAAGCCACGACTTTTTCAGTGTCGGATTTTT
Source organism: Catalaphyllia jardinei (assembly GCA_022496165.2). Taxonomy (NCBI): domain Eukaryota; kingdom Metazoa; phylum Cnidaria; class Anthozoa; order Scleractinia; family Caryophylliidae; genus Catalaphyllia; species Catalaphyllia jardinei. Next base: position 12,363,105 of record CM042754.1, read on the forward strand.
TGTTCTGTTATGCGACAGCAAAAGAGGCGAGACGTCCATGTTGAACACACCATTTATTGCACACGTTCAAGCACGCGTTCATCCGGGAATGTTGGATTACATAACAATTAAATGCGAGTAATGCAAAACAGTAACGTGACATAACGTGACATCCCCCCATCTCGGGAAAAAAAACAAAACAAAAAAGTGAAAAATAATGAGAAAAAAAAATACTGCTGGCAAACAAGGGTTTGCTCTCTCATGAGTCTATTTTCTTTCAGTGTCCTCCTAAGAAGGAACAAAGTCCTTGAACCTTTTTGGTGGGCGTACTACCCGCCCGGATCGGGTAATTTGTTGATTATCATGGATTGGCGGAGGATCGCTGATCGGTTGGCCTTGTGGTTGTGGCTGTGGGGGTGGTGGGGTGGTGGGTCGGTCTAGCCGTGGTGGTATGGCTGGTTGTTGCTGGTTGTTGCTGGGCATTCTGGAGGAGCTTGTATTGAGGGCTGCATCAGTAGAAGAGGGGGAGGTTGCACGGGAGTGCGGTCAGGTGGGGCAGCTGAACGTAATTAAGCCCGGTTGCGGCGGAGTACGAGATTGCCCGTATCGACGTTGTAGGAGTGGGGAGCTGTACTGTTAATGATTTTCCCATAGATCCAAGGGTTCCCCCGTTGAGATGGTCGAGGTTTTGCATAAACATGAGATCCCAGTGGGAGTGGCATCAGCGGAGCCTGTGCATGCTTGTCGTACTGAGCTTTGGATGCTATCTTGCGACGGTTAATTTCAGAAGAGACCGTGGGGGGATCTGCAAGTTTAGGTCGAAGAAGCTGTTCTGAGATCGGTATTGTGGACCGGGTACGTCTGCCCATTAGTCGCTGGGCCGGGGAGAAGGAATGCCCACGAGGTGGAGTGTTTCGGATGTTAAGGAGAGCCAAGTAGATTTCTGGTGACCTTTTAAGGGCAGATTTTGCATCATTGACGGCTGCCTCTGCTTTGCCATTGCTGCGAGACCAGTATGGTGAGGACGTTACGTGTTCAAAGCCAAAGGTCTGGGCAAACGTGTTGTATTCGTGAGATATAAACTGTAGGCCGTTGTCTGTAAGGCAGCGGAGAGGGATGCCGTGGCGTGCGAAGTGGGCTTTAGGGGGTTGATGACGGTGGTTCATAGGGTGTCGACTAGTTCATCCAACTCGTAGAAGTCACTGTAATGGTCCACTGTGACCAGGTACTGTTTGCGCCCGAACGTAAATATGTCTTGGGAGACGAATTGCCAGGGGATTGTTGGAGTGGGATGTGATAACATAGGCTCGGTGGCAGCTTGCTTTCCGTATTGGGCGCAAGTCGCACATGAGTGGCAGAATTCCTCAATGTCCTTGGACATGCTAGGCCAGAATATGGCGTCTCTTGCAAAACGAAGGCAGTATTCGGGACATCGATGGGAATGATGGATCTTGGTCAGCATGGACTGGCGTAGCGATGGAGGGACAATGGCTCGAGTGGCTTTCAAAAGAATGCCGTCTGCAACACTGAGCTCTTCTCGCAAGTGCCAATATGCTTGAAGTGGTTGAGGTAGATGGTATTTAGTGGGGGGGCCAGCCATTGATGATATAGTGTGCCAGTGACGGCTTCTCTTGGCATGAGGCGGTTGCTTTGCGGAGCCGCTCGCGAGTATCATCTGTCAGGGACGGCGAGGTAGGATCTAATTGGGTGAGATGCGCGCGGAAGACTTCAAAGGTGTCTGGCATGGAGGGTGTGGTGGTTTCATCTCGGCATTGAGCCCTGGATAGGGTGTCTGCCAAGTGTAGTGAAGAGCCTTTCCTGTACACTACTGTAAAGTTGTATCGCTGTAGGAAAAGCATCATCTTCTACAAGCGTTTAGGGGCCGAGGCAAGATCCTTCTGAAAGATGGATTGGAGTGGTTGGTGATCAGTGTGGACAGTTATGTTCGATTTCCCGAGGAGCCACTGGTCAAACTTGTTGAAAGCTTCGACAATTGCAAGACACTCTTTTTCTATCTGTGCATAGCGCTGTTCGGTAGGGGTTAGGCTTTTGGAGCTGTAGGCCACGGGTTGTAAACAGGATTCGTCAAGGGTGCCATTGCCGCGGTGTTTGCTTGGCTGTAGGAGGGCCGCTCCTAGACCGTAATCTGAGGCGTACACTTGGAAGATGACTGGTGCCGTCACGTCGTAGTATTTTAGGCATGGTGCAGAGGTGGCCAAGGCTTTGGCTTCATCGAAAGCGTGTTGGTGTTCCGCTGACCATAGGAACTGAACGTCATCTTTGGTGAGATTTCGTAGGGGTTGAGTGACCGTACTCAGCAGTGGGCAGAATTTACTGAGGTAATTGATTGCTCCCAGAAATCTACGGATTCCTGGTTTGTCCTTTGGAATGGGCATGTTGACAATGGCCTGGACGGTAACTGGGTTGGGCTGAAGGCCATCGGTGGTAATGACATGGCCAATGAATACTGCTTCCCGCACGAGGAATTTCATTTTGCTGAGGTTTAGCTTGACATGATGCTGTTCGAAGCGCTCAAGTACAGCGATGAGGCTGCGGTCATGGTCGATCCTGGCCTCCGCATCTGTAGTGCCACATCCTGGAATTAGGATGTCATCGGCAATGCTGATTATTTGGAGGCCTTCAAGGACCATAGGGATTCGGCGTTGCCATTCTTCAGAGGCTGACGATATGCCAAATGGTAGCCTTGTCCACCTGTAGCGTCCCCATGGTGTATACATGGTGGTCATCAGGGATGATCGTAATGTCAGAGGGATGTTCTGAAAGTCTTCTTTGACATCTATTACTGTCATGTATTTCATGCCATGTAACTTGTGAAGGTTCTCCTCCAGTGTTGGGATGATGTATTTTGGGCGTCTGATGGCCTTGTTAAGGGTCTGGGAAGGGTCCAGGCATATTCGGATTTTTCCCGGTTTGGCGAGGGTGGGTTCTCTCTCTCGAATTACCATGTTGCATATCCAGTCTGTCGGCTGTGAAACTCGAACTAACTGGCCCGTGGTCTCATAGGCGTCTAATGCGTTTTTGATTGAATCCAATTTCGAGATGGGCTGACGGTGAACTGGGGCATGGATGGGTTTGACGTGAGGGTCCAGGTCGAAATCGACAGGAGGTCCAAGGAAGCCAAGCCCTTGAAATAGTGTGGGACAGTTTTTCGAGATGAACTCCATGGTCAAAGTCCCTAGCTGGGGCCATGTGCGCATTGAATTGTCTGGAGGAATCGGGGGTGGTCCTGCTGCGGAATCATTACAGGTAGGTGGATCTGCCATCTCGGTGGAGAGTGGATTGTCAGTGGTGCACTTTCTGATGAAGTCGGCGTTGAGGGAAAGTACTCCAAGGGTTTTACTGGCTTCCGTACTGAGTACGGCCGGTTGGTCAGTGTCAATGACTTGAAAAGTAAGATTGCAAGTGGTGTTGTCTTTGCAGGCTTCGATGGTGGTTTGCCCGATAGGCTTGATTGGTGGGCTGGCATAAGGTATTATAACAGTCCTGGTCGGGGTCACTGTAGCCCATGGCATATTGGAAAGATGCTTGGATGGGAGTGTGTTACAAGAGGCCGCGGAGTCGATTTGAAAGGGAATTTGAATGGTGTGGTTGGAGTCCGGGCTCTTTAGGTCGAGAAAGATGAAGTGGCCTTTGTCAGCAACTGTCGAAGATGCCTGGGCTGTGTGAGGGCCCGTGTCCAAGATGGTGAAGCAATGCTCGTATTGTATTCCGTCTGCAGAAGGAAGGGCCAAACTCTGATCTAGATCTACCATACGGACGTGT
>CM042754.1:12374366-12376704 GCA_022496165.2 Catalaphyllia jardinei
GCAAATGCCAAATTTAAAGGACTTGGTCTGTTTCTGTTCGATTAGATGTGCTATTGTTATTCTTATGCAGCAGTTAAAAAGTTCAGCAACTTACAGCCCTATAATAAACTCCTAGATACACTGTTAAAAATAACTCTGTTCTTCGTCTAAATTCATTCTCTTTATAGACAACAGCTCGTCAATTACATGGCTCGCCATGGAAACGAACGACGACTTAACATACAAACATCGATCACAGTGACCCTTCTTCTCCTGGAACGGATTTTTTCCACTGCTGGGGAGTTTGCTGACAAAACTCAGAGAGAAGTGTTGTTTTACAGCATCAAATCAGCATCACTTATAGGCAAAGTCACAGTGACCAGGCTGGTAGAGGATGAGATGGAATGTGCGTATATGTGCTTCCGGTATTATCCACGCGACTGCCTTTCTTTTAACTTCCGCAGGAAGTTTATCGGCGAAACACATGTCTGCGAACTGAGCAATTCTGAAAGAGCCTTGGAGCCAGGCAGAATGCAAAATGGGCAAGGAGTTGATTATTTTGGCGTACAAACTGTGGTGAGAAAGCCTTTTCTTGATGATGCGAATGGCAATTTTTACACAATATGTCAAATACGAGAGAAACTGTCTCATTCCATTTCTAAACTGGCTCCACACATCCAGATCTTATTCAAGTTAATTGATGAGGCGAGGGCTTATTCATCTGCAACTCCGGACAGAGCTGTGGATGAACTGAGATTCTGTCTGTTGACATTGAAGCATAAAAAATAAAGCGTAGTTAAAACGCGCTAACTTAAGTTTCAAGGAAAAAGAAAACCAACTTGAGAGATAACGGTCATTAACTCAATTACTCAATTGCTACTATGGGACAAATTACTTTCAACTTGAAAGAAATAAAGTCATGCTCTCAAAGCACGACACAAGATTTTGATTAATTATTTAACACTTGCATTACTTCTCCCAGTACCTGTCTAGGTTTTACCCATGTCTGTCGTCTCCATGCCGTTATGGAGGAACCTGTGTGAATGGTCCAGGTCTGGAAACGTTCTGGTGTAACTGTTCCTTGGAAATAAGTGTGCTACCGTACATTGACAATAAGTGCAACGTCAGTAAGTAACCAAGCATCCCAGCTTTGTTTCATCCTCAGTACTGTCTACCTTTTAGAATCTGGTTCAGTGACTTAAATTATGTCTAATCCAACGGAAGATAGTAGTTATAAGCTCCTGGAGGTAGATCCTTGGCTTATGCAATAGTTGTTATTCAAGTTGAGCCTGTTGTCAAATATTTCTTTGTTTGGAAAGGTATACAAACGAGGCGAAAAGGTCAATACAAAGCAAAACTGACTCTTTCGCCTCGTTTTCAAGTCAAGCCGCTGATAACTGGGATAAGAGCTTTTTTTGTGAAGCAACACAACTCATAGCGAATATTAAGTGGGCGTATGACTGAAATGTGTCTTTTATCTATGAGCTTAAGCGCTATAATTACAGTATATAAATGGGGAGACAAAAATGAGTCAAAAATGAGTCGAGGCCTTTTGTATTTTATAAGAGCCACTATGATGAAATGTTCAAAATCTATACTCATCGCAGACTTTTAATTTGTTCTTATTTGAAATATTATATTCTGTGGAAACGTCAGCAGGTCTATTGATTCGAATCATTAGAAAACAAACGTGAAAGGAGAAGCGTTTATCTATTTTACAAGATACAACATTTCAACTATTTCATACTGAATTCCTTGTAACTCCCTATGGAGATTCGCTTTAAAACAAATAAGTATCTACCGACTCGCGCTGATTCTATAAGCAATTCGGTCGTGTAATTATGATCGATCGACCGATCGATCAATGTCAATCAACCAGTCATTCAGTCACAGTCAGTCAGTCAGTCAGTTATTCAGTCAGTCAGTCAGTCAGTCAGTCAATTCGTCATTTACTGTCAGTGTCAGTCATTTCATCCCGTTAGTTGCACTAATAATAATAATAATAATAATAATAATAATAATAATTTAAACATATTTATACAGGATTGCTGCTTCAGTTTTAAGAGAAAAAAAACTGCTATCAATGCAGGTCCTGTAAAACAAAAAAATTAAAATATAGATAAAATCAAATCACAATATTACAAAATAGTCACAAAAAAGAAGGATCAAACAGTTATAAATTCTAAGAATTATTAAAAATCATTAAAAATTTTTTGCACCTTTGTAAAAAAAAGCGCGCTTGGTGCTTTCTAAATTAATTGTTTCCAAAATAAGGTCATTATTATTTCTAGTTTTGTGGCGGTGAATGTCACGGTTTCTTAGGCACTCAGTCAATCAATCAATCAATCAATCAATCAAT
>CM042754.1:12376714-12379214 GCA_022496165.2 Catalaphyllia jardinei
CACCGTCAGTCAGTCAGTCAATTAGTCAGACATTCAGTTACAGTCAGTCAGTCTGTAAGGCTGTCAGTCAGTCAACCAGTCAGTCAGTCAGTCACAGTCAGTCAGTCAGTCACACTCAGTCAGGCAGACAGTCACAGTCACACTCAGTCAGTCAGTCACAGTCAGTTGCAGTCAGTCACTGTCAGTCATTCAGTCAGTCACAGTCAGTCAGTCAGTCAGTCAGTCAGAAAGTCAGTCGCAGTCAGTCAGTCAGTCAGTCAGTCACAACCAGCCAGTAAGTCTGTCAGTCAGTCAGTCAGTAAGTCTGTCCGTCAGTAATTCAGTCAGTCAGTCACAATCAGTCAGTCAGTCAGTCAGTCACAGTAAATCAGTTAGTTAGTCAATCAGTCAGTTAGTCAATCAGTCAGTAAGTCTGTCAGTCAGTAAGTCTGTCAGTCAGTAAGTCTGTCAGTCAGTCAGTCATTCAGTCAGTCAGTCCATCCGTCAGTCACACTCATTCATTCATTCAGTCAGTCAGTCAGTCAGTCAATCAGTACACAGGTAGTCAGTCAGTCACAGTTAATCAGTCAGTCGCAGTCCGTCAGTCAGTCACAGTTAGTCAGTGGTCAGTCAGTCAGTCAGTCACAGTCAGTCAATCAGTCAGTCAATCAATCAATCAATCAATCAATCGATCAGTCAGTTTATTACTGTTTTGACCAGCTTGATTGAAACATTGTGATTCAGCCAGAATGACAGTAACTTGTTTGTGTTTGTCTCTTCTCTCATTCACGAGACTGTATTTTATTTCAGATCAAACCTTAATCATTGAGGGCTCTCCAGTCGGACGCGTTTTCTACGCAGCCGTAGACAAGGAGAAAATGAACTATTATGAGGCCAAACGACTTTGTGACATGCTTGGAGCCATTTTGGCATCACTGGAACAACTGATTGCGGCTCAAGGGGCTGGACTAAACCAGTGCAAGTAAATAATTATTTCAGATACAACATAATACAATATTTATTAAAGCATTTGAGCAATATATCGTGATTTTTCATCAGGACAAACAATCGATTTGCGAGACCCAGACAAATCGCGATGTTTTACGTTATAACCCACGCATTAATTTTCGCGTGATTTTATTGGCTACTTTACGTTTCGTGATGTAAAAATCACCGGACAGTTATCACGCAATAACCCCCGCCCGTGTCGATATTTGTCCTCCGATTGTGTCCGTCGAGGAGAAACATAGTCAGCACAAGAATTTCAACTTTTCTTTTTCTCTTATTTAACATGGAAGGAAACCAAAGTAGTGTTATTGAGCCTAGCGATAGTGACATTAAAAAGCTGATGGCAAGTGCTGTTCCGGAAAGTACAAAAAAGTCACCAAAAGATCCTGTCAATGTCTTTGAAGGTGAAGAAAGTCACGAGTAGACTTATAATAATTAGTCCTACTTAAATTTAAACCGATTCATTTTATAAAATAGAGATTTAATACAATGTGATAACTAACTATAAAATAAACAACCCGTTCACGTCCAACCGTTTAGCGTGGAGGAAGGAGAGAAAAATTCCAGTCGCACTTGAAATCATCATGATGGAGCCGGCGGAATTGTCAACTATGTTGAAAACGTTTTTAACGCAGATGCCAGAAAAGTCAGTGGAAGGAAAACCATACAGTTGCAACACTGTGAAAGCCAATTCGTTCCAGGCTGGACAGATTTTTTTTTCTGGTTCCCTTCAAAGAAAGCCGTTTTCCATTGCGGGAAACGAAGTGACTATTCGTACGGCACCCGTACGGCGACTTGTATATGCTATTCGTACGGGAGTCAGAAGATTTTATAGGATTTCTCTGTAATTCCAGATTCTCGCTTATCCAAACTATTATATTTACCTCTAGAAGGATTAAGCGAATCCAGTGAGTTCCCTTTATTTGAGCCAGATAAGTTTGCGTACTCTCTGCTCACTAAGCGAACGAGCCACTCGCGACACTTCAAACTTTTTCCGAGCTACATAATAAACTCGCGCATGTCACGCAACCTCTTGCTCACAGATCAACTGGCTACAATTAGGCCATCGAAATAAAATGTTTCGTTTCACATCGCCTGACCGACCCATGTTTTCGAAAAAAAAAAAAAAATTCAAAAAAGATTCACTAGCCAAAGAAGCAATTACTTTAATTTACAAGCACACGATCTTGTTTTATTAACAACAATTGGTATGATGTGATGTCGTTCTCTTTAATTAACATTGATAGTATGTTTTTCAAAGGCTGTTTTGATAGTCGTGTTAATATGCATCTTTTACCATCTGATTATATATCTAACAGAGTAAACGTTGGATTTAATATGCTGAAAGTAATCTGGAACACAATTATAACTGAATGTTTTCTTGGAAAAGAACATTTCGTCAAGACAGCTTTTTTCATTTAACATTAATTTTCAAGTTCTTGTCAACGAACTATAGGCGAGTTAGGGCCACAACTCTCTTCTCTTTTCGTAATATTATCACAAGTGCACAGGA
>CM042754.1:12384214-12389214 GCA_022496165.2 Catalaphyllia jardinei
AAACGTTCACAAAACAATTTTTTCAAGAAAATCTATTAAATGATGAAGTACAAAGAGAAAGCATCAGCTCTGGGAGAAGAGTTATTTTGTTTTACTGTTGACTGTGTTCTGAATGACCTTCATTTGGTTGTCTTGGTTAGGTCATGCAAATAAAGGTTGTTCATATTCCTGTTGAACTTGCTGTATACCATGTCTAGAATAATGAGGCAAGAATGTAGTCTTCTCCACTACGCCACGCCTCCGCCCACACCTCCCCCTCCCCCCATTCCCATCAAAAAGAGAAACCAAATATTCACCTCAACTCAAGAATCGTTTTCTGCATTGAAATAACCTTTCGTTATTATATCTCTAAGTTAGTACGCGCGCTGTGATTGGTCAATTTAGCGGTCCGTACTCTCCTGCGCGGACCACTAAAACTTAATTTTTAGTTGTTGTCAAACTGTTGCGTGATTTATCAGCAAATTTTCTCAACTTGTATAGCAAATAAAAGTTTAAAACTTTCTTTTACTCTAAATTGTGTACTAAAGCGTACTAACGACTTCAAAACGATTTCAGATTGATTCGTTTTGCTTTCGATCAGTGCTTCAGAAACTTGAAGCCGTTCCTCATGATTGGAAATCGTCCCCGAACCCTTTAGACACACAATAGAGACGTAATAAATATCTTACTAACCTCGTTTTCACGGTCCTTACCGTAAGTTACGGATCCTCGTTTTTTCCCCTACGATTTATGGCCCGCGCGCTTCGCGCTTGGGCCATAAATCGAAGGGGAAAAAACTCGGTCCGTAACTTACGGTACGGACCTCAAACTCGGTCAGTAAGAGGTATATATCTCCATCTTCATCAGCGGCTATCTCGCATCCACCAACTTAGGGCTTACGAAAACATTACGTTTCTTGTTCAATGATAAAAACAATATAGGTATTTAAAATAGCTCCTCTATTCCTTCACAGAGGAAAAAGGAATAGAAAGAAGAGAAACTAACGTGAGCGTTGATGAAAAGTTGTCTAAATATCAAATGGTCCCTTTTTTGAAGTGATAAAGTAATCAGAGAAACGTCTGTAAGGTAGTCCAGGCCTTTTTGAACTTTTCCACGAAACATCCAACATCTAACATCCAACATCCACGCAACGAACAAGATATATGGGTTATTGACCAAGTGTGAGGTCAAGATGGCTGGATATGGGGCGCCAAGTTCTTTTTTTGTGTGTGTTTATGGACCGAGACGAAGTCGAGGTCCATAAACTCGCAAAAAAAAAAGAACACGGGCCAATATCCAGCCATCTTGACCGAACAAACTTGGTCAATAAAGGATGTACTAAGTGGCTTTCTTGCGGGATACAGCGGGTAGTCCCGAGCGGGCAAGATGGCTCCATCGTCCCGCTCGGGTAGCCAATCACAGCGCGCGATTTGGGTCATCTTGCCTGCACGCGGAGCTAGCCATATAATAATAATAATAATAATAATAATAATAATAATAAATTATCGAGTAGAGGACTGGATGTGATGCCACCGCTCTCCCCTCTCCCTCCTTATTTGGGCCATAACCCTTATTCTCTTCGCCCTCTCAAATAAATGGTTCTTTTAATCATCATTGACAATTGGTTTTATTCAATCAAAAGGAAAACAGACACTCTTGATGGTCTTGATCTGCTTAATTCAAAATGAAGCAGAATTTGTGGCAAAAACCTAGCATTAATTAAAGCTCATTTTCATATCATAGGATTTGGACCAGAAATCGGCATAAAGCGCCACGGAAAGTCAACTTAGAAATGGTCTGTTTAGAGTGTTTGCCAAAAAAGTTATTTTTACCGATAAAGAGTAATTGTTCATGGTCTTAAGCCGTCGGCCGTCAGGAGTTTTTACAAGGATTGCTAAGAATCCTACCAAGGTGTATAAAGAAAGTGATTAGTCACTGTACTGCTCATTGAATGTCGTTAACAATCTCACCGTGCCGCACGTTGCTGCCGTGTTGTCGCCGTGGTTTGCTAACAAATTCACTAATTACAACGATCTCCTCCCTAGGTGCCAAACGTTGATTAATCAGTTAGTTATTTAGTTAGGTAGGTAGTTAGTTAGTTAACTGAGTACTGTTAAAAGCGTGTCTGCTTGTTTCGAGTTCCTTATTGTCAGTCGATCAACTGGCGAATACCGAAACAGGAGCCCGTTTCTCGAAAGACCCGGTAAGTTAACGGGCCCGGAATCAGATTTTGATATCACAGTCTCAAGAAAAGTAGGGCGTGTTCTGACGTCTGATGAACTCCATTTTGTTTCTCTAACTGATAACTTTACTGTACAATTTTCAAACCTTTTGAAACTCCCTCTATAATGGAAACCAAACAGCTTAACGGTCCCGGTAATTACCGGGAGCTTCGAGAAACGGGCCCCTGAGAAGATTAAGGATTGCTTTCAGTTTTCCGAGATAGGGACTGAAGATCGCAAGGGTGCAAGGACCCACTTAGGATACATAATATTATTATATAAACACCAGTAAAATAGCAAGTGAGCTTTAGCGCAGAAACCTCATATCTTCACACGTGAAAATAACTTGTTATCTTCACACTTGAAAAGATCACCGTCGATATTGTTACATAAGAAATCGCGCTATTTTCACTCGTGTTTATGTAATAAACAGAATATTACATGCCCGCTTGTGGATGTTAATTTTATCTTCTTGTGTTCAACTCCATATCTCACTCGCTCGCTGCGCTTACTCGTGGGATATCGAGTTGAACTCTCGAAGATAAAATTCAAACCCACGCGCGGGCATGTAATATCCTCTATTTATGAATTAGACGGTTAAACAGTGTTAAGTACTGAAGCTTTTAATGAACACAACACTTCATCGAGCAAATGGCGGACCAGATCTCCAAGACCTCTGAATCTTACGTAACAACACGTGAACGGGCAACACATGCATCCAGACTCCACGCGGGAGTAAATACACCACAAACAGGTTGAGGTAATTCCTTAGTATTGTATTGCGCATCCCTACTGCGCACGAATTTCGCGTCATTAGCGCGCGCACATGAGCGCGTGCACGTACAAAACGTAAGAGATTTCCCTCAAACTAAGCTTGAAATAAATTATCCTTCTCTTAAACGAGCACGGCGCCCCCTGTTTTTTTGCAGGTATTTGCTAAGAACAGTCTAATAAAGAACATATTTGAAGAAGAAAAAATATTTGATAGTGGAACACGATTTTTTTGGAAAATAGTTCCCAACTGGGTGTATTTTGGCGAGGACTTCAAGCTAACCACGGAACTGTTCGAAAAAGTGCAATATTCCCGCAACCAAGCAATCAAAAACAGCTTAAATGAAGCAAATACTCCTTATTTCAATAAATGAAGCTTTGCTTTCAAGATAAGACTTTGTGTCTTCCGATGCAAGACTGAACCAAGAATTGATTTTGTATGGTGATTCGAATCTGTAACCCACAACCAGTAAAAATACTCCAATTTAAGAGCCCGCTGACGTGTAAACAAGCACGGTGTAGAACAATTTCAAGAGAATTACCTTAAAGTGGTAGGCCGAAAATCATTAAACAAATAAGTTGGGGAGCGACTTGGTTGGAATTCACGATCAGTAGCAGATAATGATACCCACAGGTATTCACTAACGGCGACGAGGAAGGAGAAAACATCAAAATCTCAGGGCCGCAGATAATAATATAGGCAGACCGGGGCTTTTGCCTCGGTCATTGGTTTTTTCGTTTTTGTTGTTAATAGTCATTGTAATCACCCTTAAGACGTAGGAAAAGAGTTTGACCAAGAACATTGCCTCAGTCATGTTCCTATGGCCCCGAAAGATATTATCATAGTTTGGTGTGCAACACATAATGATGGTGGGAGCTTAATTAAACCGCTTAGAGCGGAAGTAAATTATCAATTTTACCTTTTACCTCAGTGTTGAATAGCGCATTCCTACTGCGCACGAATTTCGCGCCATGAGCGCGCGCAAATGAGCGCGTGCACGCTCACAACGAAAGAAATTTCCCTCTAGCTAATCTCGATAGCAAGGTAACCTATAATTTTTACTACATAATAATAGTGTACCTATTACTCTCCTTAACTTTAAAAATACTGAATTTAAAAAATGATCGGAAGGAAAAAAAAGATATTGGTGAAAGAACACACAAAACTGTTACTCTGTGATGCAAATTAGGGGACTTCAGATTTCAGTACGAGTACGAGATCGAGTACGAGAACGACTTTTCAATTCTAGTTTGCAGGCTCCACGTTATCATAACACAGTCCCATCTCATCTCATGAGCTACCCTCTCTACCTAAATACCAGCATGTAGAGCGAGGACTCTGGAAACATCACTGGTTTGAAATTCGAAACTCGCACTCGTAGTTAGTCTCGTACTCGTAGTCCAATCTGAAGGTTCCTATGACCGCGAAGACAACGACTCTACGAAAGCTTTACGTCCAAGTCGTTAAATTGAATAATGAAATTTATCGGAAGAAAGATATAGGTGAAAGAGTGCACAAAACCCTGTGATGCAAATTATGACCGCGAAGTCAACGACTCAAGTCGTTTCAAATAGTAATAAACTGTGTTTCTAGCTACCGCAAAATGTAACGTGGATCGATGAATAACGTGGTGACTAGCATGAGTAAAGGCATTAATGAGGTAACATTGACCCATCGCATCTCTAAAGCGAGAATGACGACCAATCATTTTTATTGTCTTTTTTCGAAACAGTGTTTGGTAGAGAACATTCAGGGAAACTTTAAAAAAATTCATTGCCAAACTTTATAGCTGAGGAATCACCTTAATGAAAATGAATCGAATACTAAAAAGTACGGGGTGAAAAACATACAAGTCTACTGTAAGATAAGAAATTGCACTAAATTAAACAATACAATTAATTTATATCAATTCCGAGGAAGAGTGAAAGTTACGAAGAGAAAAATATATTTTTCATTTTTATTGTCTTTTTTCGAAACAGTGTTTGGTAGAGAACATTCAGGGAAATGTGAGTAGGATTAGGAATTAC
>CM042754.1:12394214-12421714 GCA_022496165.2 Catalaphyllia jardinei
ATGTTTTGCTGTTTAGTATCGCTGAGTATTTTTATGAGTTGTGTCGTATTTTGGTGAGCCCGTAGGGCGAGTCAAAATACAAACAACGAGTAAAAATTCTCACCGATACTACACAACAAAACGTCTAATAAGAGATTTATTATTCAACACGCCAAAGTTTTATGTTCGTGTGGGCGAATTTCGACGATATCTATTTACGCGGAATGTGTGACAGAAGTATGCGAAGCGGAAAGGAATTGGCGCGGGGAATCCAGCTAACTGATTTGTCCACAGCAAACAAACTTGTATAACCGGTCCTCTGGAGTACAGAGGACTGGTTATACTCGTTTTGGGCGTTATTTGTACTCTACGAGGTGCAGTTGGATAATAAAAGTTGAAATGAACTGTTATATTCTACTCTTTTACGCTGAATTAATAGAAAAACTAGTCAGACCCTCCAAGAGCGTGACAGACAGGCGTGACCATGGTTTTTACATAGTCACTTGGCTCATACATAGTTAACGGTAACCTGATCACTTTTGACGCACAGAACTAGAGAAAGCAAACATCGATCCTCCTCTTAAAACGTGACAGTGCTACTATATTTCCAATATGCACTTGAAATGTCCTAGCCAAAGGAGGACATTTCACCTATCCCAAGATGCTTTGCGCCAAACTATATTATCAATGTGTTGTGGTCACGTGGTAATATCATTTCAACATGGATGCGTTAGAGATGAACAAGCGTGGCAAGCGCCAGTTTTTAGCAAGTCAAACCTTTTATATGTATACTGCGTCGACTTGGAGCATGTTTCAGAGGTAACGATACCCAGCTTACCTAAAACTTAAATGTTTGTTTGGGCATGTCAGTTTTCCTAGAACATGCACTCTCGGAACGGCGGATGGTGGTTTTCCCTCAGTGCAATCGAGTGCTCGATAAGCTGAAAGATGTGACATCTCCTTGTGTAATCAAGATAATCTCTAGCGTTATTTTCCAGGTAATGATATTGTAATGTTGTAGCCGATTTGCTATCTTCGATTTCGACTTAAATGCTGCGAGATATTTTCGCCATTTCCCCAAACTGAATACGAATAATTTTTTTTTGGCAGATTTACCCAGATGAAATTGAAGATGATGGCGAGGTGATGCTGATATGGGATTTTGCAATAACAGATCTATCTTTTACTGCCTCGCATTGTGCAGTAAAAGCAAAGATTCCGTTGTCCGTTTCTCCGATTGATTCTGTTATGCCTCCTCTTGACCTGAGCCGGCTGACTTGTAATTGCGTGAACTCTTCAAATGGGAAAATTCTGTCGCGTACCGAATCAAGAACCATTTCCGAAATTAATATTCAGAAGCTCTCCTTATTGGATATCGACGAAGACGAAGAAAAAGCTTTTCAAGAAGAGGAAGAAGACAAGGAAGAAGACAAGGAAGAAGAAGAGGGAGAGGACGATGACGACTTCGCTGATGCCAGTGGCTTAAGCAGCAAGGAGTTGTTCGCACCTGAAAGCACTGAATGCTCGTCAACAGAGCCACTCTACACAGAAACTTTCACATTGAAAGGCAGCTCATTTCACGAGCATTTACAGAGAACTCTGAAGAGCTGCAAAGATAAAATGATCAACAAGGAGACAATTTTAATCAGACTTGGCAAAGAACCGGTGAACAGAAGAGATGAAAATGCTATATTAGTCCATGCTTGTCCTGGTGATACATGGGAACCAATTGGGTACATTCCTGGCGTGAAAGTTCTCAAAGTTACGAAGGCCATTGATAATAATGAAATAACAAATATGTCACTTCTTTCAGTAAAATATCAATACGTTTTTTCAATATCAAGTTTTAAGTACTTTGCAATAGTGACAATTTCAAAGAAAGGAAGATGGGCAAAAAACAGGGACAACTACAAATATAATGAAACTATCTAGGGTGGCTTCTGCATTGTTGTCAATAATACATGTAATATTCACTAGACTATGTTTTGTTTGTAGACTTCAATTAATCCCAAGGTTTGATTCACCTGTTTCTTTTAACTTTACAGCTGCTGCAAATTCGTTGCTTTGGCAGCCAAACACTAATATATTATTCTAACAATGGGGCAAATCGAACATACTCAGCTGTTACAGCCCGAAGTAAAAGCCCTACAAGCCCATTTTCAAATAGTTGAAAATGTCTGTTTTCTATTGCTTGTTATCTTTTACACACGACTTGCAAGTTTCCTACATTTGTATTCATTTATTGTTGAGAAATTTTCCTGCCAACAAATGGAAAATTACCTCTTCATGTGTTCGGTTACTCCATGTAATAACAGTATGTCCAGTCCACACTTTGTTTTTTTTCGGTATAGACTTAAGAGTCTCAAAAAAGCAACACTTTAATATGGTGAATTACTGTTTGTGTAGTTCCAGGAAATATCCACACCCCCACCACAGAGAGTCTCTGGAAATTCTAAGGTGGATTGGGGCCCTAAAGTAATGGAGGGATAATCAGGGGGGAGGGGGTTCAAACCAAATACCTCTCCATGGGATGGGGGAGATGAACATTTTCTGGAACAACACATTGCTTAAAGTGCACCTAACATCAAAAAATTTTTTGGCTTAAATACATCTTTGCACCTCTTCGAAATACACTGCACCTTTTTAAACAACCTTTTTACAAGTTGTAAAAGTTACGAAATCAAGCCATCATCTGTCCCACAACTGAGCTAGCAAGGGGCATGGGTCTATTCCTTGTTAGACATTGCAAGCTTCTTTGCATGCATGTTTACAAAGACTAACTACAATGCAAACAAGGAATAGACCATGCCCCTAACTAGCTCGGTCGTGGGACAGATGATGATTATTAGTTAAAAAGGGGCAAAAAGGTGCAACACGTTTTAAACAGTGGCAAAGATCTATTTGAGCAAAAAAAAAAAAATTGTGTTTAGGTGCAATTTAAAAATATTTAATGCCTTTAATAGTGGTCACAAAACTATTAAGAACATCCAATATATGCAATCTTGATACCTCAGGCCAGGATTCAGTGACTATGTTGTGTTCAAAGTGAATCCTTTTCAAAAGATGTTTCAAGGGCTATGTGGCACCCACTGGCAGTTTTGTTTACAGAGATGAAAAATACAATACAACTTAACTTTATAATTCTGATGCAATGTACAGAGTTTTATTATTTATGTACAATAAATTACAATACACAGCATTGCGTTGTATTTTATGATTAAAATCCATCAACATTTATACATGTAAGTTTCCTTCCTTTATCAATTACCTGATTTACTTCACAAAACAGGGGTTTCAATGAAATTTCAAGTATGTGGCTGGTTTGAGTAGAGTACCCAACTTTATCAACAAGGGGTTAAAAGAATCTTTATGTTATTACTCCAATTTAAGGCACAAAATAGCCCACTTCTCTGAGGGAAATAGCCGACATTTGTGTCAGTTGTAAGTGCTTATTGAAATTACTGCAAGTGCACAAATTGGGACCACATACCAAATAAATTCTGTTGCCAAACATTGCACCATTACAGCATACACTAGCCTGCACTACAGGAGCAGTGCCAATTTGATAAAAAAAAAACATTACAGCAAAAACAATATCTTTTAACATCACAACAAATACTTTCTCCCACTCAAGGATTAGGGGGTGGTGCTAGGTAATTCCCTGGCCTATGAAATGATTGCCTAATTGTTTGCCTGTGACGAGCTGGGAGATGAGCTCTGTCTACAACAAATATAGAACTATCTTCACGTTGATTGATCCGTAATCTGTGCAGGCGAAGAGGGTGATTCCGTGCATCTACCTCCTCATCAATCTCAGGCCTTTCATCAAATGATGGGTAAACATCATCAGAAAAACGCTCATTAAGAGTCCAGTAATAGAAAGGAAGATCCATGTCCATTCTTTTGGTGAATTCCCTGTTAGAAGGAACAACAATTTATTGTCATCGAAGAGGCTAACTATTCATCAAGTCTATTGGAATGTAAATGTCTGATTTAACAGAGTCTGTTCCCCTGAAACACAGATTTACTCCAAAACTGTCTTCTGAAAGGCTATGTTTGAACATATGTGATGACTAAAAAAATTCAATTACCTTCTGCGCGGGACTTAAGCTTTGTTGAAATCCAAGCGATCGACGAACTGGTGATTCTTCCTGGGTGCATTTGACTTCGCGAGATTTCTTCTCGGCTGGCTTATGTGGTGTGTTGCCAGTTTCCACGTGCGATCGCTTATGCGAATCTTCCATCGGCCTATAACAATACAATTTTATGTTAAATAACGACATCGGAACAGTTTACAATCTGAAATAATCAAATTATTCGAAGTACATAAAGAGAAAGAGCGCATACAAATCCAAATGAAGGTAAAACAAGCGAGAGATCGACCAAATTGGCGCCATGTTCGCGGCATTTCGTTCACCGAATCTGACACCTTCATCTTGCATTTTGGCGGACAAACAGCAGAAAGTTTGAAATTTTCACAACGGTCAAACCAGTCTAAATCGCGAACTCGAAAGAGGTCGGAGCGCTGATCTAGCATAACTAATCCCTTGGCTATAAATATTAATGGTTTATTACACGAAAACTCAACCACATCAATATACACTCACCCGATTGTTCGAAGTCATCGGAGCATGTGTCTATTTGCTTGAACAAAGACAGTTACAAAAGGATGTTCTGGCTAGAAGGACAAAACATAAATTGGACAATAAACTGGATAATAATGTTCATTAAACATCAAAGAAGGAATGGGCGTACCGAAACTTACCTGGATAAAAGAAGTCGCGTATATTTCCGTGAATGAAAAATGGCTTCGATACCGTAAAATGCTCGTTTCACCGTGACGTGAAGATGACTAAATTGCCGCAAAGCGTCTTGGGATAGGTGAAATGTCCTCCTTTGTCCCAGCCCAATCTTCCAAGCCAGCTCTTCTGATCTAACCCAGAAATAGAATTAGTTTGCTTCATCGTGTCGTAACATTATGTTTTTACAGAAGCATATTACCCAGGTGATATGCTTTTGGCTTTATGTCTGACATGCAGCAGACACTCCTTTTAACTGCTTTCCTCTATTCTGATTTTTTTTGTTTCTAGACTCCTCAGCCATGGGAAAATCCACTCCTGTTCAAGGCGTTTTTCATGTTGACGTTGGCAGATACACTCTCAATTTTTATGACGCTCAACGTATTTGCGAAATCAACGGAGCAAAATTAGCAACCTATAACCAGCTATATGCAGCTTGGGAGAAAGGCCTTCAGAATTGTTCGTAAGTTAATCTTGTTATTGGTTTGTTTAAAGTACTTTCGGCTACTTGTACTCCTGACAATAGATTTGACAGTCTGTGATCCCGCGAAGATTTATATTCGATATCCCTTTGGCATTAGTCGAGGATGGATGGAAAAGGAAGCGGCAAGAGAGATGATAAAAGAGGGAGGTGAGGAGAGGCTCCGACATCCCAGACCCTCCCACGCATTTTTTGTGACGTCTCTCCGTCCGATAGATTTTGTCCAAATTTGGTGCGACTAACGTTTTATGGTGGCCGAACACAGTTTTTGCGCGCGCTCTTGCTGATGCGATTCAGGGCCTGCACAAAGGAATGATCAGCGGTCATCTTATTTGGTAAATGCCTGCACTATCGCTCCTATTTTTCTTCATCGATTTAACGCAATGTTTTGATAGTTTTAGTCTTTTATTACAAAGATACGTATGTTAGAAAACGTATCGATACAAAGAACCCAGCATTTGTCAGATTTTTTCTTTGTAACCAAAGGAGTCCAGTTAATTGCAGCGCATGTGTAGTACGTCCAAAAATTGCGAATGAATTCGGAATAGCTTTCTCGGAATTACGCTTACTTGTCGAGAACCACTCGTTAGAATTTCACAAAAATTAGTGAGAAATTTCATTATGAAATATATACAGATACCGGAGTAACTTGAGTATTGAAAAAACAAACTTTAACCGAGGAAATTTTAGATATTCCAGTGAACCATCAACAAGGAATAGTTTAAGATCTCTCTGTTAAATTATTATTAAAGTAGAGTTAACCTGTGAGCATCGTTACATGCTCGTTGCAAGTAAATTGTAAAGAAAATCAAACCATCAGATTTTGTGACCAAAGGATCAAGGGTTAGGAGAACATGCAGGTTGTATGAAATACAGGCATAAAAACCTTTTTTCGGCCACCTTAAAAACTACTCGGGCCATATTATTTTGCGCCAAACATGTTCCAAACTCCAAAATGAGAGCATTGAAGACAGTGAAGTGGATAATCGCTTGGAAAAAAGGATTCCAATTTAGTTGCACGTTTTTCACCTTTCCGTCAATTTCGAATCAGATGGAATGACGTCACATAAACACGGCCCGGCTACCAAGACGGTTTTAAAATGACGGCCTCCGAGGTCGATTATTTCAAGACGAATTTCTTCTTGATAGTGGGCCCTTAAAAGGCTGAACCTTCGGGGAGTGGTAAAGTTGAATTTTATGCTTGCTATTGGCGAAGACAAGAGTGACCTTCTCCTTAAAACTAATAAATAAAGATTAATGATTAGATATTCAGACTTTTAAACTAAAAATTCTGTTAAGTAAATCAGGAAATGTTTGTTGGCAAAACTATATCCAATAGCTACAGGGTACACTAAAATGTACTATTAACATTCAATGGCTCAATATATAAAGGCCCACAGGCGATTTTTTCTCGCAGCAACTCGATGCAATTTTTGTCGCACTAAAGTTGCAACTTCAAAATCGCACGTGTAAACCAATTACGAAACAACATGTTTGAAACTTGATGCAACTTAAGCGCGACAAAAATTGCATCGAGTTGCCGCAACAAAAATCTCCTGTATAAACGGGCCTTAATGCAGCACACATGACCACAGCGAAATCCTTTCATAAAAAATTCAACTTTTGAATTTCTGTCACGCTTTACCACGCTTATATCGAATTCAGTTAGTATCTGGACTGTGTTTTTTTTCCTAACAGCAGAGTGGCTGGTTTCACTATGTTTAGGTGGCGCAAAAACTCTTATGGTTCATGTATACTTGACTTTTAATTATAGTGAAGTGTAGACTCAGTTATATTAATTGCGCATAAATATAACTCACAATATATGGGTGAATGTGGGTTACTTTATAAGGCTCCCTACACTGTGGACTCCCTTGCACGGGGTAAGTGCCTAGCTCTGAGCAAATTGGGAACGTGCCTACCCTAGTCGATTATTTTTTAGTACCTTTTTTTACCACTGGGAAGTTTAGCCATTGTTGACGGTTGTTATTTTTCTTTCTTCATTACTATGTAGGTTTGGTTGGCTTGCCGATGGCACCTCCCGGTATCCAATGCAAGAGATAACACCTGGCTGTGGAAATAATATTGGCATTGTAGGAGCACCTATAGTTAGAGACAAACTCAGCGATAAATACAACGCTTGGTGTTATACTGAATGAGGAATGGAAGGTTTGATTACTCGACCCAGACCGACCGACCGACAGAGATTCAAGTGAACGACATATATCTTTGACATCATAATCTTCTTGATATTTAATCTCTAAAATTTTGTACTACCTCGAGACCGACTCAGCACGGGCTTATTTTCATCTTTTCGTGTGGCATGGTTGTACTACAAGTTGTCAAGAGTTAAAGAAAAAGTTGTGCGGTGTTCAATATTATGCTTTTAATCTTTTGCCTTTCTCGCAAAATCTCTTTTAACAAATAAAAAATAATACCATTGCCATAATAATATTGTAATAATTTTGGATCACGCCACAATATGGTGAGAGTTCAAGATTATAAAAGCACTTTTCTGGGGCTGGCTTTTCGAGAGTGTTTTTCTTTCTTTTAGACTTATATTGTTGTTGTAAATAAGTTAGCAGAAGCATATAGCAAGTGTATATTGATTGCGTTAAAATAAGTTTCTTTTTAATAAGCCATTTGCGAGTTTTCTTGTGCCTCTGTTTCAAAACGAGTCTAAGTGCGAAACCTTTCATATGAAAATGAGTTCTGCATGCAGTTTTATTTTCAAGCAAATCAAAGTCATTTTCATAAGAATGGTTTCGCACTTAGACTCGCTTTGAAACAGAGGCACAAGGGAACTCGGACATGGCCTATCATTTGTTGTTCCAACAGAAGGAAATTAATGACTTAACGTTAGTTATGTTTGGATTGAATTGAATATCTTTTGGCAGGCATGAGCTGGATATTGACCTTTATTTGAAATATTTGTTTCCTTTGTTTCAGTAGCATGCCTGTAAACTAGCTAAGCTCAGTATTTGTATAACTAAGTGCCGACCACTATAAATAAGATTTACCTTTTTTTAATTTTAATTTTGCATAACATTTACTTGCAAAAACGTAAGTACAAAAAAAAACAAAACAAAAACAAGTAATCATGGACAAGAGTCCACTGCTTTGTGTGATATATTTCTCCAACTCCTTAATAAGTCTTAAGGAAAGTAAGGTAAGACCTTTATTTAGACACGGTATTTCCTTCAGGACTTAAAATTATTGAATTAATCTAACTACCTAACTAAAATTATTAACAACTACTACAATAAGAGAACTGATAAAAACCTGCTTTACGAAGAAACAGTGTATAAAAACAAAATAAAAGTTACGTAAATCAACTATCAAAATCATATAGTTTTTTTTTAACTTGGATATAAAATACATTAAGAGAGAGGGACTGACGCATATCCAAGGGTAAGCCATTGCACAGCACAGCACCGCTGTATGACTAACTTCTTTTCCAATAATTAGTGCGAGGCTGTGGAATGGCAAGCGAAGAGTCACTCTCTATTAATTAAATTATAGGTGAAGGTATCTGCACGGAAGACAAAGTGCGAACTAAGATAACCTGGAACCATTCTATTCACGATTTTGCACATCATTATAGACTTATCAACAAGGCGTTGGCGGTCCAGTTTAACCCAGTTAACCATTCGTAGCAACTCATCAGTACTGCGAACGTAATTTGAAAAAGTTATGACACGTGCAGCAGGATTTTGTAATTTTGAAAAAAAATCCACAGCTTCGAAGGAGGTCTGGATACCCCGTCTTTATTAGCATAGATTCTGAAAGATTTACTTATGCTCTAATCACCCTGAAACGATTATAAAATATTTTGTAACAAACACAGCATCAGGGCATCTCGTTTATTGATGGCGGATACAGCGAGCGTTACACCATCAAAAGGCAAAAACAGCGACGAATAAACTCTAAAGCAAGGTATTTACATCATCATTATCATCATCATTTACATCAAAGTTGAAAGAGATGCCTTCGAATGGCTCTTGCATAACTTACAAAATCTTAAATAGCCTAATAGGCCCAAGAGACTCAACATACCTGCTAGCACATCTAAAACACTTTACACAACAAACATACCCCAGTGTCAGTAGCGAAACGTTACAAAATATATTTATACTCTAATCACCCTGAAACGATTATGAAATATTTTGTAACTAATCTTAATAAACACAAGCACAGCATCAGGGGCGGGCATCTCGTTCATAGATGTCCGCTTCGAAAATAAAGAAAGAGAACAAGGAGACTAAGTATACAAACTTCTCGACACTGAAAGTAAAGATTCTAAATTATCCTTAATATAACCGTCCTTGGCTTAATTAGTCTTCCATCTGCCACGACGTTTAAAGAGTCGATCACTGACGCCAGCCCAGTATATTCCATAACAGACAGACTCAAGTGCGGAGCAGGGGTAACCCTGCTGAAGCAGAAACTCCAAGTAAAGAGAAACGGTCATCTCATCAGAAGGCAGGCAATTAACTTCCTCAAAACTAGAAGACCACTCTCTAAAATTCTGAAAAGCTCTTGAATACCGGTCCGTTGTAGCTGGGGCCTTTGCTGTAGCGGCACGCAATGGAAGGCCTTCGGCTAACTTGTGAAGCTCTGGATCTCTTAAGTGGGCAACCTTTGAGGCAAACGCACGTCCACCTTGTAGACGAGGAAAACAACAACAAGAAATGTCAGAACAAACAGAAAATAGCGCAAAAACAACGCAAGTTTAAAACATAAGGAGGGACCAGTGGCCAAATGGTGAACTCAGCACAACTATAAGCGGGCAGTCCCGCACATAGATGACATGGCCCAACAGCCTAAAAAAATGTCATCACTCGTTGCTAACGAACAGTAAACGGGCAGTCTCGCGTGACATGGCCCAGCGGCCTCGCCACATGGCGTCTCATCAACAAATTCTACTAGACACTATACTGTACAGTTCCATCAAGCAGCAGAAAAAACACTGGGGTACTAAAATTCTCTGAGTCAAAGAGGGAACTATTATTTGCCCCTTGGAAATAAACATCTTTACCGTTCTCAACAAAGAGAAAATCCATGACAAATGATCTGAAAATCCCCCTACGTTCCACCAAAAAGGGCCAAAAAGGGGCTGAAGGCCAATAAGGAATAACTAGAATTCCTCTACATCAACAAAAACATATATACATGACGGACGACTTTAATAACTAACAAAACAGGTGGCACCAGCCAACAGGTTTCTCCCACCCAACTGATCGCTAAGGAATCCAGGCCCAGAGAATCAGGATTAAAGAAGTTCGAGTAGTGGTTTTCGTAACTAGCGAAACAGTCTGCTAAACAAGGACTCAAATGAGAGTTGACTACATAAAAATAGGAATCTTTAAGTCCAGTTCATCACAGTCGACAATCTTGCTCAAGTAGTCAGCTTTCTCATTTAATGAACGACGTATTCACTCAGCCTCGATTTCGATATTATAGCGGAGCTCCGGCGGCCCGAAAGGCCGCCAAGCGGAGCCCCATAACCACATAGGAAAAAGAAACCCATGTATTGATTTTCGCATGGTTATCATGAACAGTGGTATTACTCGTGGGCGCGTGCGCACGACGGCGACGACCACGACGACGGCGACGATGCAGTCGCACAACATGGCGGCCAGACTTGCAGCCTTAGTTTACTGCATACTTCTTTGTTATGAGCAATTGACACCTGTCAAAACAAGGTATCTGCTGACCATTATGATGTGACCATATCGCGGGCGCAAGTCTACAACTCATCGAAGTCGCGTGCTTTTTGAAGGTGACCGTTGACCAAATGCTGGTTTTTGATTAGATCGCGGGCTCGTGTCAGGTTAAATTGTTGAAAACAGTTCAGGATTGTTCGGAAGTCAGCTAACGCTAGCCTAGGATAAACTTTATCCGAATTATAACGTTTTCTTCTATACAAATGTTTTTTCCTGCTTTGTTTTGTGTTTATAAAACTCAAAACAGAAAACCTCACCTCAGTTACAGAACTCAAATCAAAATTGTACCTTTTCCTGGGTTAACTTCATTGGGTTCTTAACAACCTGGCCAAGGAACTACGCTTTTACGCTGGCCTAAATCTATATATGATGCTTTGGCGGTATAGAATATATCAACCGCAAATTTATGCAAATGCCAATTCATACTACCAGATTCGACTATCAATGGAACGGCTTGGTTATCAGTAAGCCACTTAACAGAGCAACCTGAAAGAAGATGTGCAAAACATAATGCAAAACTAACACAGTGGAGTTCTCTCCACGTGGAACTCTGTTTCATCTGCAGAGAATCCCAGTTCTTGTGCGAAACAGGCATGTCGTCAATGGCAACATAAGCAGCGCACCCAACAGCGCTAGCATTTGAATAAAAAAAACGAGATGTTCTACGAACAGCGTCTGCAAAAGACTTAGAATTGAGAACTCTAACTCCTTGCGAGCACAGGGATCCAAATCAACTCGAGACTCCCACCCCTCTCTACGGTCAAGTGCCCTTGAAGACTCTTAGTCATAAGTTTGCACACATTACCGAAAACAAGCATATTCGAAACAATACTACCCGTGACAAATGCCAGCTGCCTGGCACGTAGATTACTCTCGGGGAGTGCATTATCGATACTAACAAGAAACTTGTCAATTTTGTGCTGAAGCACATTCAGCAAGTTATCCTTTAAATCCCAGCGGTAGGGAATTTGTAAAAGCGAGTTAACCCATCTCTGGACCAGGAAAAGCCAAAAACTCTTGGTCTGGCAGGAAAATATCTATATGATGATAACCCGATTGATGTCAAAAGAAAAAAGCCAATTCTGGGAACTATCAACAAAACTAAAAAGCATGGTTTTGGATTTCATAACAAAATAATTGGGATGCCTTTTCTTGACATTAGATTGTACAGAAACTGATAAGGGGTTAACCATAGTTGGGGCAGACTCGCATTGAACCACTGATCCTGTAGCCAGGAGATCCGAAATAGCCTTCCCTACAAAATCGCTGTACTGAATAGCTAGCTGAGAGATTGTTGCAAAAATAAGCTGAGGGTGGGGTGTGAATAAAAGGAATCTTATACCCGCCTAAAATGGTATCACGAATAAACCGGGAAGCCCCTATATGTTACCAGAAAGCTACATTAAGCTTAAGATTGCCTTTACTTTAACAATAGGTGTTTCATCCTGATAATCAGCGCTAAAACAACTGTCAAGTGAATCAGAAGATTAGGCAAAGTTAACGGTGAGTTCAACTGGATCAAAATCGCCTAAACATTTGAGTAAATAAATTAAATCATACTCATCTTGTCCTAGTCTCTGGAAAACGGCTTGATAATTATCATCAGTTTGAATTTTTACTGCTTGGGACGGCTGAAGCGGTTCCCCTAAAACGGCTTGGACAGGAGGAAGAGTCGCAAGTGGCCTCTTTGTCCACAACTAAAGCACTTGGGTGTCGGCTGAGGGTGACGTCCTCGAAAGGACTGCATACGAAAAACAGGCTGACTAGAAGTAAACGAACTGCCAGTGGACAAACCAGGAGATGGAGCTTCGCTAGTTTTAGAGTGGGAAGTTGTAGAGCGAGGCCGGCTGAACGCATCTTTACGCTTCTTCTCCCGAATCCTGACCAGCGCTCGCCTCTCGGCTGATCGGGGTTTTTCTCGTCCTCTGAATCCACGGCGAGTTCATCTGATTCATCTTCCTCAACGGCTGTCCAGCCCGCGGGGCTCTTGTCCGCAAAACGAATTAACTTGTTACGTTCAATTATGAGTTGTGGTAGGTCTTCTTTCAGTTGCGCCTGCCTGTACAATGCTCCCGAGCTACTGAACTTCTAACAGAATGGAAACGCTTATAACGGTACTTGATGATGAAAGGGAAACTTAGTCCAGGATTTCTTTGCGTAAACAGGAGTTAATTTAGCCTTTTTGTTCGTTGACTTGAAGCCTTCTTATACGTGTATCAGGAGGAATCTTTGTCTATTTTTCTCTTTTTTACTCGCTGAACGCGTGAACACTTGCTGCCAAGATGTCGCGACAACGTCTGCTTTTCCTCGGTTACCATGGGTTACTGAGCTAAACCATTCCTGATGAGGCGTTTAACTGCCGACAAACCAAGGTTGGCTTACTTTTCATTTTGCCGCCATTTACCGTGGTTTCTTACTGTGTTTACACGACTAAAAATTGCACTTCAGTAAGTAAAAAAAAAAAAATCAAGGTAAACATCCCTCGTGAAAACACGGGCTTAGTTAGCCCAAGCTCTGTTGCTAAAAGTACTTTTGTTCGTATTGTGTGATCGTCCGGGTGAATGTAGTTCTGAAAAGAACTGTTGTTGGTGACTGACGTTTCGACAACCTGAACGTCGGTTTTCTGTACACTGTTGTTCGCAGTTCGTTGTTGTCACGGCTTACCAAACAGTCTAGAAAAGGAACAACAGTGTACAGAAAACCGAAGCATACCGACAGATTACTTGACGAATCATCCTACAACCCGACTTCACACAAAGAGACGAGACGAGCGCAACTAGTTTGCGATACACCGACAGCTTTGCGATATACCTTGAACGTGTTTTTATCAAAAACAACTACAACGCTGACAAAAACAACAACAACGCCGAAACATTTTCCGACTTACTGAAACTGACGCAACGAACAAGAACCCGACACCTGTTACAACAGTGACTATACCTTACATTAAGGACACTTCTGAGACCATCTCACGGATCTTACAGCCCTACAACATCCGTGTAGCCCACAAACCTACAACTACGTTACGGCACTTACTGACCAATGTTAAAGACTGAGACGAACCCAACAACAGACAGGGAGCTGTTTACAAGATCAAATGCTCCGACTGCCAGGCCTTCCTACATTGGTGAGACTGGCAGAAACCTTAACACGAGGCTGACTGAACACAAACGAGCCACGAGAAATGGTGATGTCACGAGAAATGGTGATGTCAACAATCACATTGCTGTGCATCATCAACTGGCAAACCACAACATTGACTGGAACTCTGCTCAATGCTTAACCTACAGTACCCAACCGGGAACCGAACACCCGCGATCAGTTTTAAGTTCAAATCTCCAACTTTTGTTATTCCCAGTTTCACTGTCCGTGAGTGTAAGTTCCATTTTTTTTAGAGCTTTTCACTGAAATTAAACAACAGTTCTTATCGGAATTGTTTTCTTTGTTCGGTCTTTGAGATGTTGTCGAAAGTGGCCAGGCAAGACGAGGATTTTTTGAGAATAACAAACGTTGGAGATTTGAACTTAAAACTGATCGCGGGTGTTCGGTTTCCGGTTGGGTCAAATCAAACACAGTAGTCCCTTCCGTGTTGATTAACGAGTCTCAAATAGTACGGCCCCTCCCTCGGCAAGTGCTATTTTGTCGGGCGGGGTACGGTCGCTAAGCTTGAAATTCAAATCGCGTAGTAAAACCATCGGGGACACGGTTCATGGCGGAGCGAAAAGGTCAAGTATATGCTGATAATTGAGCAGCTCTCGTGCAGTTGCGATGGGTTTTGGAAGCCAGTGAGCACTATCCAGGAAACCACGGAATATATGGTTCAGCTGATCGTAATTTGGAGCGGATCTGTCGATTATTCGGGAATTTATTGAGCTTCGCGTGGAGATGGTCTGTTGACTATATAGCCAGCCTTTACTTCTTTTATGGTAGAAGATACCTCTTATTGCAAAAAGCGAGAAAATGCCGTTTAAACCAGCCAGGATGAACAAGGAGGCATTCAGCTAAAGGTATGCAGGTTGTGTCTTACAATATTTCGATTTTTAAACACCATTTGGACCCTTATTATAATTCTAAGATAACAGCTCCCACGCGGCCATGGTGGCTAGCGAACTAGCTGAGAAAACGCAATAAAATAGACCAGATGTTGGCCAGGACAAGTAGTAATTGATAAATATTTTGACTCCTTTGCAGTTAATTTTGCTTGTAACTTCACATGCACATATTCGGCTCTGTTGTTTATAAATTAACTCCACTAACAGTACGTCTGGGCTGCCTGTGACAAAAGCGACACGCGAGAACACAGGGACCGCGGTCCATTTTAAAGTGGCAGGGCTTAAAAAAATCTGGCCAATACAAAAAAGGGCTAAGGTCGGAATGCCGTCTTTTCTTGGTGGGATTTTTAATGAAGAGAAAACTTTTTTTAATTGTTATGTCAGCAGTTGATAGCGGAGGTTCAAAAAGAATAAGAGAACAACAAAAAGCAAGAATTAACAGGTGAAGAAGTAGCGAAGAAGATGGCGAAAGAGAGCGGGCCGTGAATTGCCGTGAGGGGAAAATAGCGAGCAATACTGTGAAACAAAAATAATGAAGAAACACTATGGTCACCGCACGGTTTAGGAGAACTAGGAAAAGCACTTTCCTTGCCTTAACCTAATATGTTTTCCATTCTAGAAACAAGGAAGAAATTATCTGGTTCGCTGAAGCATCCATTCTGGTACATAAAACACAAAAATAGCAGTATAACAAGCAGAAATTTTATTACCTAACAACAGCTCAAACACTCAATACTTTTCTTTTTAATTATTTATACTGGTCCAACAGAAGGAAATTAAATTAAATTGAATTAATGCACTCCTCCTAAAGTCAGTTATGCAGTTTGGGTTGAGCCTTATATATCTTTGGGTAGACATGTGCTGGATTTTCACAATACATTAAGTCATGCAGTTCAAACTAGCTCTCGTCCTTGTGTAATTTTACTTTTTCTCATTTTTTTAGAATTTATTTTATTTTATTTTTTATTGTTTCAAGTTGCAGCTTGCGTGTAATGAATTGCCTTTGTTGCCCCTTCAAGTAAACTCTGGCTTCCCACAAGGTATTCAGGATTACTGGTACCAAAACAGAGCCAACTTAAATAATTATATATATAAACCACAAGATATAAATATAGCTCAGGGCCGGGTTGTTCAAAGCCCGATTAAGCTAACCCACGGTTAGCAAGAATTTTGATTTCAGTTTTGTAACTTTTTGATGAGGTGTTTTGTTTATATTGTTTGCCTTTCAGATTTTAGCTGTAGTAATCTCAAACTACACCAAACATTAGAGGTGAAAAACATTTTTAAATGAGAAAACGTTATGCTTCAGTTAACGTTTAACCCTGGGTTAACGTTAACCGGCTTTCGAACAACCCGGCCCAAAACGCAATTCGATCAATCAGTCAAGAACAACACGAAAATAATTCTCCCTTGAAATTCCCTGCTAGTCCAATCATTGTGAATAAATAAAGAACAACATGTTATCGAGCAGCGAATATTTGTCATAATTTTCCTCTAATACAAAAAAAAGTATATTTACAGTTTTTTTGTTAATTCTTATAGGTATCTTTGAGGTAGTCCTTTACATAAGCCTTATTGACTTCCAATTCAATTTACTTATCCCTGGGATTCCTTGCCTTATACATTGATGCGTGTTTTGAATATATTTATTAAAGGCGAAAACTAAAGCAAAACCAAGAACAAAGATTTCTTCAACATTTGTAGATTTCTTTTGCGTTTTCCATAGTCTCTATCACGGAAAAAAGCTTTGTTTTCCCTTTGTTTAAACGATCCACACAGGGACTCCGCAATTGCGCATTTAATTTATCCCGTGAGATGACCAGACCTAAAAATAACAATAAAACAACGCTTTGGATTGGTTAAAGCAAATTTTATGTAAAATGCTTGTCACAACATAACACAATTCTTTAGGTCTTAATGAAAATTATCAGTAGGCAGAATGCATGGCTGCAATTCAAAGCCATTAATTTTGTTAGCTCCCGCATAACTCGGCTTAGACAACCATTGCACTTACTGAATGCATCACAGAGGAAAATCAACTGGGTGACAGAAATTGGCCAAATTTAAAAGGAAAGTTTTGGCAAAGGTGAGAGACAGATTGACGACTTTATACCTCTTTTTGTTTAAACGTATTGAGTAAAGCCATATTATATATAAACAGAGGGGCAGGTGACATTTTGTTCAAGAATTATATCGTATGCACGACAATTTTTAGGAACATGCGTATAGCTTAACATTTTTAGCATAGAAACTGCATCTTATTCATCGGATACGATCGCACAAAACAAAGGAATTTGTACAACAATTAATTCTAGGTATATCTATAAAGTTAAACATTTTGAACGTAGCGTTAACTGGATCTTGTGCATCGGAGACGATCGCATAAAACAAAGTTTGCTCTACTGTTACAGGGCTTGCACTGGATGTCTCTGTATAATTGTTCACCATGAGCGGTGAAGCGACAAGCCGACACAATTAAGTTCGAGTAAAACCGTTTAACTTTTAGATCGCTTGTTTCCTTCACAGAATAACGGAGTAAAGCCTGGAAATGTTTAACAATTCCCTATTGAAGTCGATCTTTGTTTTGGCTACCAGCCTATTCTTTGTTCTTCCTCAGCATTTAATAATGCATCACAGGAAGTTTTACAAAATGCCAAACAAGTCCTTGCTTGGGAATGTGATAGAAACGCAGAAAGTTGCGGATTTCTTTGATTGTTCTTTTCTGTGTTTGGAACACGGTCCCTTCGATTGCGTGTCTTTTAATTTTGGTAAAGTTAATGACAACGGTTACTACACATGTGAACTAAGCAACTCCGAAAGATATCTGGAGCCTCAAAAACTACAACAGCGATCCAGCTATGACTACTACGGCACCACTGTTGAGGTAAGTTGGAAACACATATCAGTTTATCAATTCGACCCACATAAATAGGGGGAAATATGAAACTTTAATCTGAGCCTATTTATTCTCTGACAATTTAACAGAATGTCCTCCAATGAGGAAATCCACATTTTTCTCATTGTTATTTGCCAGCCCTTGACACATCTATTAGGGTAAAAATAAAGCTTTTTTCTCCACCATGGAGTATGCATGTTGGGCGGTCCAATAATCACTACGAACGCCGGACAAAATTTGAGATATGTACTTTCATGCACCAAATGCTTCCCGTCAAAGCTTTCCGGAGAAAATTGAAAACAAAACAATTGCCGGTCACTTTGGGTCACTTTGAGTAAAACTAGTGCAGGGAAAATCACATGATTATGACGCTGTTAGCTTCAAATTCCTCGGTTTGAGGAGCGTTTTCGAAGCTCCATTTTCGTGACCAGGATTAGTGCAGACCAAACGGTAAGAGTAACCGTGGGAATAAAACTGTATTTTTTTTTAATTTCTCCGGTGTACATAGTCAGTGTACCGGACATGAGGTCACATTTATGGTGCCAGTCGAGACAAGTCACAAACGAAGCACTAGCCCTGCTATGAATATATATTGTCACAACACTGACATGTACAGAAAATGTGACATGACTGTCGAAACGTTTACACTAGAGGAAATTGTTCCGGATTCGTGACGAATCCGGAACTTATAATGCCGGATTGGTTTTGCTGTCTACACACAAGTGGAAGAATCCGATATATAAACTCCCCGGTTTGGTAATGACTCTGGAGATTTTGAATCTGGAATTTCAAGTGGGAACTTTGAATCCGACAACTGGGGAATCCGATGAGTTTTGTCGTGTAAACGATTTTCTCAGATTTTCTTCTCGAATCCGGATATTTCTGCCTGTGATCTTTTAAGTTTGCCGTAGAACCAAAATGGCGGATCTAGCGCTAGAGTCCATGTGGAGTCGATAGATCGAGTTACAGTCATAGCCAAATTGATGGCCAATTGATGGCGATCGCTGGTGCCTCATTCTGTTGCAGGTCGCAGACATTTATAATGGTTAAATGATTTTCCTCTGAAACCAGACCTATCGACAGAAACAATGTTGACGACCACCACACTTTCTCAGAGATGAGGATGACACGATTGATATTGATGGAAAGGAAACGTCAGACGGTCTCAACCTAACCCCAGCCTTTTTGAGCGGCACTTTGTGTCTCGTTGTCGAGGCAACAATCAGCTTGTTAACCAGTTCATCATGAATGTTTAATTTCCGGAATTGTCGTTTGTGTTAACGGTCGTGACTCCGAATAATTTAATACCCTTTCAGTATAAACTCCTACGAATCCGAATACTCCAAAATTGATGAATCCGGAAACATTTACGAATCCAGAAAAATCTCCTCTAGTGTAAACCTTACCTAAGTATACGTACATTTTCTAAACAGTCTGCGCGGGTAAAAATCTAACTCTAATATAGTTAAACTGGTTGTTTAATTAAGCTAATTTTAATAGAATCTACTCCACACTGCCACCCACAGATCATACAATAGATAAAAGAATAAAAAATTAATAAAACTTGTTGATGTTTGAAATAGCCGGGATGCAAGTTTAATGCTTCAGGCTCAAGCTGGATTTTTAATAAAAAAAAAATAGGAATTTCAATATATTTGGGTTTTACGACTGAACATGCTGTTAGATCTGCCTGGAAATAGCCTTTTTCCCTATCTGACGTTTCATTGTTAATAGTCCCTTCTCAGCCTACGGCCATGTACAAGCAGTCCGTGTAATAATGGAGGATCTTGCATACATGGTCCGCGATTGGGAGAGTTTTCCTGTCAGTGTGGCGTCGAAATTACGGTCTTACCATTCATCGATAATTTATGCAACGTCGGTACGTATAATATACTCGACTGGGACAACAGAATAATGCATTATCTACTACTATTTTATAGCTGAACTGGTGCGCGATGAAACAGACAATTCTGGCTGGTTTCCTAAGCGGTGCAAATTTCTAAATGCGACGGCTAAGACGGATTGCTCACGAAAAATAAACAGCAGTCTTCTTCTTCTTCCTCTTCTTCTACAATTTTCTTTTCTTAATTGATTAAAATATAAAGCGCCTTCATCTCGTATTTCTTTTGTTGAATTTTCTGTTGTTTTTTCACCCGCATGTTGTCGTTTTTCTTCCAGATTCCGGCTTGAGTTTGACCACTCCTGTTGAAGGTGTATTTCATGCCAGTGTTGGCAGATACAATCTCAATTTTTATGACGCACAGCGAGTGTGTGAAATCCGCGGAGCAACATTAGCAACATACGAACAGCTGTATGATGCTTGGAGTGCCGGTCTTGAGCATTGCGCGTATGTTAACCATTTTGTTCTTGTTCATTTTTTGTTCTTCTTATTATTATTTGTTTCAATCTCCGTCTGCTTTCCGTACGCCTATTTAGTATAATTACCCAGGTGATTATTAAAAATTCTCGCGGATCGAGCTCTCGTTGGTCGAAAATGACGTGAATATTCCACTAAAATCATCTCCAGCGTGGCGATTATAGGGGGAGGACAAATTTTCAAAATGGCCGCTTCGCGCTTTATCGATGTGTCTGAAGGAAAAATTACTATAATTTTAAAAAAATACTGCTCCAAGAAACACCAAACATGCAACAAAGCCCGGACGGATAATTGACAAAGGTAAGATGCGAAAATTGTGCCAAATATAATAAAGACACCGTTTAAATTCCCTTGGAAATGTCGCTTATGCCGATAAAAAAAGCAACTATTAAATTCCTCCAACACTTTATTTCTCTAACAGAATAGTTTCAACAGCAAACTGAATTTATCACTGCCTTTGAGACAAGGTGTTATTTGTTTACGCGATGTTTTATTTCAACATGACAATGTCGCCTCTTACAAGTGCTTTAAACATAAAGTGCTGGGAACTTTCTGACGCGGAAGGCCTTGCGGACCTCTGTTCCACAATCCTAGAGTGTTAATGGATGAGTTTGATTCGATGGTGCTACAAGATGCTTATAAGAATTTTGATCTCAAGTCTGCCATAAGCAAGCAATTTTATATATATATATTTTGTATTGTCCAAAAAAGTTTTAATGATAAGCTTGTATGTACATCGATTGTGAATCAATTGACTCATCGAGTTCGGCAGGAAAACAAACGAGTGAAACTCATCCAGTACCTCTTTTTATCGTTGCTGTCTTCATTCACAGTTGTCATCATCGCCTAAAAATGAGAAGCTTTAGTTTGAAGAAAAATAAACTTCCGTCAATCGATCTCATCTCCTTAGCGCTCGACGATCAACGCAACCACTGCGTTTACGCTTTGAACACAAGTTCTTGAGAGGATTTTTGGTCTAAGGGCGACAGCAGTCATTTTAAAAAATCTCCATCCAATCAAATATCCTAGACATTAAGTGACGTCTTTCGAATAAATAAAAACTTCATTCAACAACTGTTCGCCATGTTTACTTGCCGAGATGGCAAAGATGACGAGCTTAGTAACCAAGCTCAAGCGGGGTGAACATAGCGTAATATAACGAACTTTTCGACCAATCAGAATGTCCAATTCCTATATTCACCTCTCGAAGTTACGTATTTTTACGATAATCGCAAGCTCATTGGCTAATTTTTATCGTCAGTAAGCGGAATGACACATGGATTTATAATTATGCGATGCGGACACGAGCGAGAGCGGACAATTTGACAGTTTGTTATCGTAAAAAACAAATGGACGTCAGTTTTTCATGCGTCTGTCCTGTTATTGATCATGAATTTGGTTATAACATGGTCAAAGTAGTCTGCCCATCCACTAGCCTTTCGCCTCGTGGACCCACAGCTACACTGACAATGTTATGACGAAATTCATGATCAATAACAGGACAGACGCAAGAAAAACTGACATACATTAAGAAGTGAGCAGTGAGAGATGTTACTGTCTTTAACCTCTTCACCAACTGTGGAGGACTTTTCGCAGGAGCCCTAATGGGGGATCACAAGATAATTTGGTTTTATCAACTGAGTTGATAATGTGAATTAGCTACCGTAAAGAGATTCAGAAGCTTCTGAATCTCTTTACGGTGGTTAATTCACATTATCAACTCAGTTGATAAAACCAAATTATCTTGTAATACTCCCACCGACGCAGCACCACAGTTTCTTTAGAAACTTACCCCCTTTACTAATGGGGGATCCCCGACTATGGCTGCTTCTGTTGGAGTTAAATTTTAGCAAATTGGTATAGAACATGCTTTTCGAAGTTTTTTATTCCAAATTATTCAGCTTATAATTTCTGAGCGATGCTGTTAGTGAGATCATATGAGCCAGTACGTGGCTGTGTAGCCGCGCGATGCGGTTCCAGTCGATACCCACAATTTGACCCTTGCTCACCACAGAGTCTCCAGTAGCTCAGTGGTAGAGCATCCGACTAGATCACGGAGGGTCGTAGGTTGAAATCCCATCTGGGACTCGGATTTTTTCCGAATTTATATAATATCATGAATTAGCTCTCGCCAAGAAAATTTAGTAGTGAACAATAAAGACAATAGAGTGTTTATGTCTCAGAACTATTGGTGTGAATATGGAGATTCCGCCAATAGTTCCGCGACAGAAACACTCTATTGTTTAGATAGGGGCTTATGTGGAAAAATATCATTAAAAATAGATTAACGCCATTTTGATTTGAAAGGACTTCCCGCATTAGCCCCATTTGAAAGCTAGTTCCAATCCCATACTGAGAATATGAAAATGGTCTTTTTACGATAACTGCAGAAATTCTCGCGCGCTAATTGGCTAATTTTTATTGTCAATAAGCTGACAGACACATGACACACGGACAATTTGACAATTTGTTATAGTAAAAAACAAATTGATGTCAGTTTTTCATGCGTCTGTCCTGTTATTGACAATGAATTTCGTCATAACGTTGTCAAAGCAGTCTGTGGATCCACAGCTACTTTGACAATGTTATGACGAAATTCATGATCAATAACAAGACAGACCCATGAAAAACTGACGTTGATTTCTTAAGTTTCGGAGGATAGCGCCCTGAAACTCCAAGCATTGACCCCCGAGCTTTCAGAGCGGAAAACCGTAATAAGCGAGCTTTGGCTGCGTGCCATGCTCCCAGTTTGAAAAAAAATGAAGGAAAAATTTGGTCGATAGAGTGAACAAAAAAAGCCACGAACTTTGCATGCTTTTCGAATTTTCCCTGTACGCAGCAACATTTTAACGTCAGTAAAGAAAAACTGGTGTTTTTTTTTGTACAGAATTAACATTAAGAACGTTTACGAACCCTCTATTTCCAAGCCGTATACAAGGAATTTTGGTGCGAAGACACATTTTATCCACAGACACTCTTTATATACGGCATCTATATAAGCAAACCACTGAATGTACGGGAAATAGAGCATTACAGCAAACATAGATACCCTTGCTTTCTTAACAATTAACTGCTGAAAAAAAAAAAACTCAACCGAACGGCGTCCTCGTGTATTTCATTATCAGTCCCTCGTTCTTTCCATCACTGCAGCCTGCATTATTACCTCAAACCACAAGCAGTGCTACGGAAGGGCCGAAAGCTGCCCAGTACGTTTTTCTGCTCTGAACCCCGATCTTTCTATTGACATAGTAAGACTGGTGACGAGTATGGTTTGAAATATGCTTGAGTGCCAGCAAGTGTTGCGTGCAGAACAGACCGCATGTGTTTTTTTTTTTTTCACCCTGATAACCAGTGGTATGTTGTTGGCATGATAAGCAGATTTCATTAAAACAAATACTCTAATGTTTTATTTTTCTTATTTGTCATTATCATTATTACTTTTTTATGAAGCTTTGGCTGGTTAAAGAATAGCACTGTCCGCTATCCAATGCAAAGAGCACGGTCTGGTTGCTGTAGTTATGGCATCTGTGGATCTTCACAACCAGCAGTTAAAAACAACACGTATAACGCTTGGTGCTACAAGGAGTAGCTGGATGGCAAGGAGTAACTTAACCTTATTTATCCCTGGGTAGGTGGCTGGGTGTGGGAGGGGGGAGGGGGCAAAAAGGCCCTAAGATCTCCAAAAGCATTCACTCAATATAAATGAATTAACTTATTAAGTGTGTAAGGCATCTAAACTCGTTTACGTCAGTTATATAATCACTTGCCAATAAAAAAAATAACTATAGCATTAATTAAGAAATTGGAAAATATGTAC
Organism: Catalaphyllia jardinei; assembly: GCA_022496165.2. NCBI lineage: Eukaryota > Metazoa > Cnidaria > Anthozoa > Scleractinia > Caryophylliidae > Catalaphyllia > Catalaphyllia jardinei. Next base: position 12,418,342 of record CM042754.1, read on the forward strand.
CGAGTTCCTATCGAGTTACAAAAACACGAGTAGAGGTTTGGGAGAACGAAAAATGCTGTGGGAACACGAGCCGAAACTATAGGCGAGTGTTTTCACAACTTTTTTGGGTTCTCTCACACCTTCAAAAGACTGTTTTCTAAATATCCTTATATTTACATGCCACCTTAGCTTGGGGGAGCACTTACAAAACCTACATAAAAACAATTACAGACCAAGCAAAACCATGCCATTAAATTAATATTTTTTTGCAAGAGGTTTTGGTGAGCAAACCGATAGCGCTAATTCCCGTTTACATGCCTTGGGATTTAGCCACGTATGCCATAAGAAGCTTCTTCGAAAAGTTTTCCCCGAGTTTTTCTATTACGCTAGTAGATAACATACTTGTAATACTAGATATGCCGCTAGCCAAAACCTCTGCAAATCACGAGTCAGAACAAACACCGGGAAACAAACTAAATCCTCTGTGGCTTCTATCTTTTGGCATAATATTGCTTTCTTTTTCAAAAATCTTCATGTGTGCTAGTTCTTTTAAAGAAATTGAGCTATATCTCTGAACTACTAGAAAGTACCATGAAGTAACTAACATTTTGAACATTCAACTCCTTCGAATCTCCACTGCTCTTAAAGATTGGTTTGTCTTCCTGTGTTTGCACCTAGTTTACTTTGTTCTGCACGTAAAAGGCAGGGGAATAACTCGAAAACCGCAAGGTTCATTTGCTCCCCCCCCCCCCCTGCCCAGCTCGACTTTAAACATTTATTTCCAAGAGCCCATTACTAGGAGCCTGCAACTCCCATAATAATAACCCAATGCAACGACATTTTTACAGACCATTCTACTTTTAAATGTGTTTCCCGCGAAATAGGCCAGTTCCAGTCTACGTGAGCACGCTTCGGTGAGGATAAAACAATGCGGCTTCACGCGTGAACATGTCGAAATCATTTCGGCATGCCGACATTAGTCCGTGCTTGTGATTGCAATTGGTTACTGAGGTTCCCGTGGGGATCTGAATTCAAGATAAATTAAAACTAAAAATAGATCGGTCTGTTAAAACGCCGTGACAGGAATATGGGGTAGTTCAGTGCAGGCTCCAAGTGATGGGCTCCTGCTTTTTCCTACTTCCTAAGTTATTGTAGGCTTTTTTTGTAGTTTTCTATGCAAACACATTGTTTTTGCGTAATGTTGTTATAATAGTAATGACTTCAAATATCCTACCTCTTGGCTCTACTATCTTTGCTTTGAAAGACTCAATTAAAAAAAAGGTCAAAAAAGCACGGGACAATCTAGCTAAAAATTTCATTTAAATACCAAGAAAAAACAAAAAGAAGGATACAAGAAATGAGTGGAGTTTAAAATGAAGTCTCCACAAATTAAAATTTTGCTCTAAAATAGAATTGCCATAGAAACGTTATTGCCATAGTAGCCTCTTTCAGGCGTTGAGTTAGTTGGGGTGCAGAACGAAAAACAGAACTTATTTTCTTTTTTCGTGCGTTCTCTTTAACGCTGCGTCCTAACCGGCAAAGTGAAGCCCTGGAAGGGGCTATTGCCATAGAAACTAACCATCATCATGACGGTAACCAAGCAATTAACTCAGATAAAAAAAAATATCCCAAGATAAATTTAGGATAGGCCATCAGTTAAAAAGGTTTGGAAATCAAGCAGGATACTTTGAGCCCGTCCCCTCCCCCCTTCCCCCTTCAACACTCCCCCCTCCACGCAAAAATGGACCCCTACTACAGATTTTGAAAGACGTTTTTACGATAACAGTACAAATTCTCGCGCGCTCAATGGCTAATTTTTATCGTCAATAAGCGGACAGACACTGAATTTATAATTTATTGGATGCGGCAACGAGCGAGAGGGGACAAATTGACAGTTTGTTATCGTAAAAAACAAATGGACGTCAGGTTTTCATGCGTCTGTCCTGTTATAGACAATGAATTTTGTCATAACATAGTCAAAATAGTCTGCGGATCCACAGCTACTTTGACAATTTTTTGACGAGATTCATGATCAATAACAGGACAGACGCATGAAAAACTGACGTCAATTTGTTAAATACAAACTGACTTGAACACAGCCCGGAAATGGTTATCCAGGAAGCTAACATAGTACAAAGAAAAAGCATCGCTAAAAAAAGAGTTTTTAAAGCTAAACCCCCTGTTGCCTTTCGACGGTCTAACAACCTTAGTAATATATTAGTTAGTGCTAAACTTCATAAACCGTCTACCACTGCTAACGAGCCTCGCGCGTCTTTCAGTTGTGGCAGCAATTGCTTAATATGCAATTACATAAAACGACGGACTTACTAAGTACACAATTAATTCTACCGGCGAAACTAGATTTATTAATCATCACATTGACTGCAACTCCAAAACCGTTACCTACATGATGCAAGGTAGGCACTGTCACAAACAAAGACTTTTTGTGTGACAATCATAACGCTACTGATTTACATGCATCTTATTCCTCTTGAACTCGTTAAATCTAATCGTAACAGTGTACGTAAAGCAAGAGAAGCATATCTCATTGAAAGAGGTCAAACCCTTGAACCTCATGGTCTTAATAAGAAACTTAGTGCGTTTCTTTTGTATTAGCTTTCTATTTTTAGGTCATTTGTACTATATTTATAGCCGCTCATTACTGCTTTTCAGGCTGTAACGTTTTCCCATATTTTTTAATTTTTAAATTTTTACGTCACTTTTTTCATCGTCACTTATTATTTACCTGTCTATCAGTCTTTTGTTATTATTTATCTTTTCACTAGTTATATCGTAGTAATATATCGTATAATTATATCGTAGTTTAAAACTCGTCATTTTCTGTACACCCTGAAGAAGGAAGGCCGTGCCTTCCGAAATATTGGAAAATATATCCCTATACTGTGTAATCAGCCTTGCTAATTTTCGTCCTCTATTTCCAAGCCGTAAACAAAGAATTTTGGCGCGAAGACACATTTTATCCACAGACACATTTTACAAACTGCATCCACGTAAGCAAACCACTGATTATATAAGAAAAAGATCATCACAGCAGACATAGGTAGCCTTGTTTTCTTAAGAGTGAACTGCAAAAAAAGAAACTTATGCTTGCTTAAGTATAAATTAATCAACCGAACGGCGTCCTTGTGTATTTTATTATCAGTCCCTCATTGTTTCCACCATTGCAACCTGCATTATTATCTGAAACAACAATAAAAGCAAGTGACACACTCGAACACCAACCCATGTTTTGGTCAGTACCTAACGCGTGCACACAGCCATATCACCCGGGCAGTGACAGCCATGGACAGCTGTTTCGGCCTTGTTAGGCCTCATAAACAAAGCATAGCCGTCGGCAGCAATAGAACCAAAAGCCCTTTGTAGTCTGCCCTCA
>CM042754.1:12426714-12446714 GCA_022496165.2 Catalaphyllia jardinei
GTTTTAAGAATGTCAAATTTCTGCGGGGCACCTATCAGCCGATATTGTTACTCGAAAGAAACACTGTATTGTCTAAATGGAAACAAGATTTTTAACCAATCTGAGAGCGCTTATTGTCGCAAGACTGTGTTCTAAATATCCTTATGTATCATATGCCACCTTAGCTTGGGGGAGCACTTACAAAGCCTATATAAAAAAGGTGCTATCCAAGAAAAACCATTCCACTGAATTGATGTTTTTTTTTTTTGCAAGAGCTTTACGGTGAACAAAAGCGATAGCGCTGTCCCTGAACTTCTCACAGTGAACAATGTTTATCATTTACATACCTTAGGATTCACTCACCTGTGCCATAAGAACCTTCTTCCAAACGTTTACCACGATTTTTTTTTCAGTACGCTTGTAGCTTACCTACTTAAAATACTAGATGCGCCGCTAGCCTAAAACCTCTGTAAATTACGAGTCAGAACAAACACCGGGAAACAATCTATCCCATATGGCATAATATAGTCCTTTTTGAAAAATCTTTACGTGTACCAATTTTCTAAACAAATTAAGTTATATCACTTCTCTGAACACTCGAAAATTGTATGAAGAAACTAACATTTTGAACATTCGACTCCTTCGAATATCCACTGCTTATATAGTTTGGTCTGTCTCCCTTTGTTTACACTTTATTTACTTGTCTCTTTCACTACCTTGATCCGCTCTTGGTCTGCACGCAAAGGTACGGGAATAACTCGAAAACCGCGAGGTTCATTAATTCCCCTCGCTAAGTTTTGTAGTAACTGTTTTCTGTTCATTAAAGGTTTCAAATCAGATAGCATACTTTGTGCCCGTCCCCTCCCTCCTTTCCCCCTCCAACCCTTTCCCCTCCAGGCAAAATAGAATGTACAAGGGGCCCCTACTACAGAATTGAAAGACTTATACAAACGGTCTTAAACAGAGCCCGAAATTGATTATTTAAAAAGCTAGCATAAGCATCGTTAACAGAAGAGTTTTATACATTTCTATGAAAAATCAGGTCCCAAATATTTAGAAATGTTATATCTATCACAGTGTTTGTCTGGAGAGGTGGTATGTACATTGTGTCTTAAATGCAATGTCATGAAAATAAGTGCAGTCATCTCCTAGAAACGTAAATAATTCTTAGTGAAACTCTACTATGTCGAGTGTTTGGTGTGGAATGGTGTAGGGAAAAATGGGAAGAGACGCGACGCGGGCTCTCTGTCCTTTATTTTGCTGCGCTGCTTTTTACCATCGTGGCGCGACTGTCTGAATGTGTGAAAGAGCCTCCGTTTCCCATAACATAAAGCTTTTATCATATTTCACTCTTTGAATGCGCAAATTTATAGAGCAACCCGACACGGACTTCAACTAATCTAGATAATATTTGACCAGCAGAATCTTGAATTTTCGATTTTTTTTATTTTCAATAATTGGCAGACCAAATCTTTAATATCCAAGTCTTGACCTTTTTCTTAAAATTTAGAGTTTTAAATGTTTAAAATTTGGCACTCCAAATCTTGAATTTTCAAACTTTTTTTTCAATATCTGGCAGGCGAAATCTTAAAATCTTGAAATTTCAATCTTTAACCCTATTCAGACTGGGCATTTTTGGTCTATCTGTGACTGGGGGGGGGGGCTCCTCGGACCCCCCCTCTGTATCTCTTGAACCAATGCTAGGGTCATAGAAGTTACACACAATGATTATCTCCGTACAAAGAAGCCCCACACCCAGTTTTGACTTGCCACGCCCAACTATGACGTCACAGTGACGTCATATTTCGATTTTACAATGTTTCTTATTATTTTTCCGCTTAGATACGTAAAATATCAATAATATTGGTAAGGTCATCTTTTTTGTTATCCTTTCTTATGAACTAAAACAAGGAAACACTTGTACAGCGAGAAAAAGCAATAGTAAGTTATAAAATTTAAAATTAGAAATGGTTGTCCGCCATCTTGGATCCGCCATCTTGGATCCGCCATCTTGGATTTCCGTTTTTGTGTTAAAATTATAATTTAAAGCAACTTCCAATGGGGAAAAAGCTCAGAATGTATAAAAGAAGTATCAAAGTAATGTTTATTACCCAAACAAATGACTTTGGAAGTGTTATTTGGAAAATAGAGCACCATATTTGTCAAAGCAAAAAAGCGCGAAATTTTACCCCACCCCTCCCCCCCCAAATATTTGATGTTGAAACATTTTGATGTCATTCAAAAACTAGTCCCAAGAAAAGACCATTTTAACAAGAAAAAGCATTACAAGTGTAAAAACGCGATCTTAAAACAAAAAATTCACCATTTTTTAAAACTTTGTGAGTGTCAGACACTGGTTGCCATGGCAACATGATTAATCACATGGACATGGTAATTATACCAAAATGTTCCTAGATAAATTTTAGGAAAAGTCAGAAAATTTCATCGTCATAGCTCTTTCGGTGTGGGAGTTATCACAATTTTGCCGGAGGGGGGGGGGGTTCGAAAAGCCCCCCACAGTCTGAATAGGGTTAATTTTGCAATTTTTGGCAAGCAAAATCTTCAATTTCCAAAACTTTTATTTTCAATATTTGGCAACTCCAATCCTGAACTTTGTCTTAAAATCTCAAATCTTTTCAATATTTGGTAAGCAAGATTTTGAACTTCTAAATTTCAAATGTTTAATATTTGGAGTGCCATATCTTGAATTTCGAAATCTATCCAGAGTTTTTGACTGTAAGTCTTTACATTTGTATATTTCCGCGAGAAAGACTAATATATAGATTCAGGCCAGCCTAAAAGCGTAGCTCCTTGGCCAGGTTGTTAAGAATCCGATTAAGCTAACCCAGGAAAAGGTACAATTTTGATTTGAGTTCTCTAACTTTGCGGTGAGGTTTCTGTTTTGAGTTTTATAAACACAAAACAAAGCAGGAAAAAAGAAGAAAACGTTATAATTCGAATTAATTTTAATCCTAGGCTGGCGTTAGCAGGCTTCCGAACAATCCTGAACTGTTTTCAACAAGTTAACCTGACATGAGCATGCGATCCAATCGAAAGCAGCATTTAGTCAGCGGTTAACTTCAAAAAACACGTGACCTTGATGAGTAGTAGACTTGAGCCCGCGATATGGACACGTAATACTGGTCAGCAGATACCTTGTTTTGACAGGTGCAAATTGCTCATAACATGGATGTCTAATATCAAAGAAGTACACGGTAAACCAAGGCTGTATGTTTCTATCAACCTATTATCTGGAGTATGGCCGCCATGTTGCGCGAATCCACCGTCGTCGTGCGTACGCGCCCACGAGCAATACCGCTGCCCATAATAACCATGAGAAAATCAATATATGGGTTTCTTTTTCCTATATGGTTATGGGGCTCCGCTTAGCGGCCCTTCGGGCCGCTGGAGCTCCGCTATTAATTTAGTCGTTTCTGCAGATGCCAATGCCATGACCATCAAAATTCCTTTTCTGGGCGTTTTCGTCGCTGAAGTTCGCGTCTATTAGCTAACTTTTTGGGATGCGAAGCGATTTTGTTAGATCAACGGAACAGCATTAGTCACATACAAAAGGCTATACCCTGCTTGGCAAGCTGGTTTTCAGAATTGTGCGTAAGTTGATTTTCAACTTGTGACATTTCTCAGCGTCTTAAGTATTAATTTTGTGGCGCCGAGGGTAAGACCTCCTGTCTACATTAATGCATGACGGCACAAATAAATTATTGTGTTTATGACTTACTGACTGACTGACTGACTGACTGATCAAAAAGGGGAAGTTTCTAAAGAAACTATGGTGCTGCGTCGGTGGGAGTATTACAAGATAATTTGGTTTTATCAACTGAGTTGATAATGTGAATTAGCCACCGTAAAGAGATTCAGAAGCTGACGTTTCGAGCGCTAGCCCTTCGTCGGAGCGAATCGAGGAATTGTGGGTTGTGTGTGGTTTATATACAGAAGTATGGACCTACGCTATTGGTTGGTGCCTGGCAACGTGAAAAACAGAATAAATTAGTTAAATGAAAAACGTTCGTTGATACCATGAGGATTAAGAGTGCCGATTTGAAAAATAAATTTTTGTTCATGGCTGTTGTGCTGTGACTGCTGACTTCGTGTCGTTTTATTTCGGTTACAAATACTACACTGACTGACTGACTGACTGACTCACTGACTGACTCACTGACTGACTCACTGACTGATTCACTGACTGACTAACTAACTGACTAACTGACTGGCTGATTGACTGACTGACTGAATAACTGAATGACTAAATGACTGAATGAGTGAATAACTGACTACATGACTGACTGATTGGCTGACTAAATCGACCGACTGGCTAAGTGCCATCATTGTTTTTTCTTTAACTTGTCTGGAGGTGGGCTTTCCTCTCAAGAGTCTGGCTGTGGAAATCTCATCGTAATCCTAGGATCATCTACTCAAAAGGCTAAAACCAGCGAGTTTAATGCTTGGTGTTATATAGGAAGTAGCAAAAACGGCACATCGAAACCATCAATAAACTGGAAAAAATAGTAAAATAGAACTTATATCAAGTGATTTCGCTCACTTTTAAAAAACAGCTTATCTATACTAATCAAGATCGTAACAGTGTGATTGAGTTAGAGATCTCAAGAGTAGTCACTTGTCGTTTTTTTGCTACGAGGCAGGTGACACTCGCCCGATGTGCATCATACAGCCTCTTGACTAAAATGAGCTTAACAGCAATGCTATGTTTTTTGAGTAATAAGATATTCCATTTAAAACCGGTTTTGTCTTTGTCGTCTTGAAGTCTACATCTAAAATTTATGTACGAGACCGTTATTAAGCTACATTAAACGGTCTAGATCTACAGTGAGAAGTGAATTGTCACTACACCGATGGCTTTTAAACCATCATTTATGGTTATAACTTAATGTTCAAAATTTAAAAATAGGGCGAAATTGCATGAGATATCCAGTGGAACCAAGAAACATAATCAGAAAAAGCCAGAAGAAGAGGCGATCGCATTTGACAGCAACAGCGCGCCAGATTTTTCGATTGTCATCTTCTGCGAGCTCATTGTCCTCTTTTAAGACGACTGGCTTTTGTTCGGGATCAACTGCTTCGGGAGCGTAATCAGTCACGTCTACATCACCTGCTACAACGGGCATGTCGTTTACAACAGCAGTTCGTTTTGATAGGAATTTCTTCAATTTCAATTTGCTTGACCAATCAATTCTTTTCTTTGGCTTGGGTTTGCGAACCCTGCACAGAACTTTAAAACAGGAAGGGGGCTCGCTTACGGAATGGTACACCCTTAGCACAAGAATGGTGGCCATCAGTGCGGCAGCTATCTCGACCATCGTAATGGTGTAATATATTCCGAGGATGGGCAGTGTGTCTGACTTTTCTGGCAGCAGGTCAGCCATTATCAACAAATAAACGCTGATTGAGATCATAATAGTAGCACAGAAGCCAATTCTCTCTCCATTTTCGGGAGGAATGGAAAAACTGATCAGAACCAGCAAGGTGCAAAGCACACAAGGAACAATCAGCAACATGATGTAGTACAATGGTTTGCGCTTAATTTTCAGCGTGTACTTGGCAAACGAGTACTTTTGTGCAGAATTTTCTCTTTGCTTCATTGCCGAAACATGCATTGTTTCGTTCAGGCATTCAATTTCCCATTCTCCATTACTGTTATGGAGTGTTTCTCTTGTTTGCTTGCATTCATCTGAAACAGAAAAAAAAATTACAGTCTTTTTTTAATCGTGCTCAGAGTCTAGAGAGGAGAGAGGGGTAGGCTCCTGAATGGTTCGACCCTTACCTCTCGTTCCCTCCTAACAACACCAGGTTAAAGAGGATGAGAATATACAAGCAACAGTCAAGAGCACAAAGATATAAAATCGCCATTTATAAATGTGGAACAAGAGTATCATAATTAAAAACTTCAAAAATGTGCGCTGGAGCTAGTCACCTCTATGTTAAAATATGGAATAGGTGTAGTCAGGAGATGTCATTAAATAATGGAAAAAGTTTTACCACTGACTCTTGAGTTTTTTTGTTTACCAGACGTTTCAACTAGTACTTAAGCCTTCATCAGTGAAATGAGAAAAGCGCAGCTCGTTGTCATACGCTATTTAAAAGTAAAACGTAGCGCGAGGCTTGCGCACGTGACCATGTTAAGTGTTTATGCTCGCGCAATGCCTTTGTAGGGTTCTGGGATTATGATATGGTCGTTCCCAGCGTTCGGGTCCAAAGTAGAGTGCCAAGCTTCGAGGAAAAGTCGCTCGTGGTAATTGCTTTCAAAACCAACAACCTTCACGTTTTCAAATTCCATGTTGCGGCTGGAATGGTGGACATGGCGTGCAACTTTGGAGTTTTGATCGAAACCTGCCACTTCCTTTTTGTGCTCCGCAATTCTGGTCTTTAATAGTCTTTCTGTCTGGCCATAGTATAGAAATTACACTGTGTGCAATTGATGTTGTACACTATACCTGATTTCTGGCGGTCAGATTCGCCTTGCTCTTTTGGACGCGGAAAAAGGCTGTTGATGGTTAGTTGTGGCGTGTAAGCTACTTTGACCTTCTGTTGTTTCAAAATACGACCAATTTTCTCGGAAACGCCCTGGTCATATGGCAGTACTACAAAGTCATTGAAGTTGTTCTCGGTGGGTTGTTTCGGTAACGCCCTCTCGCAGTTTTGAATAAAAGACAAAGGGTAATTGTTGTCTCGCAGTACCGCTTTGACTCGTTTCGTTTCTTCTCGTCTTCCTTTATTCGTCGACGGAATGTTCTTGGCTCTTTTCAGCAAAGTGTTGACTACTGATCTCTTGTGGCACGAAGGGTGACATGAAAGGAAATCGAGATAACGGTCGGTGTGTGTAGGTTTTCTGTAAACCTCCACTTGAATCGCTGTGCCACGTCTAGTTGTAATGGTGTCTAGAAAAGGTAAGCCTTGCCCATTGGTGTTTTCTAGTTCCAATGTGAACTGTATATTTGTGTTAATTGAGTTCAGATTTTTATGAAACTCGTTGACTTGATCCTTTCTTAGGCAAGAATGGCTATCGTCGACACAGCGAAAGCACCATTTAGGAGGGTCGGAGAATGTAGAGATCGCCGTCGCCTCAATTTCTTCCATGCCTAGATCGGCAAGAACCGGACTGATGGGAGAACCCATGGCACATCCAAAAATTTGTTTGTAGTGGTCGCCATCGTATTTGAAGTAATTGTGGTTTAGAACGAAGTCTGAAAGTTCCAAGATATTGTCAACAGAAAGATTGCTACGTTCTGCTAGATTCTGGTCTTGTTGTAGCCTCTCCTTGGTTATTCTTGGTTATTCTCATTTTTAAGACTTGCAAAGTCCCCGCTACAGTCAACATAACGAAAGAACAAGAGAAAGCGCTACAAAACTTGAGGAGGGATGAGATTGTAAAGATCCTTCCAGCCGATAAAGGAAGATGTATAGTTGTGATGAATAGCGATGAGTACAAAGAAAAAGTATCTGTTATATTAAATGACACTAACACCTATTGGAAATTAACGGGACAAGAGATTAAACCCCACAACCAGTGTTGAGAAAGATCTGAACAATATTCTACTTAACATCAAAAACGAAAGCAACGGCACAGCACCGCAAATTGGCCCAAATTTGTACAGGAAACTGCACTGAAGTAACTCGACACCAGCATTCTTTTACGGTCTTCCTAAAATTCACAAACCTGAAAGGCCATTTCGACCCATCACAAGCGGTATAGGTAGCCCGACGTATGCGGCGTCCAAATATCTTGTTTCAGTCCTGTCGCCTCTGAGGAAAAACACTTTCACAGTCCAAAACAGTTCTGTCTTCACACAGCAAATAAAACAACACTCCATCACCAGCAAAGAAGTAATGGTCTCCTTCGATGTGAAGTCTCTGTTCACTTCCATACCTGTGGACTTAGCCCTAAGAATAACCAAGGAGAGGCTACAACAAGACCAGAATCTAGCAGAACGTACCAATCTCTCTGTTGACAACATCTTGAAACTTTCAGACTTCGTTCTAAACCACAATTACTTCAAATATGATGGCGACCACTACAAACAAATTTTTGGAGGTGCCATGGGTTCTCCCATCAGTCCGGTTCTTGCCGATCTAGGCATGGAAGAAATTGAGGCGACGGAGATCTCTACATTCTCCCACCCTCCCAAATGGTGCTTTCGCTATGTCGACGATAGCCATTCTTGCCTAAGAAAGGATCAAGTCAACGAGTTTCATAAACATCTGAACTCAATTAACAGAAATATACAGTTCACATTGGAACTAGAAAACACCAATGGGCAAGGCTTACCTTTTCTAGACACCATTACAACTAGACGTGGCACAGCGATTCAAGTGGATGTTTACAGAAAACCTACACACACCGACCGTTATCTCGATTTCCTTTCATGTCACCCTTTGTGTCACAAGAGATCAGTAGTCAACACTTTGCTGAAAAGAGCCAAGAACACTCCGTCGACGAATAAAGGAAGACGAGAAGAAACGAAACGAGTCAAAGCGGTACTGCGAGACAACAATTACCCTTTGTCTTTTATTCAAAACTGCGAGAGGGCGTTAACGAAACAACCCACCGAGAACAACTTCAATGACTTTGTAGTACTGCCATATGACCAGGGCGTTTCCGAGAAAATTGGTCGTATTTTGAAACAACAGAAGGTCAAAGTAGCTTACAAGCCACAACTAACCATCAACAGCCTTTTTCCGCGTCCAAAAGAGCAAGGCGAATCTGACCGCCAGAAATCAGGTATAGTGTACAAAATCAATTGCACACAGTGTAATTTTGTATACTATGGCCAGACAGAAAGACTATTAAAGACCAGAATTGCGGAGCACAAAAAGGAAGTGGCAGGTTTCGATCAAAACTCCAAAGTTGCACGCCATGTCCACCATTCCAGCCACAACATGGACTTTGAAAACGTGAAGGTTGTTGGTTTTGAAAGCAATTACCACGAGCGACTTTTCCTCGAAGCTTGGCACTCTACTTTGGACCCGAACGCTGGGAACGACCATGTCATAATCCCAGAACCCTACAAAGGCATTGCGCGAGCATAAACACTTAACATGGTCACGTGCGCAAGCCTCGTGCTACGTTTTACTTTTAAATAGCGTATGACAACGCGCTGCGCTTTTCTCATTTCACTGATGAAGGCTTAAGTACTAGTTGAAACGTCTGGTAAACAAAAAATTCAAGAGTCAGTGGTAAAACTTTTTCCATTATTTAGTCACCTCTATATAAACCGTTAATTTAAATCATTAAACCCTCAGAATTGTTGAATGTTAATTAACTTTTGATATTCTTTGGTGTAACAAAAAATTTATCAACACATGATTGATCATTGCAGTTATACACAGAACTTAAGCAGTTGTGAAATTAATCCTGATTTGAACTCACAGCGGGACTACTTTGCAGTTTGCTTGATAGTTCAGTTGGTGGAGCACTGTACCGGCACGGCACGATGGTAAGAAATCGGTGTTTTTCCTCGCACTCGGCTCACAGAGACATGCAAATTATTTCAAATGAAACGAAACTTGGCATGAACATTGTTTCATAAATTCCACATTTAATGGTGGTGTTGACACGCTTGTGATTGACAGTGTGACGTCATAAACAACATTTAAAACTTGGCGCCAAAATTTAAAATGTTGTTTTTGACATTAAAATCTGTATAGCAATGTTCTCCAATTAAAATGATGATTTTTAGTGAAAATCCCACCCAAATCGGGTAAAATGTCATTACGTTATGGCTTTTTAAAGACATTCAAATTTCCCGCCAAATGTAAAAAAATGTGTGGAACTCACCATATATAGTCAAAGTTTAGGGGTATTTAAACTCAAATACGATAAATGAGGTCGGAAAGAAACAAAGTGAATAGTACATAAAAATAAATTTGTAGTTTTTTTGAATTTGCAACATTGGGTGTCAGAGTGCGCATTACGTCATTTTTCAATACATGTGATGTCATAATTGCGTATTGCTGACGTCAGAGCTTAAATAGCTATAGAGTTTCAAATTCAAAAAACTGCAAATTTGTATCTCTCTCTTTTCCACTTAAATTTTTTCAGACCTTGTCCATCGTATTCAACTGTAAATATTCCTAAAGTTTGACCAAATTAGGTAATAAAACAATTAAATTCCTGAAATTCCTTTGTTATTGTTATTTCTTTAAACACTCATAACTTGTAGCCAATTTATCCGATTTAAACAGAATGTTCACGAAAAAGCTTCGTTTTGACAGTAAAACATTTCTATATACTTTGTACGGTCAATTTCTTAATTCCAAATTTTAGTGTCAAATATCAACGTCAATTGTGACGTCACAATGTCCGTCAAGGATGTCAAACTGCTGCCATTAAATGTAGATTTTCTTAAACTATGTTCATGCCAAATTTCGTTTTCATCCGAGCTTTTTCACCTTTTCTGTAAAGTAAGAGGGAGAAAAGTATTGCAGAGGTCTTGAGTTCAAATCCCGTTTAGGCCTGCATTATTATTTCAAGCTTTATTGTGTATAACTGCAACGATTAATCATGTTTGATATCTTTCTCCGCTGTTCAAATTATATGATCTTTCGTGTATTCCTTGCTCAACATTTTTAATCCATACCTCCTGGATGCATGGAATGAATGCGGAGTAACTCGCTTCCGTACGTGGCAGATCCAAATAGAATGGAACATTGCTGCTCGTCGAAAGGAAACGAGCTGATTTGAACATTACATCTGCTTTCAATGTTTGCTGGAGATTCCCAGCTGCATGAACCATCGTTGTTGAGCACTACCCAGTTCTTGAACATTTCGGTGTGGCCTGCTTGCAAAACCTGTTTATCACCACTACAAAGCAACAACAAAGGCGAATGTTGGTAGAAATAAATCAGTGGTAAGATATAATAGATCCAAGCATGAACTTAAACCAAGTTAACGTGTTTCATATTTTTTGCAACTTGAAGATTTTCTTATTGTTAGGCGGTTCACCCGCCAACCTGTACCGCTACTTTAATCCCACTTACTTGTTGTAGAGTACGATATCTGGGACCCAAATGTCTTTCGGGCTGATGTGGATTCTATCAATACCACCATGCTTGTCTTTGTCCCATACGAGGAAGGGGTTATTCCACTTCTGCAAGTGTATCAATGACCGAGAAAAGGTTGTTTATTATTATGCCTCACAATTAATTGCTTTTAGGCAAGATCACTGGCAACAGGTAAAGGTCTGCAATCAGTGGCTAAATAATATCGCGTCGAACTCGAGTTGTACATATCCTACTGAAGTTTATGAACAAACCTGCGAAATCCAGACACTTGTTAAAAGCATTTGGCGTTTGCTTTCCTGTAAGATAAACGGGTGAGTTTTAAAATTATCATGCTTACTCCATCTCAGTTTTGATTGGCCAAGAGCAGTGAGCCCCTTTATATGGCAGTACTGAGTCTACCTTGGAGCATTGCGTGACGATCCCAAAGGACAGACACAAAAATCAGACATAGACAGACAGATACTGGCAAAACAAAAAAAAGGGACCATACCAAATCAACCAACGCCCACACTGTCAGAGAAAAAGACACATTTACAGCATCAGAACTTGATGTGACTGGGCGAACCATGACGTCCATGTTCCTTAAAAGCTCCTGACGCAGTTTGTATTCATCTGAGTCACTGACGCTTAATGCGAATCCTGCGGTGGAAATAGAGAAAAGCTTTGGATTTACATCATTTGACGTTTAGTGACTGGGTAAAGATTTAAGAGATCAGTGGCGACAACTTACACAAGCAGGCCAGTTAAATCCCAAGCTCCGCGCTAGATACATGCATTTCCTGCAAGGTTTTGACTGGTTCACAGGATTGCCTGTGTCCTTGGTGAATTGTTTAGTGAGTACTCTGGTTTTATGGTCTCATTTAAAAACCGCCCTCACATAGGAGATTGTGGCTTGCTACGTTTGTTTTTATAAGCCTAAAGGTGGGGTAGGTATTTTATGCATGCAGGGACCCATTACCACTCCTATTTCCCCTATGTCCGTTGGCTATTTTGACAAGATCATCATCAGATTTTTAATTGAACATAGCCTGCTTTGAAGCCAGGTAAGCAATATTTGAAGTGATCATATATCATTTATCTTTGAACCGTGTGAGCTAAATGCAAGAACATTGAAAAGGTTTCAACGTTTTTCCAAACCAAGCTTTGTGCATTTTAACATGAGTATTATGTTCTAGAATTTGTATGCATAGTATGTCACGGGATGTTATCAGCACAGTTTTCTAAAAGACATCTGTCATACTGTGAAATAGATTCACGAAATTTCCTGTCATCTTGATGGAGCAGGACATAAGGTCTCCATTTGAGATTTTCCCATAAAAGACCTTACTTTCGGTTCATAATTATTATTCCGTTTTATGTATTATAAATGTTTTTACTAACTAAACTGTTCTTTATTATTTACTATTCTATTTTAATTTGTTTAATTAACAACGAATTTATGCAAAGCAAGGGCGTTATCAAGCAACTTTTGCGATAACGCATATGCTGGAAAGAAGGGATCTCATGGAGCACAGTACACGATGGCATTTCTCTACTGCTGAAATGATTCCAACTGGGTTCTTTTAAGCAAGCGAAGCCGCTCGATCCACTTACCTTTGTGTACATGGTATGCTAAAACACAAAGCAGAAGAATTCGAAAGGCCTTACTCTTGAAGTTCATCTGATAAGAAAGCGGAAAGGAATAGGTCAGAACAATAAAGATTTTGCTGCCGGTCTTAAGATTTTCTGCCTCCCCTGCGAATACACTTGCCATATTTCCTCGTGCTTTTGAAAACACCCACGTATTAACACAATTGTGACATAAAAGTTAGAAATTACAACGTCCCACTTAGATGATTTATTTAGTGTCACAGAGTGCAAATTAAACTTCAATGACAACTAATAATAATCAAATGGTTCATTCATTTTTTGCCGCTTTTAATCTACAAACAAAACACTTTCAATTATAAGCTGATCAGGCTTCTGACGCACACCCAGGCTATGGCTGATTTTGTGTTCTTTTATTTTAGTAGCGATATCGGTTGACCGCGAATTGTGCACCCATATTTTTTGCTCTTTGCTTTATCTTCTTCAAGTTTTATCATAAGAAGCAATTTCTGACTGCGTGAGATGTCCTCTTCGAAAAACATTGAAAGTACAAAAAGCCAGTTTTGAATTATTTATATCATATTGTGATATTTGTTCCTTCAGATTATAACCTACGCTACTTTTGAAAACATTTCTTTATTCTTTTCGGTCTATTTCGGTTATTTTCAAAGGGCATAAAATAGTAGCTTAAAATAAAATAAAGAACAAGGAAAAGAGAACAGAATTCCATTTTTTAACCAAATTTTTTCAACCAATTTGCTTATAATAATAATTCACTTGTAAACTGAATTTATTTCTCACGTGGCGGGTATAATATTATTGTACTTGAATCACCCCAACCGATCTTTTCATCCTGATCATCTGTTGGATTTCGAATTTGGGGCGAATGAAGTGGTGCCTGTTATAAGTTGTTAACTCTCCAATTCTTCGGAAACCGGTTCTAAGGAACGTACTTAAATGTCTTTCAAGTAAGTGCCTCTAGCTAACTTAATGCGGGCGCTTGTACCTTTACCACTATAAAGCTTTTCTCTCCGCAAGTACATTGGTACAAAGGTGTACAAGAGGTAATAAAATTAGCATAATGATCCCAACATAATTTGGCATAATGAACATTAGTTGACGAAATTTTGCATTTCAATTTTGGCTCTATTTGATTCTATTTGAAATCAAAATAGCTCGAAAAAAGCTTGTGATTCTCTTCACCCAAAATACTATATATTAAATGATTATGAAATATTCTGCCACTTTCCATTATATTTTCACTAGAATGAAAAGCAAAATTAATATACACACAGCGGTGTGGGTTAATTTCTATTAACATGAAACAACCAAGACAGGCACCCTGAAAAATAGGATAACAAGTAAGTAACGAACATATTGTAAGTTTTCTACATGAATAAGTAACCCAGATATGATGGGAAGAAGTTACGAAAAGACTGCCGGGGTTTACATATACAAGGAACCACTTTAAGTAAACGAAGGTATAAACATTCCAAATTTTTTTTTTGATGGAAGAAAGTGTCAAGCAATCAATATAAGCGGTTCTTGACATAAATCTTCAGGTTAAATATCAGACCTATCCTGGTAATTCGTCAGTGGGTTTGAATAAAGTTCTGCATAGACGTTTTGTACGAAAATACAAAGCAGTCCCTGACATCTAAACCATAGTTTCATGTACAAATACATCCAAAAATATTAAACATGCCTTGTAATCTGCGTAATTAATATATTTGTTAGAAAAAAACCTCACCTTCTAAACAGCCTAAAAATGCACCTTTTGGATTTTTTTTTTTTGCCAAGGTGATTTGTCTCTGATACTTGATAAAAGACAGAGCTTCAAAGAGAAACGATCCGCTGGAAATAACGCCCAAAATATGCAATTATAACTACCAGCACGACGCGTGCGACATATAAGCAAAACTATAATTAAAAATAAAAATCTGTCCTTAAACCTTTCGCAGAATAATTAAAATTAAAATATATAAACATCTGCTCAAAAGAACAATAGATTACATATTTTTAGGCAGAACGTTATTTATTTCCCTTTTATGGCTTTCTCGTGTAGAAAAGCTATGTTTACATTGGAAGGGAGCCTTTGTCATTCGAAAACAAATCTTATTCTGCTTTGGAAAGACGCAGAGGTTCAATGCTTATTGCTTGAAACTAATCTAAACGAACTTCTTGATGACATGAAAAGCATATTTTCAATAAATTTATTTCGCTTTCGAACTAGCTTGGACTTCTTCAATATAGTACTGATTCCAAAATTATACATTATACGAAACCGTTAATTTTTTTATTATACAATGCTGAAATTATCTTTCATGAATGCGCTCTGATCTATTTACGTGATTAAAGACTCGAACAAGCTCTAGTTTTCATGAATGAGAAATGCATAAACAATGGCTCACGCATATCCGATTTATTCTGAAGAATTCCTGCTACGTAAAAGTTGAAAAGTTATCAAATTATCTATTAGTCCACGTTTTCACCTCGGATTTTTTTATAGTCTTCAATCGAGATGTGTTGATGTGAGGCGTCCAACAATACAAACACTTCTTGAAAACATAATTCAGAAAAACCGAAAGTGCTTTAAAAGAATGAAAATTATGAAAATTATGTTTCTTCAAGAAAACCTAACGTTTGGTCATAGGCGCGTCTTAAGACGTGAGATGACTGTTAACAAAGCAAATATCTCAAACAGTTTGTTCACTGCGCTCAAGCTAAGACTGTTGAAATGAAAATGATTTGACGAGGACTTACCCTAACGTCTTTTAACAACTTCGTGATCATAAATATTATCTCCAAAGGGAGTCAATCGGATCTATGGGAAAACGTTTATTCTTTATTCCATCACACACATGAGCTACAGAGCGAAATTAAGTTTTACATCAGTACAAGTTTATAATACTTCCTTTTGATATTGCCGACTTGTTAAAACCGTTTGGCGCTTGCTTTCACATGGCTGAGTTATTAAATTATTATGTCTTCTCTTTTTCTTGTACTCTTTCTCAGTTTTGATTTGGTAAAAGCAGCACGTCCCTTCCAGGGGATACTTAGACTTCTTTAGAGCATCGCGTGACGATCCCAAACGATGTCTGCGACAAACAGGTGGCTTGATCGGATTTTTGCGAAATGACACTGTTTAACTTTGAGCGACTGGAGCACTATCATTATCAATCCATATGAAAAGATCAGGGATTGAATTAAGCCTCTGTAGGAGACTATATTATAGCTAGGCGTGACCGACTTCTGTTTGACTCCTAAAAGACACCAATAAAAGCGGAGTGGGCTCGAGCTTGATTATCGACCGCTGTCCAGGAAAGGAACCCTCGCCAGCTAATTGACCTGACTCACTGCTTCGAGATGGGTGAGGGTGAGTCATATATGCTATTGTTATTGTAATGCTAGCTCAGCAACGTTTAGCATACTTACGGTAAAATTGCCAGTGTTTCTGAAAATCAAACGGAGCTGTTTCTCAGGGATTCGTACTTGAGGTAATTATCCCACACAGATAAAGTGTTAGCTCTCACCAAAAATGGGGTAGTCGTCATAAAGTTGCCATGGTAACTCAGATATTGGTAAAACGTACCTTATTTGAATTCTTGATCTTTTCCCCAGCGCAGCAGTAGGGTTTGATTTAATACCTGTTGAATTGATAATGATGGTACTCTAGTCGCCCAAATCTGATAGAGGCGCAACTCTATCGCAGCCATTGCTTGGGATGATCACACGATGCTACGAAGGAGGCTAAATACCACCTCGGAGTGCACATAGCGCTTTTGACCAATCACAACTAAGACAGAGTAGACAATAATTCAATGACTCCGCCGTTTATTTTCATATAAATAGATTCTTGTGAAAAGAACAAACAAGTGCCAAATGCTTTTAACAAGAGTCGATTTTAAGAAAAAAATAATTTATACGTACTAATGTAAAATTCAAATTTGATTTCTAGTGAATTTGTGCATGCTAGATGTAAAAGTTTTTCGGTAGGCCCGATTGATTTCCTTTGGAGATCAGATTTATGTTAATTAAGTTATTCTAAAACGTTCAAATGAGGCCTCGTCATACCATTTTCAATTAAAATTGTCCTATTCGTCGAGAGTCTTAAGGTGTTTTGCACAGTGAACAATTTTTTTAATTTATTTGTTCAGTTGACAGTCATCGCTCTCGTGTACTATTTCTCTGATCCTTAATATTTCTTAATAATTAGTAATCGAGCTGTGTTGATGTATAAAGTCTTCCAAAATAAACCTTGACGGGTGGTGATGAAAATTTTCATCATTTCAAAGCAATTTTGGTTTCTGTTAATTATGTTTTCAAGAAGTGTTTATATTATTCGACGCCTTTCATTGACACATCTCGATTAAAAGACTACAAAAAAGGTAAAAACATCAACAAGTAGTTGATGTTTTGGACTTTAAAACTTCTAATAGTAATAGTTTCTTAGCATCAATGTTTGCATGAACAAACGTTCATGCTTTAATTTTCTCACGTTTCGAAGATTAGAACTTGTTCGATTTTTCTGTGAAGACCTTAGAGATCTACGTAAATAGATCAGAGAACATGTACATTAATAAAAAGCAATTTCCTTATTGTAAACTAAAAAATTAATAGGTTTCGTATCATGCATAGTCTTGAAACAGGATCATTGAAAGCAACTGGGGAGTGGCTTATTCGGTTGTTTTCTTGTGTCCAAATAAGTTCAGATGAATGTTGTGATCATTAGAAAACAAGATCAATGCACGTGTATTTAAAAATAGTTAGCGGAACAAAAATTGCAGTCCCAAATTTGTTTCACGCAATATGTCTTCGTCTGTCCAAGACAGAACAATTTGTTCTTTGAATGACAAAAACTCCCTTCCAATGTAAACATTGGAGCTTTTCTTTATGAGGGAGCCATTAAAGGAAAATACATAACGCTTTGCGTTAAAAATATGTCATCCATTGTTCCTTCGGGCAGATGTTTATATCTTTTTAATCTTTAATTTATCTAAGACATGATTTCAGAAAAAAATTGGTAACTTTAATTACAGTATTCAGCGCGCTGAACTTGTAGTTATAATTGCATATTCATGTTATTTTTTAATAGTGTCGTTTCCCCTCGACAAAACCTCCTGTTTTTATAAAGTATTAAGGGACCAAAAATGGATAGACCTGATGTACATGGCGTTGGGAAAATATCTGGTTTTGGAATACTCATGAAGAGAACCCAAAAGGTGCATTTTCAGCGTGTTCAGTTATAAGCTGCGATATGTTTTATTAGTTAGGTAGATTGCAAAGCCTATCAGTTAGTATTGGATGTTTTGCGTAGATGAGACTATGGTTTAGATGTTTAGGGCTGCTTTGTACAAGTACGGTCTAAAAAGGGAAGGCGTCTTTACAGAAATTTGAACGTTCAAACCGACGAGTTATCAAGAGCAGTGTGATATTGAACCTGAAGACTAATAATAACAGCCGCCCATACTAAACGCTTGTTGATGAAGCGTTCACAAAACTTTCTTCCATGAAATATATTTTAATGTTTAGTTTTAATTACTTTATGTTGGTTCATTGTATATGTAAACTCAGTCATTTTCTAACTTCAATTCGTTCCGCCATACCACGGTTACTCATTCAAGAAGAAAAACTGCAGTATGTTTGTTTGTCTTCTTGCATCTCAGGATATCTAACTTAGGTCTTCCTTTTTAATACTAATTATATTCACACCACTTTGAGCTCATTAATTTGACTTTTCATTCTAGAAAAATACAATACCAAATAGCTGCATATTTAGTATAACAACATTCAAAAATCATTTAATATTCTGATAATTTAAAAAAAAATTCGACTCATTTTGATTTCGCATCAAGATAAATGAATCAAAGAGAGCTAAAATTGAAAAGCAATATTTCGTTTACCTGTGTTCATTAAATTATGTTAGGGTACTTTTGTTAATTTTTCTAGTCCACATACACTTTTAACTGACTTTGCATCAGCCAATCTACCTGAAAAGAGAAAAGCTCTATATTGGTATGGGTACAGGCACATCAAATTTTTTTGACGTACTGACATAAAATTTAAAGATATTTGCACGTTTCGTGCAACTAGAGCCATCAGAACTCGTTTTCAGACCAAATTGCAATTTAGAATAAAAAACTGTTCAAGACAAGGAAATTTCAAATACGTACTGTAGTTTTACAAGTGGAGAGGTGACAATAAACAACAGACACCATTTCATTGGACCCCAGGCGCGAAATCCAGCAGACGACCATGGTGGTAAGTGAGGGTACTTCAGTGTAATAATATGATCCACGACGTGAGAAATAAGTTCCAGGTAGATAATTATAATCAAATTGAATTTTTCTTTAAAAGACAGACTTGTGTCATTTTTCCGTAAATATTACATTGATTTCGAGCTACTATCTTCTGCCTTTTTAAATTTATCATATTATGAAAAACTGAATAAAGAAATCTCCAAAAGGCAGTGCATTAAGATCAGATCAGAACGAAAAAAATATTACAAATTCAAAACGGCCCGAGCTTTTTGTATTTAATGTTTTTTGAAGGGGATATCTCACGCAATAGGAAATTGCTTTTCTGTGATAAAACTTGAAGGAGATTAACCAAACTGGAAAGAATGTTTCGATGGATTCACAATTTGCGGTCGATCGATCTCGTCACCAAGATAAAAAAAACAATTTCAGCCAGTGCCCGAGTGAACGAGTGTATAGCTTGATCAACTGTCAAATGTTTTGTTTGCAGATCAATAAATAAACAACAATTTGATTATTCCAAGCTGTATTTGCACTTTAATTTGCACTATTTGGCAGTAAATCACGCAAGTACTGAACACATTTTAATTAATTTTACTTTTTTTAACAGCACTGACGTGGGTGTTCTCAAAAGCCAAAGGATCTACGGCAAGTGTATTCGCAGTGAAGGAAGAAAATCTTAGGACAAGCCGAAAAAACAAAACGTTTATTGTTCTGACCTCTTCCTAATGCGCTTTCTCGTCAGATGAACTTCAAGTACATGGCCTTTCAAGTTCTTTTGCTTTGTGTTTTGGCATCGCATACACACAAAGGTAAGTAGATGGAGTGCCCTCGATTGCTTAAGAAAGTGAGGGATTCAGAAGGATAGAAATACCGTCAAGCATGTAGTACTATCAAATCCCATCTTTCAGGCACGTTAAATACCCCAAAATTCGCTCGGTAATACTCTTAATTTGCATAAGTTCATTGTTAATTAAAACAAAATAAGCGAGATAGAATAAAATAGAATAAAATGAATAAAGTATTAATATTCAGTGATAAATAATATAAGAAGACTAGCAGAGATATGAGAGCCTTCAGCTGGAGAAAAGAAAACTAATAAATCTGTTACATAACCTGAGAGATGATGTCTTTGAAAAT
>CM042754.1:12449214-12456156 GCA_022496165.2 Catalaphyllia jardinei
GAAAAGAACCCTGTCGAGCTAAAACACTGTGAAACGTCAAGTTCCTCTAGGGTTTTTTAATCTGATAAAACTAAAACCTCAGAAGGGAAGGTAATATTTAATTTTGGAAGATTTCTTTTTTTTTTAATTTTCCAATATGATTACGTCACATGAAAACCAAGAATACTTAGGGTAGAATTATCCGTCTAAGAAGAATTAGATGAGACGGGTAATTCGTCTCCATAAGACGAATACCTCGTTTAGGTAAAATGCGGTGTTTAACGAATTATGTGACTAAATTCAACTTTAACTGATACGTCTGTCCACAGCACGTCTCCAAGACGTGCTGACAGAGGAATCAAATAAAGACGATAATTCATCTAAAAACCGGATTTATACCTAGACGAGTTATCCGTCCCAGGAGGCTAAATCATCTGAGATGGATAAATCGTCTTCTAATATAAATTCGGAGTCGGATAATTTTTCTTTAGTATAAACTCGGCCAATCCAGCGAACCAGTCAAAACTGGGAAATTCATGTATCTAGGGCGGATCTTGGTGAAACGTGTGCAAATGTCATCATTGGTTAATTGAATCTTTATCCAATCACTAACTCGAGTGATGCAAAACCAATGCGTTTCTCTCTTTGCACCTCAGGAGTCGCGTTAGGGGTCAATGAATCGGATGAATACAAACTCCGTCAGGAGCTTTTAAGGAACATGGACGTCATGGTTCGCCCAGTCACATCAAGTTCTGATGCAGTAAATGTGCTTTTTTCTCTGACAGTTTGGGCGTTGGCTGATTTGGTATGTCCTTATAATTAACATTTGAGATGTTGACATTACTTCCAGCTTTTGATCTACTGCCTGTTGTGTTCAGTAGTTGATCGTGTTTACCTGTAGCGGTCTCTCTGTCTGTCTGTCTGTCTGCTTGCTAAAGTGTCTGTATCTCTCGCTGCCTGTTGATATAGCAAAATCCCCGCGCGCATCATTCCTAACGAACATTAGGAGCAAAATTGATTAATGATCACTCCAGGTCGATGTTTCTCTCCCATCATATACCTAGGATATATTGGAGGAGGCGAGAATAGGAAATTACCAAGGCCGAAGCTAGTGTTGCCTGCCGAAGGAAGGGAGGACCATTTAGCCGAAAACTGTAAATTGTGCTTTATAGTACACGTTTATAAAAGGTCCCAGAATACGCCTTATAAACGATTGTGGGATTTTAATTCCTGGTTTTGAATACATCCTGTCACAATTTCGATCTTTTTTGTATCGTTAAATTTTTTTCTGGAAACGCCCTTGCAGCATCAGTTCTACACAAGTGACGCGCATTGCCGCATGCCGCATGCATGAATCATGGTGTTTGTACGTAAACATGACTCGAAAATTAGTCTCACTTGGCCTTCTTCGGAGCCATCGTTTGGAATGATCAGTCGATTCTCAGAAGGTGACTAAGTGCCACCTGGAAGAAGCTCAATTGTGCTTTCGGCCAATCAAAACTGATTCTATTTTTAACTCACAGGAAAGCAAGCGCCAAATGCTTTTGACAAGTGTCTGGATCTTACAGGTTTGTTCAAAAAATTCATGGTTTATTTAACCCGAGCTCTACTCAGCATAATTTTTCTAGTGCTGCACACATATCCCTGTACTGTGTCTGTACTCTGATTGTACCTGAAAGCAACTTATTTATTGTGTGGCATAACAACTTTTCTTGGTCATTGATATACTTTCAGAAGTGGAATAACCCTTTTCTCGTATGGGACAAAGACAAGTATGGAGGTATTGAAAGAATCCACGTCAGCCCGAAAGAAATTTGGGTCCCAGATATCGTCCTCTACAATAAGTAAGTGGAATTGAGGTAGCTGTAGTTAATGATAATGGAATCTTCATTTATCTTGGTATTCATTTAACATTTAAGTAGTCTTTTACAAGACATGCGAATTACACAAAAAAAAATTGTGAAAAATGTATTTTATGACTTTCATATGTAAATAAGTTCATGCGCAGTGAATTGAAGTGTTACTAACCATTTGTCTTAGCACAAATATATCTCCATTAACACTCGTCTTTGTCGTTGCTTTGTAGTGGCGATAAACAGGTTCTTCAAGCAGGCCACACCGAAATGTTCAAGAGCTGGGTAGTGCTCAACAACAATGGCTCATGCAGCTGGGAATCTCCGGCAAACATTGAAAGTAGATGTAATGTCGTTTCCTTTCGACGAGCAGCAATGTTACCTTCTCTTTGGATCTGCCTCGTACGGAAGCGAGTCACTCCGTATTCATTCAATTCATCCAGGAGGTATACTGAAAGTACTCTATTACAGTTCAGAGAAGATATTAAACATCGGTCAGCAGACAAAGTAATGTGATGGTTTGATATTTTGTAAAGAGGTGACTACCACCGATGCACATGTTTGAAGTTGCCAGTTATTTTTTAGTTGTTCTACATTTATTTGCAACTGTTGCTTATATATTATTCCATTTAAAATATCGCTGCTAGGCCTTGTACCTGATAAGTAAATTTTCCTTTCTGTTTCAGATGAATGCAAGCCAACAAACGAAAAACCCCATAACAATAATGGAGAATGGGAAATTGAATGCCTGAACGAAACAATCTATTCCTCGTCAATGGAGCAAAGAGTGAATTTGGTCCAAAAGTACTCGTTTGCCAAATACAGGCTGAAAATTAGGCGCAGACCATTGTACTACATCATGTTGCTGATTGTTCCTTGTGTACTCTGCACCATGTTGGTTCTGATCAGTTTTGCCATTCCTCCTGAAAATGGAGAGAGAATCGGCTTCTGTGCCACTATTATGATCTCAGTCAGCTTTTATCTGATCATAATGACCGACATGCTGCCAGAAAAGTCAGACACGCTACCCATCCTCGGAATATATTACACCATTACAATGGTCGAGATAGCTGCCGCACTGATGGCCACCATTCTTGTGTTAAGGGTGTACCATTCCGTAAGCGAGCCACCTGCATGTTTCAAAGCCCTATGCGGTATGCGCAAACATAAGCCAAAGAAAGCGATTGAATGTGCAGGAAAATTGAAATTGAAGAAATTCCTGTCAAAACCAAATGCCGTGGCAAGCGACATAACAATCGTAGGAGATGATAAAGATGTGACCGCACATGTCCCAGACCAAGGTGATCCCAAACAAAAGCCAGTCGTCTTAAACGAGAACAATGAGCCCGCAGATCTGGCGCGCTGTGGCTGTCACGTGTGATCGCTTCTTCTTCTGGCTGTTTCTGATTATATTTCTTTCCTCCACTGGATATCTGATGAAATTTCGCCCTATTTATAAGTTTTGAGCTTGGGCATAAAAACCGTTTGTTTCACTGATTATGACTAAACAGATGTTGGTCTAGTAGCAATTCTCTTGTCATTCTCGTAGGACTAGACGTTAAATGCAGAGCTTGATAACGATCTCGTACGTTCTAATAATAATAATTCTTATAAATTGAACTCTCTAACTCTTTTCTGATTGGCCGAAAGCGTACAGTGAATTTTCGAAATCAGTACCCGTGACGTCATAACTGCAGATTATACAGTTATCATGTCAAGGACACTCAAGGTCACGGGTTATCATGTCATGTACAACCGCAAAGCATAATTTCTAAGGGTAACCATGTCAACTTCGCGCGATTCGTGCTGCTTGCCGTTGGTGAAGAAGCAGAAACATGACTTCCAAGTTTTTGCGTTCAATATATAACAAAAGAATTATTAGATTTGGTTTTTGTGGTATCCCGAATAATCAAGGTCTCGGTTAGGGTTATCAGCCTCAGCCTTCGGCTTCGGTTGATAATCCCTACCGAGACCTTGATTATTCTAGATATCACAAAAACCTCGTCCAGTAATTGTTTATAATAATACTAATACGTTATTAAAACTTCACAATAATTACAAGATTAAAAAAAAAGACTAAAAGATGTTTATAATAATAATAATATTTATAATAATAATAATATTTATAATAATAATAATAATAATAATAAGAAGAAGAAGAAGAAGAAGAAGAAGAATTCAATAATTGCTTTATTATTCATTAAAATTATTTTCCCGTTCTTAAAAAAGGTTTCGCATTTCGCTCTTTGTTTTTGTGTTCACCAAAAATGACATAACATAACATCGTGTCCCCAGGTTTCCTTGGTCAACGGTTCAATAATTTGCAGCGGGCTACGCTTTTGACGTCATTTTAATGTCATCGGTTCAATAACCTGCAGCGGGCTGCACTTTTGACGTCATTGGTTCAAATTAGATCAACAGCAGCTATTTATGGTGAATTATGCGTGTGGTTTTAACCAATCAGAAATGGGGAAATAGTTTGAATGAATAATAATAATACTTATTTATATAGCACTATTTCCCTTTAGCTCAATAGAGCTTTAAAATAGTTACATTCCGCAGTTTACAATTACAAATTTTACAGTTACATTGGAAGGTAAAATTGTCACAAATATAAATTTTCTCAGTTACTGTAATAGTAACAGTTAAAATTGAGAAAATAGAAACAGTAAAAGTGACAACTATGTCACATGCATATGCTAATCTAAACGTTCTAGATAAAGACTTTTAAGACAGCAAAGCCGCTTTACATGTTACATTCTAGCTTTATTGCTCAAAAACATGCCATTAGAATAAAATTAAATTTATTGAAGAGGTTGGGTGAAGCACATCGAGCGTCTCTCGCCACGAAAGAAAAAATCTTAATGAGTTTCTACTCTTTACAGTTATAGGTCAATCACTGTCTTACGACCGCTTTGATAAGCGAGATCTCCTGTTTTTAACAATGAGCAAAATCACTTAATTTAAAGTTCTGTCTTAATCTTTGCTGTTGTTGTTGTTGTTTAGTTGATGACTTAAACGTTCTTTTGTTACTCTTTATAACACCAGGCACTGTACTTTGGCCTTTGGAGTAGAAGATCTTACGATTCCAATGGAATTTATAAAGCCATACCTATTTTTCTGCCTACCAACCCGTCACTCCGTCATCCCGTCTGTCAGTCAGTCAGTTAGTCAGTCAAAGCAATGACCATTTATTTGTGCAGTCATACAGTCATGTAATGAGATTTTGCCCTCGATGTCGCGAAGTTAATAATTATAGAACGAAGAGAAATGTCGCAAATTGAAACTCAACATACACGCAAAGCCAAAATCAGCTTGCCAGTCAGTGTATAGCTTATTACATGTAGCTAATGTTGCTCCGTTGATCTCGCAAAGTCGCTTCGAATTGTATCAAGTTAGCTGATATCTGCCAACTGAAGAATGGAAAACGCCCAGAAAATGAGTTTTCATGGTCATGGCATTGCTATCTGCAGAAAAGGTGAGAATATAAATAATTAATTAACAGTTTTCCACAGGATATCACATTAATGTACAGACTTAAAATTAACCACCCGAGCTAGATATCACGAGATATGGCTTTTCAAATATTGAATGATGCATTTTAAAGTGAACCAGTAGGATTAACTTACCGTTATGAAAAAGAGGGCCAATGTTAACTAGGGCCCTAACGTCGAATCCAAGTCGCGCGAATAAATTAAAAGTAGGTGCGGCAAGGAGTCATTCTCGTCCCCAGAGGCCGCGCTCCTTTTGGTCAGCACCAAGAATCGCGACCTCTGGCCCCGTCCAATGACATTCCGGTTTTGAATGGCTTTGTAAACATAATAGATTGAGACCAGATCCTATTTCACAAGTTGCACTTCACTAAAACACGGGAATAAGCTCGTGGCCCCGTGCTATTCATTCGATGCACGGCTAGTTACTGTTAGGACTTGCTAACGAAATGCTAATACTCTGCCCTTCAGACAACGGTAGACCAGGGTAGACCAGGCGCGGCTTTCTTTAAGTCCCTGTCACAAGCCTCGCCGTATGCAAGGCTTTTACCGGCTGTCCAGCGCTCAACTTCCTCGCTTCCTTCACACACCAAGCATTCATTTCAAATAGGCAATTCGCAACTCAAGCATTTATATTTAGTGTACATGATACAGGAATTACACAATTTCATCACGCTGTGCGATGTCGGCAATACTTTCGATAGATTGCTATTCCTGGTATTCTCATCCCCAGAGTCTGCACTCCTTTTAGTTAACGCCGAAAGGAGGGCAGCCTCCGGGGACGAGACTGAATTCCCTGTCACGAAATAGATAAATTCCCATATATCAAAATTCAACCTAATTCAGTAGAGCTCAGTAAGAAGCTCTGGGAATAACTAAAGACTTTCCGGGTTTATTCCCCAGAGCCTCCCGCTGAAGGCTATTGTGTCAGGCTGAATTTTAATATATCGATATCGATTTGTCGAAAGGCAAATTAAAAAGTGCCAGCTTTAAAAACAAACAATGGCTTTTGTTATATTCCCCTAGACTCTACACCAATAGAAGGATTGGGCTAACGTGTTAATATCCTTTTGCCTCCCAATTCAGGTCACTTGATGATTCATTTGGGAGGCTGACCCCATGAGCCGGCGATCAGTTGCGTATGCGGGCAATAGAGAGTGAACACGTTAGCTGCATAGTCTTCAGAATTTGCAGATATTTTAATATGCCTGACAATACTCTTATAAGTAATACCATCAATCAAGCACACTGGTACTAGCTAAACAAGCAGTACAGTAACATGTGAACAGCGATGTCCAATGTCTCTGTAATACAAAGGATCGTTACGCCTCGTTCACGCTGCGCTGGAGGAATTGAAAAACGAAACAATCAAATCACGTGATTATCATGACGTCATCGTTTTCAAAGAGCTCTGGTTTCAAATTGTTTTTCGTCCACACTGAAACGTAAAGCCGGACTTTTAAAATTCCTCCTGTCTGAAGAGTTTTTTTTTCACAAAGCTCCGTTTTCGTGACGGTATTTATGTGGACGGTACATGTAGATATAACGCTGTTTATATCTAATGCAGCGAAGTGTGTCTACAATACACTTATAGAGCCAATCTTGTGTTATACAGACAC
>CM042754.1:12461156-12474397 GCA_022496165.2 Catalaphyllia jardinei
GGGCTCAAAATATGCCTTCTAATGAAGGAAAATTTGAGGTACTTAACAGCTTGAAACAAGAGCTGAAGAAAGAGGAGACGGGCCCAAGTGTAAACACAGAGCTGGCGAATGTAGTGAATGCCATGCTCAAAGAAGGGCTGCCTGAAGAGAAACTTCAGGAAAAGTTGAACAAGTATCACAGACCAGAGAACTGTGAATTCTTGACAAAAGTACGAGTCAATCAACCAGTATGGGACCACCTTACTCCAACAGTCCGGTCCCAAGATGTTAGACTGCAAAAGGTGCAGACATCCATCTTCAAAGGAATGTGCGCGTTGACAAATATGATCGACAAACTCCTTGAGCACTTGTCGTCACTCCCAGCGGGAAACGACCTTCTTCAAAAGTCAACAGATGTACTTACATTGTTCGCTAATGCAAACAGTGAACTCAATCAAAGACGAAGGGAATTTATTAAACCGGATTTACACGAGGAATACAAACATCTTTGCTCCTCGTCGGTTCCGATCACTGACCAATTGTTTGGCAATGATCTCCCGAAACAAGTGAAAGAATTGACCGAGGTCAATCGCGTGGGAAAGAAAGTCTCCACACGCAGTGGTCGATCAACGAACAAGCCTGATTATCACAGGCACAACTCTTACGCACATAGCCGCGGACGCTCAGGAAACCAACATTACAGGAAGCCTTTTTTAGGCTCGTGGAAAAACGACCACAAACATCCTCCGAACTTCAAGAGGAAGAAGGAGGGGAAGTCAAAATGAATCAAACTGCTAACAAAGTTGAGGTGAGAAATATGTCAGAGCAACCTATTAAAATTACAGGTGGAAGACTGAAACAATTTACCTCTCAGTGGCAATGCATAACCTCAGATCCTTTCATACTTAATAGTGTGAAAAATTATAAAATTGAGTTTGAAAATGGAGAGCCAATGCAGTTTATGCCACCAAAAGAAATAAATTTTACAAAACCAGAGCAGGAGGTCATTGACAATGAAATTGATAAACTGCTGACCAAAGGTGTGATTTCAGAAACCACACATTGTCCTGGTGAATATATTTCTACTATATTCATACGCCCTAAGAAAGATGGAGGGTTTAGATTAATTCTAAATTTGAAGAATCTGAATGAACATGTGGAGTATCAACATTTTAAGATGGATACCTTACAATCGGCAATAAGGCTTATGACGCCAAACTGTTATATGGCCTCAGTAGACCTGCGTGACGCATACTACTCAGTGCCAATTCACAAAGATGATCAAAAATATCTGAGGTTTTGCTGGAAAGGTCGATTGTTTCAGTTTACATGTCTACCAAATGGTCTGGCTTGTGCGCCCCGACTCTTCACAAAATTCCTTAAGCCAGTGTATGCTAAGCTGCGCCAGAAGGGTCGCCTAAATGTAGGCTATATTGATGACTCTTATTTACAAGGGGAGAGCGTGGAGGACTGCCAAGCCAATATTAATGATACCTGTGACTTATTTTCAACATTGGGTTTTATCCTACATCCTGATAAGTCGGTCTTACAGCCAGTTCAAGTCCTTACATTTCTGGGATTTGTCTTGGATTCAGTTAATATGACTGTTTCCTTAACACAGGAAAAAATCCAGCGCATAAGGGAAAGATGCAAGAAAATGATGGAGCTTGTTGAGCTCCCAATCCAGGAACTAGCTAGCTTTATAGGGCTTTTAGTGTCAAGTTTTCCTGGGATCTTATATGGACCACTGTATTATAGACAACTTGAGAGGGATAAAACTACAGCCTTAAGACGAAACTATGGCAATTATAATGCTCAAATGAGATTATCCCAAGAAAGCTTTTCAGAGATAAAGTGGTGGTATGATAACATACAGACCAATAACTACCCCATATTATTGCCTAATTCAAAGGTTGATGTAATAATTTACACCGATGCATCAACTAAAGGATGGGGAGCTGTCAAAGAGACAGAGAAAATAGGGGGTAGATGGTCAGAGGAAGAAGCAAAATATCACATTAATTGTCTGGAGCTGTTAGCTGCATTTTTTGGACTTAAGGCATTTTGCATAAATGAGCAAGGCATTCACGTTAAGATTTACTCTGATAACTCTACAACTGTGAACTATATTAATGCTATGGGAGGTGTACATTCTAGGGAATGTCACACTACTGCTAAAGATATTTGGCAGTGGTGCATAGAAAAACAAATATGGTTAACAGCTGCTCATATCCCAGGGACCAAAAATGTTGAGGCAGATCGGGAATCACGCGTTTTCTCAGACAACAAGGAATGGATGATAAGATCTGATATTTTCCAACAGATCACAGATATCTGGGGGGAGCCCTCCATAGACCTCTTTGCATCCAGACTAAATCATCAGGTTCCATGCTATGTATCCTGGAAACCTGACCCAGGGGCAGCCTTTATTGATGCATTTTCTGTAACATGGGATAAACACTTGTTCTATGCTTTCCCTCCTTTCAGTTTAATTGCAAGATGCCTACAGAAAATACAAACCGATTGTGCAGAGGGATTGATGATAGTTCCAATGTGGCCAACCCAGAGTTGGTATCCCAAACTTCTTCGCATGTTAGTGGCTGCTCCAAGAGTGTTACCACAACAACGAACTGCCTTACAAATGCCGGGGATGCCACAAGAAGTTCACCCCCTATTCAGGAAAATGGTTCTGATTGCATGCAGATTGTCCGGCAGTCCTATGAGACACAAGGAAATTCTCAAAAGGCAACCTCCATCATCTTACAGTCCTGGAGGAAAGGAACTACAAAGCAGTATTCATCCTACATCAAAAGATGGACTACATATTGTCATAAAAAACAGATTGATCCAGTTTCTGCCACTGTCCCCCAGGCACTAGACTTTTTAGTGGAATTATTTGAGTCAGGCATCGGTTACAGTGGTATTAACACTGCAAGGTCTGCTCTATCCAGTGTCTTAAGGCCTGTGGACGGGATGACTTTTGGAGCACAAGAGAGCGTTAAGAGGTTCTTAAAAGGAGTTTACGAAGCAAGACCCTCCAACCCAAGATATACTGAGACATGGGATGTGAGCAAGGTTCTGAACTATCTTAAGACAATCTCTATTACAGACTGCTCACTAAAGGATCTGACTTTCAAATTAGTCACTTTAATGTCATTAGTATCAGCTCAACGGGGGCAGACAATTCACTACTTGTCTTTGGAGGACATGGTTGTTTCAGAAACTTCGGTGACTTTTATTATCTCCAGGCCTATTAAACAGTCTAAGCCAGGGTCGAAACCCACTGTTGTTAAGTTTGTAGCTTACCCGGACAACCCTAACATTTGTGTTGTCACTACCTTGAAGGCATATCTTAATCGTACCTCTTCTCTACGTGGAGGTGCACAACAATTGTTTATTAGTCATTACAAGCCATTTAAACCAGTTTCCCGGGACACCATCAGTAGATGGGTCAAAGCTGTAATGCAAAAGTCAGGAATTGATGTAAACCTTTTCAAGCCCCACAGTACTAGGGCTGCCGCAACATCTAAGGCTTTGTTGAAATCTGTACCATTAGAGCACATCTTATCAGTTGCAGGATGGAGCTCATCTGACACTTTTGCAAAGTTTTATAGCAAGCCTGTTATCAACACAGATAGCTTTGCTAACGTTTTGTTACAAGAGCAAAGTTAATAAACTGTTTTTTGACCAATATGACTTGCTTGGTTGGTCATTACTCTGTTCATGTGTACAGTGGGCTTTGAAGTCTCACGTGAGCCCTCAGTGCGGTGACGGAATAGAATTGGAAAATTAAACGAGACTTACCTGTAAGTTGAAGTTTGATTGAAATTCTATCCGTCACCAAGCACTGAGGGATTACGTGCCCTCCCTTTTAAGGCCCTCCCATTTTGCTGGTCAGGGTTTTCTTTCCCCTGCACACATGGCAAGTGCTTTAAAAACTGAGTTCGCGCAGGCGCAATGCTATCTCACGTAATCCCTCAGTGCTTGGTGACGGATAGAATTTCAATCAAACTTCAACTTACAGGTAAGTCTCGTTTAATTTTCCAATTATAATATTATTTACATCACTTTCAAATTTTAGTCCCAGGCTGGATCGATAAATGAAATAACACTGCATGTATGTAGATGTAGTTGTATAAATGAGTTTGTGTCTTCCCAATTGTTTACCACAAAGGGTGTTTGGTAAACATGCCCTTCCACTGCCGTGAATCAGCCTCCTGTGGAAATTATAGAGAGATCAAATTATCGGTGTGGATTATCATTCAGTTAACAAAACAACAACCAGGATTATCCATGAAACTTTGTACATGTGCTAAACTACAGTACGTGCACATTGAAACTTCTCAGGGGTTTGTGAGCACACACCTTGAGCTTTGAATGCAGAAATTGCAATCGCACCTCCAGGTCTTTCATGTCCTATTTGTGAAGCAGAAAAACAATGACAGAAAATTAAAATCGACGGAAAATTTACCCAAACGAGGAACGAAAATGGGCTCAGTGGAGTCTTATTTGACCGCAATTCAAGCTAAATCCACTGCACAATCGCAGCACAAATGGCTCTCAGTAGTTGGGAACTAGCAAAAACAAAAAACTAAAAAAATAAAAACAGAGGGCGAGCGAGAGAAAAAAACCAAACAGGACGCTTTCGAAGACTGTTGACAAGCGAAAACAAGACGGCGAGCGACAGAAAAAAAAAATCAAAGGAGACTAAATTGCAACATTTGCGTCCAACGATTGCAAGAAAATGGGATAATGATGTCCTGTAACTATATACGGTGAATTTGAATGCATGGTCCAAAAAATATATTTCATGTACATGAATACGTATGGCTTCCTTAAAGTCATTCTGTAGCTTGGGATCTTGGTGCTTGACAGAGGCAACAATACAGTGACTTTAAAGGTGTACATATACATGTATTGGACACTTTACATGTAGTTACTGTTTTTGTATTAAGGACGTTCGCGCGAAAATTATCCGGTCGATAGGATTTTTTTAAATTTTTACTGCAGGCAGATAATGAGTTACTTGAGCCAGAAATGCATCAAAAAGGTGGGTCACCGTCTTCGTTTCAGAGATAAAGCGTGTGGTTAACTATACTGATTTCGAAAACTCGTCCCATATATTTGAGCACGGTCTACAGGGGTTTATAGTTAGAAATATCGGAGGCAAACGATCTTCGTCATATTTTGTAGAACTGGGTCTGTTGCGTAAATAATTTCAAATGTTACTAACGTTTTCACAAAATTTAACCCTTTAAGAGGCATTTGAAACTGCCGCACTGATGCACGAAGAGCTAATAAGATGAACGGAATTTGATGGTGCATTTTGCCAAAAATTCAAACTTCTAGTCGATAGATTTTCTTCATTTTTCCCCTAAACGTAGAAAATCAGTAGAGAAAATGATCCATCCAAAGAAAACTTGGGGTCACTGAACGTCCAAGATCGTTAAATCCAGGCAAAGCTCTAGCAATGGCCATCTGCCCTATCATTTGTTTATGCATGACATGGCATGTGAATTTGCGTGCGCAGTAAGAATGCGCAGAAACAGTTTCCGCGAACGTCCCTAAGTCTGACTGTGCTTAAATTTTGGATGACTTCAACTTGAAGATGACTGTCAATTCCAAATCCGATTCGAATGTTGGTTTCCTTGATTCATGCTTGCTTTTTTGGACTGTTGAACTGCCATCCTGTTGTTCTCGCCAAAATTTCAGCCTTGGTTATGTTCTGTTCCGAGTAACTTAATGAACTTAAGACGTTCTTAGTACAGCATTCCTGAGCCCAATAACACGAAAAAATAAAATCTTGAAAACATAACTGCACAGAGTGCAATCGGTTACTCA
This sequence comes from Catalaphyllia jardinei, assembly GCA_022496165.2. Taxonomy (NCBI): domain Eukaryota; kingdom Metazoa; phylum Cnidaria; class Anthozoa; order Scleractinia; family Caryophylliidae; genus Catalaphyllia; species Catalaphyllia jardinei. The sequence goes on from CM042754.1 coordinate 12,466,977, forward strand.
CAGCACTTAGTTTGGCATCTCGTAAGAGCGATAACTTTGGAATAGTGTCTTCTAGCTTGCTAATCTGCAAATTACATATATGAAATTAAGAAAAATTACATATTGACTGAAATACAGTACTCCATGTGCCATCTGTGAAATTTAATAACACTATCATCTCAGAGTGGTGATTGGCCTATTAAGCTGTGTTCACACTAGGGCAAAATATGACTAGTCTGATCACGAATGAAACATGGTCAAAAAGTACGGGGGGCCGGTGGGCCGGAGCATTTCAAAATGCGGGGATCAGAAAACACCCACCCCTTCCATGAAGCCACCCCTTCCATTTGGCACAAAACGGAGTGACCCACCCCTAAATGAAGGTTGAAAATCACATGACCCACCCCCTGTAAGACATGACATTTTTGTTTGCATAATCCGACAAAATAACTCTTTAAGCAAGTGAAGTATGATCCTCGCAGTAAATTTTCCAATTTAAGCAATTGGAAATTGGAAAATTTACTGCGAGGATCATACTTCACTTGCATCTATAACCGCAGTTCAAATATGAATTATTTCATATACACTTTACATAACTCTTTAAGGATGAAATTGTGGTATTATTTACGTTTTAGATAAACTTTTTAACGATAATGCAAAATCAACGAAAAATAATATTGTTTTCCATTACCCTTGCAACTTTAAGTCATGACTGTAAACTCTAAGAAAACTTGACCTTTTACTTTTCACACAGTGCCTCAAGGCACGCAGAGCAGTGATCCATCTGAAAAACGGCTGTAGTGACTCCTGGGAGTAATATAGCCAGACAACTCCCAGATCATTGAGCATGTGTTCCGTACCCTTGGGGTCAAGTAGTAAGTAGACACAATATCAAAGCAACTCTTCGGCCTTCGTAGCTTAATTAAAAATATATTAGCACTGTTTGCGTTACATTTTTAATGATGTAGACACAAGTTGGCCATTTGGTGTTCTTGAATACCAGTATGTCAACCGAGTGCAGTATTAAATATTTCTGCCCTGCGACTCCCTGCTCAATTCGTTAGCTTTTGTACAGATTTTACAATACATAAATTGTCATTTCTACTGTACACCAGCCAAGCGTCCTTTTTCAAATACGGCTCGAAATGTTTTTGTCTTTTGTAACAAACAATAAAAGCAAGTACTCGAACACCAACCCACGGTCTGCCAAGTGCCTTACGCATAGTGTGGAGCTGGGGCTTTAATAAAGGGGTGCTTTGCACCCGTCTTGCCAGTAAAGGCCAGACTACATAGGGATCTTAGTCCTATTTCTGCCAGTCGGCTATGCCACACTGATAAGGCCTAACAAGGCAGAAACAGCTGTTCATGGCTGCCACTGCCTGGATGATATGGCTGTGCGCATGCCAGACCGTGGAGTGGTGTTTAAGTATGTCACTTGCTTTAATTGTTTGAAATGAGTTACCTTTGTTGTCGATCAGTGTCAAATGTGTGCCAATTGGGGGGCGGGGGGCGGGCGGGGAAAAAAAAAAAACTGGATGACCCACCCCTAAGAGGGCGCTGAAAATTGAACGACCCACCCCTTACTAAGGGTTCAAGAACTGATGACCCACCCCCTTTCTGCTCCAGGCCCACCCCCCCCTCCCCCCACCCCAGTACTTTTTTACCAGTCTCTTAATGATCATGTTTTGGCTTTTATGTGAAGACAGCATAAGGTAACTGTTAGTAATCTAAAAGACAGTAAAAGTGGTTCCTCAAAGATCTTAGTGCCCAGTCTCCCATGAACTGTACATTAAGAAACCCAAGTTCATCTAAGCCCAGGGGGGAGGGGGGCGGGGTACTCCCTCTAATAGCGTAAATCCTGGAGGCTTTACCCAAAAGGGTTACCTTTTTCAGGCTTCAGGTATATAAAAGAGTAGGGATTTCACAAGTTGAGGTATATAAAAGGGTAGGGAAATCGGTCATTTAGGTATTTAAAAAGGCCTTTAATTATAGTACATGTATTTCGAATACACACCCTTATGGCTGGAACCTTTTTTCAATAAAAGGTAAATAAAAGGGGTACCTTTTCTACCAAAATGGTATATAAAAGGGTAAGGAGTTGGACCTTGGGGCAGAGCCTCCTGGGCATCAAATCAGACTGCTGTGTTCCTTGTGAAATTAAAGCACTTTCATTCCTTGGCCCACATTTTCTCTCCCAACCACAACTATAACCTACTGCTAGTAAAACATATTATTGTTAGAGGCTGTACAATGTACCAGTCTAGGGAGACTGGACAAAGACAGCTGAATGGATTACTATCATATCTATAAATGACAAGAAAATAATCATACAAGTACAGATATGAGCGAACTATGCATACCCGTATCATACACACATATTTTGCAGTTAATCCAGGTGATTATTCAGAAAGTAATAGAAGGCAGTAACAAGGGTATCGAATGGTCTTTGCGAGCATTTGTGAGCTTGTGAGCAGTGCATTTATTTTTTGTGAGCATGAACAGTGATCAACTTTCTCATGCGAGCAGCGAGCACTTTAGTTACAAATGGCCAACTGGAATGGTGGGGAGTGGTAGGTGGAGGGGGGGGGGGGGAGGGGTGCAGTTGAGGGAAGAGCAAAACTTTCTCATCACTTCATGTTATGGAAAACAAAATTAAGTGATGGCCCAGCCAAAGTGCATGTAAGCCAATTAAACTTAGTACTTGTTTGGATGTACTGTACAGTAGACATGAAATGATTTGGTTCAACAGCAGTTTAATTTTATCTACTGGAGGAAACCACTAACAGCATTTTTTTATTCCAGCGAACATGTGAAATACAATCCAAAATCATCTGTATTACATACAGAACCCATTGACAGGACTGTATCTCAAGATAAATTATAAATAAATGTAGCCACCAAAATTTCAGATTGCTTGTTAATTTCGGCAACAAGAACACAGAAGATACTCCCCTAGAGAGACTGCACTTTGAACTGTAATATGGTGCATCTGCAAGATCATTCCAGTCAGCACTCTGTATAACAATATTATCTAACCATGCATGGTGCAAATCAAGACAAGTAATAAACTCACCCTCTTCGTAAACATCTCTAACTTCCTTTGATAAGTCTCATTGTAACAAGCAACATCAACCCGTCTGGGGATTGGCTTCACTATTAGTAAACACAGGCAGGCAGTGTAAGTAACTCTTGATCAGCCTACATGTACGATATAATCTTGGTCAGAATAAAATCAGAACTAAAACTACCCCTCCCCTGCCCTGCATCAATGATGAACTCTTGTGCTAAAACCAAAACATGCTATTGTTTCCATCATTGCAGTTGGGGGAATCTTAGGGGGATCTTGCCAGACATAACTAATCGATGATCAATGACATCAATTGGTAATCAATTAGTCATTGATTATTGGTGATGATCAATGATAATCAAAACTATAACAAAATCCTCGAATGTGATTGGCTATCAGCAGCCAGATTTGAGCATTAACTGGCCAGTTGCACACATCATGCTTGTAATTGCCATTTTGCACGCGCTGTTGCAGTGCACTTTGTTGAGTAAACTGCTGGGTTTTTCAGCATTGATATTTCATAACAACGTTTTAAAATCGTTCAGTGCTCAATCGTTGCTTCAATGTTGGTTTCTTGAATTTTGTCACAGTTTTGATTAATTGGGAACAGGACATTGTGTCGTCCAATTCAGTCTGTAACCATACTTGTGATTAACAAATAGGACTCCTGCTTCGCGGTTGTCCGATTTCGCTAATTACTCGCATGATTACAGACCGAATTGGACTCCACTCAGACCTATAACCATCATTAATTAAAACTATAACAAAATTCTCGAAAGTGATTGCCTATCAGCAGCCTGATTTGAGCATTAATTGGACAGTTGCACACATCATGCTTGTAATTGGACAGTATGTGCCATTTTGTGCACGCTGTTGTGGTGCACTTTGTTGAGTAAACTGCTGGGTTTTTCAGCATTTATAACGACGTTTTAAAATCATTCAGCGCTCAATTGTTTTGATTAATTGGTAACAGAACATCATGTCATCCAATTCAGTCTGTAATCATACTTGTGATTAACAAATCGGACTCCCGCTTCGCGGTTGTCCGATTTTGTTAATCACCTGTATGATTACAGACCGAATTGGACTCCACTCAGTCCTATTACCATAAATTATGAATCAATGAGTAATCGAAGCCCAAAGATTTTGTGGCCTACTGATTACTAATTGATGACATCAATTACTCATTGATGTAAAATTTTGATTACTCATCAATGGCCCATCAATCACTCATTGACTGAATATTACATGTATACTGCTCATGAAAGACACTTTTCTTGCTATCTTGTACCATTTGTTTTTGTTTGAGATTCTTTTATCTGTGTTAGATGCATTTTTCCTTGTATCTGAAGTTCCTGTTGACCATGTCGAGATGCAAAGTGCTAATCACAAATACAGATGATTCGCAATTGTGCAATATTTCACTTTACCCAATTCTTTACTTAATAACAAAACAACTGAACAGTAACCAACCAGTCTGAAAATAAAACTAACAAGTACGCTGACAAGAATCGACTACATGGTTATTGATTTTTTTGTCGGTGTTTGTCAGCAAAGTAAAACTGCTTTGGCTTAGAGAAACATCCTTCATAAGCAGTCACATAACCTTAAGTATTGAATATTTGCGCAAGTTTAGATTTTTTGGCCTTTAAATTGAACTAATGGATAAAAATCAATGACTAATCGATGCAATCAATGACTAATCAATGACCAAAACTTTCTGGCCTATTGATTAGTCATCACTTACTCATCGATCATTGGCAATAATCAATGACTAATCGTCTGATTACCTTAGCTATCGATTACCTATTTATTACTCATTGATTTCATGGATGTCATTGATACCATTGATTAGTTATGTCTGGATCTTCTGGGAATCTTGAGGGAATCTTGATCGGAATAAATTGAGAAATAAAATCACCCATCTCATAAACACTAATGTAACAAAGACTTGCCATTTTTCTATTAAGACACTCCCCCTTCCCTGGAGGGAGGGACTCGCATATGAAAGGGGCGGGGATGCTCATCGTCTCTCTTGGGGATGTAAATTTTGGATTTTGGTCTCACTCAGGGTGTTCTGGGCAAAACACCATTATATTTAGCTGGAAAGGTCTCATTTAAGATTGCACCTGAAGAGACATATTAAATGTTTTAACTTGTCTCTTTTTGGGGTCCAAAAAAGCTCTGGCCCCTCCTAGATCAGTCAAGCTACATGTGGTGTACATGTACATGTACCTTGTGATTGCAAGAAACCAAAACTATACTAGCAGTATACATGAAATTACATGTATCTTACCTGAAGAATGTCTCTCACATACTTCAAGAGTGTAAGGGCTGTGTGAATTGAAATATAACAGTACATTTAAATTCAATTGCTGTTTTGCTTTAAACGTAATCAGTCATGTTGTTAAGCACTGTAGTTACAGAATTGAAAACAAGTTTTGATCTATATAAAGAGAGGGTAACTATCAGCGATGCATTAAAGAGTGCTTCAAGTTCACAATCACGTTCTAAGTCCTACATACACCTATGTACGTAAATTTTTAAAACACTCAGCTTGTTGGTTAATTAGCTCAGATGATAATAACAGTGCCCCTCTACATGTATGTAACTGAATGACAGAAGTGTCATTTGAGGAAATAAGCCAGCTAATACAAATAACATAATTATAGTTAAAAACAGTGTTACAAACCAACCTTGTCACAGTATTTTCAGGAGTTCTTCTGCTCAAAGGTATAAGAGATCCTCTTCCATTCCTTAACTGATTAGAAGTAAAAAGTCCACAAGTCAAAAAAGAAGGAAATTAATTAATCCTTAGTCACTATAAGCTAATTTACTACCTCAACCTGCTAGACAAATTGGGATGATAACACCAGTGATAAACCTCATGCTCTCAGACTTCTATTTGTATGCAATACACCATACTTTACAAGAAATAAGCAAATAAATATTGAGGACATGGAGTAACGTTAGACTCAACACAAAGAGCAAACCTTAAGGACATTTGTCTTTCCAACCGCTGACAAGCCAAGCTGTTTCGTAAGAGCCTGTCAATCAATCAATCAATCAATCTATTAGTCAATCAATCAAATATTAAATGACTCTTGTCTAATTCCTTCCATATGCCTGGGGCCATTGGTTAAGGTCTCGATAAAGGAAAACAAGGTGCCCACAGAAAAAAATTCTAGTGGCGCGAGTATTTTCGCTACAAAGGCAAGTTATATGTCACATTAAAGCAAAAAAAACTAAACTACCTTATGAAAGATTTTATTCCATCGAATATTTCAAAAGGCGCTTAAGTTTCTTGCTCTCGAGAATTGAGTTTACTGCTGAAGCTCCAGCCCTTTTGTGATAAATATTCACTTCCTTTTTATTGCATCTGATTGACAAATAAAAGACCTAAAAAAGGGTGTGAGGAAATTTGCATGTACATATCGTTTTAGTGGAATTATTGCATTTCAAACTAAAAAGTTGAATCTCTAGCGGGATTTACGCAAAGAAACTGACATAAAATGAGTTTCAAAGGTAAATCGGAAAATTCCTCACACCCTTTTGAGTCTATTATGTATATCATTATCCATCACATCTGAAAGTTTCAAAGGGACAGCTTAAAACCTGTCCTGACTGGAGGTCAGAGAATTTTGATTTTTGTGTCTAATTAAAATAGAGTGAGAGAAAATCAGTTCTAAAGATTTAGCATGAGCTCCACGCTTGGCTGGTTAGCTCTGCCCCCACTTCAACCTTAATTAACTCTAGCCAATCAGCTTCTGCGCAAGTAACAGAGGAATTAGTCACGGTCATTGTCGTTTGTTTACGCAGGATTGGTAAAAGGTGAAATAATTATTCAATAGCAAGCAATCCCTTCTTCTTAGTGATGCGAAAAGTTAAACCCACAAAGAGAAACTTACGTAAGGGGAAGAAAGAGACAGCAGAGGTTCCTATTGAAAAGACAGAAGCCAAGCGTCTCATGACATGTTCAGGAAATTCGTGAGAAAGGGTATGCAATCTTAGCATTTCAGCCTGGACTCAGTCAATCGCGGTGCAATCGTGCAGATTACGCTCGAAAGAAAACATTATGCTCCGAAATACTTTCCGTTGTCTTTCTCTGTTTCTTCCGTTTCCGTGTGCTAGTCCAGGGACAATCTGATTTCCATTTCATAGGCTTCATATTCCGTATACGTTTTGATGATTGTCAAGAGTATGGAGAACTTAGGTGTTTGTCTGACGTTTGCATGACTAAAAGAAATTCGAGCGAATCTGTCAAAAGCTGTTAACTGATAGCTGTTTAGCTTACTTTGTAATCATGTGTAATTTTAGACTTAGGAACCCCTAGCGTGGGAGAAAAGGGTTGTTGTGTAATCACTTGTGATCAAAG
>CM042754.1:12486163-12493663 GCA_022496165.2 Catalaphyllia jardinei
TAATGGGCGGAGGCGGCACGTGCTTTGATACCATCTGACAGCCAAAACATTCTCTGCATTTCTTCTCTGCTTCTTTGTCGATTCCTGGCCACCATACCTTTGACCTCAAACGTTCCTTGGTCTTCACTATGCCCTGATGCCCCTCATGGGCTAAATCTAACACTCTTCTTCTCAATTGTCTAGGAACCACGATTCTTGTTCCACGTAGCACGACCTTGCCGATACAAGCTAATTCATGGCATACTAGTTCGTAGGCTTTTGGGGCCTTGCCCCAGTGCCCTGTTTCCAATGCCTCACGAACCGCCTCCAATTCTTCATCTTGCAATGAGACTTCTTCAATCTCTTCAATCCGAAGGGCCACCGGTACTGCTTGTAGAGTCACTTCACGCACATACTCTTCATCCTGGACATATCCTTTTGAGGCTGGAATTTTAGTTAGGCGGGACAGAGCATCCGCAATGTTCTCCCTGGAGGTCACATAGCGAACTTTGTAGTTGAAAGGTTGCAATCGCAACACCCAGCGTTCTATTCGTGCGGATGGTTTCGAGGTTGGGCCATAGATGGTTTTCAGAGCTTGATGGTCAGTCACTAGGTCAAACTCGGGTAGACCATTCAGGTATAAATTAAATCTTTCGCAGGACCAAACAAGCGCAAGTGCTTCCTTTTCAGTTTGACTGTACCGACGTTCAGTGTCACTAAGACTTCTACTGGCATAACATACTGCACGACGTTCCCCGTCAACCTCCTGAACCAAAACTGCACCAAGTCCCACTGGGCTGGCGTCTGCTATGACTTCTGTGGGTGCTCCTCGGTCAAAATAAGCCAGCATGGATGCTCCGGCCATGTCTTCTTTCAGCGTGTTGAAAGCCTCCTCTTGTGCCTTCCCCCATAGAAACTTCTCATCCTTCCGACATAGTACTCGTAAAGGCTCTGCTTTGGTTGCAAAATCAGGAATAAATCTCGAGCTAAATCCCACAAGGCCCAAGAAACTTCTCACTTCGGAGGCTGAAGATGGACGGGTTGTCTCTTTCACTGCTCGCACCTTTTCCTCGGTGGGCCCAATGCCATGTTTTGAAAGGAGAATGCCCATGAAAACTACTTTACCCATTCCAAAGGTACACTTCTCGCCATTCAAGGTAAGATTCTTCTCCTCCAGTCTAGCTAACAGCTTGTGTAAGCTCTGGTCATGCTCCACAACTGTCTTTCCATGAACAATTAAGTCATCAGCGATGTTTACAACTCCCTCAATGTCTGCTATAACCTGACTGACGATGTGTTGGTATTTCTCAGGTGCCGCATTAACCCCGAAACTCAGCCTTTTATAGCGGAACAAACCGCCATGTGTTACAAAGGTGGTAATGTCCCTGGAATCTGCATGCAGCTCTACCTGGTGAAAACCATGACGCAGATCTAGCTTCGAAAAGACAGTACTGCCATTTAGTTCTTCTAGCACTTCATCGACAGTGGGTATTGGCAGCCGCTCTCGGATAATGGCCTCATTTGCGCGACGCATGTCCACACAAAGTCTAATCTCACCTGACGCCTTGGGTGCTACAACAACTGGACTAGCCCATGTGGTGGGGCCTTCCACTCTCTCAATGATATCCCCTTCTAACAGTTCATCGATCTTGGCTTTCACTTTGTCTCGAAGCGCAAAAGGAACTCGCCTTAACTTTTGTGCCACAGGTGGTACATTGGGGTCAACATGCAGTTTCAACTCAAAGTCTTTCAGCTTGCCAACTCCTGTGAACACTTTGGGGTATTGAGCTTTGAGCTGGTTGGCAAAGTCACTCTTGACTTCATTACAACTGCCACCAATGGGACTGGCCTTTGGACCGATGTGGAGAACACCCAGCTCCTTGGCAGTAGCATTTCCCAGTATGCAACGTCCACACTTAACGACAACAAAACTGGAGACTATCTTAGCATTTCCTACCGAAATTTCCGCTTTAAACTGGACAACGACCTCAATTTCTCTACCACCATAGGCAAACAATTTTCTTGAACAATGTTCGAGGTTTTCCTTGAAACCCGCATTCTTCAATTTCTGAAAATCATCTTCCCCCATCAAATTGCTCACAGACCCTGAGTCAATCAAAACTTCCTGAACAATTTCATCAATACTCACATTCATCGTCGGTACGTGACGTGCGGTCGACACCTTGCAAACACCATTTTCTTCCATCACAGTAAACGCAAAGGCAGGGTTTTCTTCTTCTTGACTGCTACCCGCCACATAGTCTTCCACTTGATTTGTCTGTCTTCTGAACGCCTTACGATTACCACTGGTGCTCTTTGGACGAAGCCCTCTTCCCGTCTCTGGTGCCGTTCGGTCGTAGTTTCTGCAGCAAACTGCAAAATGGCCATACATCGAGCAGCTAGAACACTTCCTACCTTTTGCTGGACAGCACGGATCCCGCGAGAAATGTCCTGCCTTTCCGCAACTGAAGCACGTTTTCGCTGACTGATCGTTTGTCTTATCCTCCTTTCGTCCGACTGCGTTTACGTCCGACACTCCTGCCATATGTGCTTCACTTGTTGTCCCGCCGCTTCCGAAGCTCTCGTTTTCTCCAAAACTTGTGCTAAAGTAATGTTTCTGGTTTCCAACAGCTTCTTTTTCAATTCTATGTCGGGCAGTTTTTCAATTAACTGATCTCGTAGGTTGTCATCGAGAGCATCACCAAAATTACAATACCTCGCCTGTCGACGGAGACGCACAACAAATTTATCAACCGGTTCGCCATCCGTCGGCGCCAACTGCCGGAACACGTGGCGCTCAAATGGAATATTTTCGTCGGAGCGAAAATGATGATCAAGCTTCCTAATACAGACTGCATAGGGATCTTCATCACCCGCCGGATCGGGGTCGACAAGATCTTCAAAAATATCCTGTACCTCCATTCCTGCATAGTGCAGAAGCTGTGAAGTTTTCTTCCTCGCGTTGTCTAGTCCTTTTCCTTCAGCGTAATACTCGAACGCTCGTTTCCACTTCTTCCAGTTGTTTGCCACTTGCGATGAAGATCCCGATAGATCTAGCGTTGGAAGGGCTCTCTCAGCCATTGAGGCAAATCCTCGTCGCCAATGTAGTATTTGTAACCGAAATAAAACGACACGAAGTCAGCAGTCACAGCACAACAGCCATGTTTTTAATCAACAACAACGTTTCCTTCCGGTTCCCGGATGTGGGCTAGTCCCCAGTACACCACAGAAGTCTGCCATGAATGCGTGTTGACCACAAGCCATGAAGGTTATAGGCAATAACACAACTTTTCTGGGTGTCAATGCAGTAATTGCCTTTGACTTAGTTCATTTTTTTTTATAGATAGATGTTATTCTTAATTTAACTAGTAAGGCATTAACAACATTAGCTTTCTTTGTATTCTTTGTACTCATTCATACATATATAGCACTATAATTTTATATTGTCAAACATTTTTATCATGAGCCCCTGGCTCGGGGGATTGGGAGACCACCCCGTGTAATCTTGACATTAAATAAATTATCTTATCTATCCTAAAGCAAACTTGTTCCTTAAACAATACCAGTTACACCTGGGAGGAAGCTGTAGGAGATTTGGCAGTATTGACTCTACTATGGGGTTTACCCTAAAACTGGTAGATGTCATAGTGTTTGAATGTGAGTGCTTGACCTCAGCTCAGCAGGTCTTTTCCACCTTCCCCATATGGGAGAAGAAGCATGCTCAGGTCATTATATGCAACTAGTAATAAATGATGTGTGTGAGGAATGCTGAGCAATTTTTCATGTCCTCAAGTGGTTGTACATAATTATTGTTCATATAATGACATGCAAGACACAAACACTACATTTGGTGAGACCAGTTCAATAATTGCTTTATCATTGAACTTGAATTGCTTGCCATAAAAAAATGGTGTTTATAAGTGTATTCAGTGGTGGATTCAGACCTTGAGCTAAGGGGGGTGGGGGCGGTAATGTTTTGCTTGCCAGCTTTTCTTCTGTGTTCTGTTTTTTTTACCCAAAATAGGGAGGGGGGAAGGTTCCCTGGACCTCTCCCCTAGATCTGCCACTGGGATTGCATGCCATTGATCAGTGAACAATAGTTCCGTAAAACAGACGTAATTGTTTAATGATCCTCTAACACACATTTTTATATTGCGTGGGTCAAGAAAATTTGCTTGTTGCAATTTGTTGTTGCATGTTGCTGGTTGATAATTTTAATCACTGCTGTGACCAGAGAAACAATCTAATTTGGAAACAGTAATGCTAGGAAGACCTTTCTAACTACTACCCCAGGTCCCATCCAGTAATCTGTAAACACCTTTGAAGAATATCAAAGGTTTCAAATAAGTAGTATGCAGCTTATCAATACAAGTAGACATACACAGTGCAAATTCTATCAACATGGCTTTATTATGCCAACATTGATTGATGACAAGGTTGCAAATGATTGAATAATACGAATGTTTACAAGATTGTTATACATAATTTATATAGTTATCACTGACTAGATCAAAGAATACTACTTTGGGATATTAATTCTTATTTATCTTCTCTGAGTAACAAGTTCTGTTGGAATGTTGTCACATATAAACCTTATTTTTGAGGTTGCCTTGGCTTGTGGAATGCACTAAAAGATATACAGCAGCTTTATAAATGTTTTATTGACCCCTTTCAGTGCCAAGATTGTTCATCAAGATGGCAATTTATCTACAGTAAACAATAAGCGAGTAGTACCTATATCCTCCAATCTCCCTTCTTGCTAACCTACGATCATACCCTCCCTCCCCCCAAAAATACGCCTGATCACAGGTTTACCTTCTTGCATGGGGAGCTGGCAAGACAGGGCAATAAAGTCAAATTGTGCTTTATTCATTTGCAAATCTGTGCATTTCTTCTTTGGAAAAATTTTACTGGACATTTGTACACATAAATCAGCTCCTTCACCTGTTCTCTCGTGCACTACTTAAACAAAATTTGAAATAAGGCCCCCACTTATAGAAAAACTAAGACAGTAAGGAATGTAAGTGTTTGGACACAATAAAACAGGAACCATTTCCCCTGGCCAGGTACTGAGAGAAAATCACCATAGTTCACTACTGTAAACTTATTTTACATTTGAATCTCGAACATAGCACTGGCCGTATGTTTGCTACTAATAACATTTCTGCAAGAAGTCATGTGCATTGTATCAATATGTATTTAATTCCTGCAGGCTGGCTCTAGAATTACTTTAACACCATCCAGACAGCAAATTCATTTGATAACAGAAATGTCATATGCAATAATCTAAGAAATTCACAAGAAATGAAGAATATTTTCAACCTAAACTGGGCAGAAAAATAAAAATATTTAATTGAGCCTGGGCCAGAAAAACGATATTAGAAAAAAGAGTGCATTTGAAATAAGATTTGAAGTAAACCTAAACCTAATACAGACAGAAGGCCAATATTTAAGGAATACGTGTCAAAGAAAATAGAAGCGATTTTCCGTATAAAGGAACAAAGCTCAGTAACGCTTCAAACTCTTCTTTGTTTCCGTACGCTGAAAAACTAATTGCACATGAATATAGAACAACAAAAACAGCATATAATATAAGGCCACATGTGACGAGCTGTAGCTCGCTAGCTATCGGCCGATCTGTACTTCAACAAAAGCTTAAGTTCAAATGCTCAAATATGTATGCTTGTTATGTATATTTTTCCGGGCTTATTTCTACTTCTATAGTGAGGGGGGTGAATAGGGGTATGCAAATCCGCTAACCCGTTCCTTTTTTTCGCCAAATCCGTCGATCCGCCAAAAATTTTGTTCAAATCCGAAACTACAACCACAGAAGTGTAAAGGTTCAAAGGTAAACTTGTACATGTGAATGCTGCTGTTAATTTCACATAAATAGTAAAGAAGGCGACATGCTTGATGACTAAACACAGAATTTTGGATGAACTCATTAACATTCCGACCAAGGCTGAAGAAAGATCTAGGATCCAAATTTCGTTTAGGACCCAAGATCCAAACATAAGACAGGCACAATCCGGAATCCGCGCCAAAAATTACAGCTGATCCGCGATCCACTGCGTTTTCAAAATCCGCCAATTCGTTCGATTTACGGCAAAAATCCACAATCCGAACGCCTTTTAAAGCCAAATCCGTCTATCCAAAAACCTATTCACCCCCCTCTATAGTATAGGTTACATCTTTTAAATTAAAATCTAACGGAAAAGATTTACGAATCGTTAATGGCAGTCTGATTCAACATCGCTTGAAATGAACTGCAATTCAACCTCCAAAAAGACCTTTCTTTTTCGTATAAACACTCGCTACGTCCGCCATATTTCTTTACGATGTATTTCAGGTATTTAAACCAATCAGCGTATTCGTATGAATGGGCCAATCAACAAGGGTGTCAGTTCAGCATTGCCCAGGGTCTTCTCCCGACGATCCGCCATTTTGAAAATCGTCGAGGAGAAGGCCCTGGGGACGAGGTTGTGAAATGTTCGTTATGAAGGAAATTATGACCAGCGGTAACGCGCGGAGGAAGAAATTCATTGAGTTTTACATGACGTCCTAAAGTTAATCCAATATGGCGGGTTCCTCTGATGGAGCAGCTACACAAACAGGCCCAATTATTGAGGTAAACGTTATACTAATAAAACGTAATGATGGATTGTTAGATATATGCTATAGCTTTTTGCTTATGGTACCTCTGAATTTGTCTTTGTATTAGCTCACTGATGAGGAAAGAGCAGTTCTTAAAGAATGTTCAAGAAATAGTATTTTGTTCAGAGGTAATTCGCTTATTAAACTAACTTTCTGAGAATGCAAATAGCTTATAAGCTTAAGCTAATGGTCGCAAAAGATCTATGGTTCATAATTCGATAACGGATGCAGCTAGAATCACTTCTTGGTCAGGCTCTGGGGAATAATGTACCAGTCAATCCAGGTACATAACTACAGAGTTTGTGGGATTTATTCCCCACAGCCTCATTCTGAGGTCTATTGTTTGACACTGAATTTAAATATATTGAAATTGATCTATTGCTGTAAACATAATTTGTGAAGGGCCTTTATTGATGGTCTTGTTGATAGTGATGAAAACATAGCTTATTAAAAATGTACTTAATTGAAGGCTAGACTGCAAAAACCCTACCCTACAAGTGCTTTATTTAGACAAAAATGGCCAAAATCAATACCTTAGTTATGACCAAAATTGCTGAAAAAACCATTGCTGTGTCCAATACATAAATATTATTTTTCATTTACAGGCTTTCCAGCAGGTATTATATCTGTGGTTTTGCTAAGCCAGGCAGTGAAAAGCGGTAAGTAAATTCAAAACTTGCATTTGATAAGTAAATGTTCCCAGTGGACCCTGCTACCACTGTGTCACTATGTCATTTGGTAGTCTCCTTCACTGCTCTTGTTTGGTTTTATCAGGCAAAGCTTCCTCAACCAACAATGGCTGCTTAAGCCTGAACTACATTCCTTTCCTTTTGCTGGTACTGCAATCCCTTATTATATGCTGCTTAT
>CM042754.1:12498663-12513663 GCA_022496165.2 Catalaphyllia jardinei
GGAAGATCGAAACAATGGTCTTGCCTGAACTAAGCTGAACAATGGCATTTGCAACAAGCTAAACAGTCAACAGACTTTCGTGTAAAAACTACATTAATTTGAAACATGTAATACCAGAATGACCAAAAAGAGGAATAAATCTAAATACATCGAGTTCGTGAAACATAAGCTTGATCAGTGTTTCTAGAGAAATGTATGCCTTTCTCTAGGTAACGCTACAATGTCTCAGGAGAAAAACGTACAAGGACAAATTAAATAATATGATATCTGTGATAAGAATCTACGTACTGCTTGCAAACAGTTCCAATGACAGCCGGGCCCCGTGTCACAATATATAATGCAGGTAGGAAAAAACATTCACAGAAAGTTTCGTATTTTGCCCCTAGAAAGCAAATACTTAGAGACTTGAAACAAATCTTGCAGTATAAATGAGCCTAAACATTAGGAACAGCAGGAGTCGTGCAGGCCTGTCACAAATTTCTGTGATTTTATTGTATTTCACTCGATCCTCGATCCTCGATCCCCAATCCCCAATCGCTGATCCCTGATCCTGGATCCTGGTTTTCCAGGAAACCCCAAACACCCATGTTTGTTGTGTTTGTTCTCTGTTCTGAACAGGAAGCTCACCAATTATGATGTCACAAAATCCAATTCCAACGTTTCCCCAAACCGTTTCATTTGTAAGGCTAAGAAAAATGGCCATTTTCAAGGTCGAATATCTCGGCAAATAACAAAATCATGTAAAACTTTGGATTATGATTATTTGGATTATATTCTTTTATTTTAACTCAAACTCAAACTAGGCCCCATTTCGTTGTATTTGACCTTTAAGCGACCTTTTCCTTAAACTCTACATGTACTTGTATGTCCAAGGAAACTAGATTTCGTCCACTCTGATTATAATCTATTACACACAGATTGTGTACAGATCTTAATTTTCCTGGCTTTTTTTTAAAGGCTTCATACCCAAAGTGAAAAAGTTGTCAGGATTGGTATATACAGGTAAGACATAAAATTACATGTGGTCTTATTTATGTTTCCAAATGGCCAGAGTTTGCCATTCATGTAGTAAAAGCCGTGGCTGGCACTGATGGGCAATCGTTATTTCTCTGCTGTTTTATAGTGTGAGTACTCCAACCAAGGCCACTGAAGCAAATTCTTTGGAAATTTACCACTGGCATTTTAGAAGTTTTTGAACGGTAACTAATCAGAATATTGCCTTTGTAATGTGCAGCTTGATTACATCGATAATTTGTTGGAAAACTGTTGTCAATGGCCACAATTTATATTTGCTAAATTTGTAGAAAATTGTGTCGGGCTTCCTTGGTTAGAGTTTTCACACTGTACTTTATAATCATGTACCTTCACCAAGTGAAGGCGTCTTTAATCAGCAACAAACTTGGCTGTAAAACTGATTTAAGTGATGTTATTTATAAAATTATATACAATAATATTATTTAAGATTGAAATAGAAAACATGTACCCTGTGTTTATCGAAGACTTGACACATGAGTGGAAGTTTCCTGTGGGAACAGAAGCCATAGGTGTGTGCTACAAAGTGTGTCCTCACCCCCATCCCGCCTGAAAGCTTGATCAGTGTAGCGGCATGATGTTGTTTTGAAAGTGACAACTTTTTAAAAAGCCTGTTTCTGGAAGTCATCATTTAAGAATCTTTGCAGACTGAAACAGGTGGTAACAGTTAGCCAAAGATTCTCTATAGGCTCTTTCTCCTTTAGCCTTGTTCATGAGTTATTAAGCTTGCACAGCATCATGGGTACCCTGCTTTTCCAGGGTGATGTGTTATTTTAGTAGGAACGATTCTGTCTATAAATTTATTATTAAATACAAATGACTTGTAGAGGTAATCAGTTTTGCGATAAAACCATTAACAGTGCAAAATAGGATGAGGGAAAAATTCATACAGGGACATTGTATTTGCTGCTTCTTGTTTTGTATTGTTAGCCTGGGTT
Source organism: Catalaphyllia jardinei (assembly GCA_022496165.2). Lineage (NCBI taxonomy): Eukaryota > Metazoa > Cnidaria > Anthozoa > Scleractinia > Caryophylliidae > Catalaphyllia > Catalaphyllia jardinei. The sequence continues at coordinate 12,500,634 of CM042754.1, forward strand.
TACTTACTTGAACCAGATATTGATTTAGGAAAGGAGGCTGATATATTGGATATTTTCTTTTTCTCTAGGACTGTTTGCAATTTCCTTTTATGCTGGAGTTACGTCTTACCACAAAACTTGTATTGCAAAGATAATGAGGTTAGAGAATTCCAAGCTCAAAGAAAGTGTCATCAAATTGATGGAGAGAAGGTACTGTCGTGTATTTACCTGACTTGTACAGTTTTGACCATTGGTTGATCAGGTGAAAGAGAGAGAGCGGGAAAAAGAGAAACATCAATCTTGCATACCAAAATGTACTTGTCACTGGTTTTGAAGTGGATAAGCCATGTTTGTATTGGCATTGGGCTGAAACTAGCTTGCAATGGAGGCTCATCCAGGGTAGCCTGTGTCACAGCCGCCTCTCTCCGGAAAAAATCAGAGGAGGATCTCTTCAAAGAGGTCAGGAGCTGCAAAAAAAAAAACATTAGGGACTGTCCATATCTGGTTTGCATAGTGCATACATATTTTCCCCTTCTAGAAGTGGTTTTAAACTTGTTTCTTGCTCAGGATAGAGCAAAGAAATTTTTTAAGTCTCGCAAACACGTTCAGTAGCATGAGGAAACTTCTTCGCGTCGACCGCCATTTTGAATCTCTGAATAGAACTTCGCAGATTATGGTCAGCGTAATGAAATTGTTAATTTATGCAAAATTATTCCTGAACGACTCCTGAACATGATTATAAATGGTAAGACACAGACGTCTCTTCTCCGATTTTTTTCCGGGGAGAGGCAGCTGTGGCACAGGCTAATCCAGGGGAATATCATTGAAAAGAAATTAAGGGTGCTTACCATTTGGCCAGAAAATCCGGAAATTTTGGTTTGAAGTCAAATGGTAAGGTAATTTTCCGGAAATTCCATTCAGAAATTGTGGAGTACCTTCAGCGGTACTCCTCTTTTTCCGTTCGGGACAGAACAGGAAATCGAGTTGCAAATGGTAAGCGCCATTTCATTCAGGTTTGCTGATTTTGGAAAAACCCTTAGTTACCATTATTCAATGGTTGCCCCCACGGGTTTATTCTGACAAATGGTAAGCACCGTAAATCCATTTGCATTTGAAAAGACTCCCCACCTAGCCTCAGTTTCAAGCTAGTCGCAGTCTTACACCAAGAATATGAATATAAATATGGTTTATTTGACTGGATGAAGATCCATGGGTAGCAGCAATGGCACAGTGGTGAGAGGGCTCGCCTTCCATGCCCGGGTTTGATTCCACCTGGCAACCTCGTTCCCAGGGTCTCTCATCTTACCGAGGGGGCGGTAAGATGAGAGACCCTGGGAACGAGGTTGTCCACCTGGTGCCCTAGGTGGGTTGAGTTTGTTGTTGCTTCTTGTCCTTAGTCTGACGGTTTTCGCCGTGTTGTCTGGTTTTCCTCCCTCCACAGAAACCAATATCTCTAAATTCCAATTTGAACAGAATAGAAGGCCTGCATTTAAACCAGCTTATGGCTGATGTAGCTTCCTCTCAACTTTAGTTATTTGTAGTTTGTGTCAGCCTTTTGATAAGTCCACAGTTATTCCTATCTACCCCATCGAAGATGCAAAACAAATTATTCTCAGTCTGTGTTTCAAATCTTACATGTAAATACAATAAAAAGATTGCACCTCTCCCTTAGGTTGAGAGAGATTTGTTGTCTGAGATGTCGTGTCTTTGTTGACTTTCTAACACTTTTTTTCCTTTGAACATCTTGTTTGTTGGTGTAAAGCTGAGCAAAAGTCCATGTTGGACATGTTGCAAGCTAGGTTTCTTGAATTTCCATGAAGAGTGTCCATATATTATTATATTAATCGTCAAAACGGTATGTTGATACGTGTATGTTTTGTTCTGAAGGACTGGAAAGGGAATGCCGCTTGATGGATATCAAGGCCAAAGCATCTCGGAGCAGGAAGATTTGAGTTTGCCAGGTTAGTTTTCAGACTCTTTGGAACAAATCAGGAGGTCAATGTGTGTAGTTCATGTACTCTACAGGATAGCCCTGAAAGAGACGTTTGTCTTTGGTGAAATTTTACCTTGTAGCAATGATTTATGCCTACATATTACAAGAATGCGGATCTGAAAAATCCATGACTGTGTTAATTGAATCAGTGAATGAATGATTGAAAAATACAGCTAATTTTATAAAATAATTTCATGCCCAAACTGGAGTTGCATCATCCGGAAAAAAGCCTAGCGAAGTAATTGAGAACCACTTTGGAAACGTTAAGGGAGATCCTGAAAGACTTGTAACACACCTGAACATACCAGAGTTTTCAAAAGCCCCTTCAAGAATCTTTAGGATTTTAGCAAGACATTGAGGGAACTTGTTTAAGATTTAAGCATCGTACAGTTTCAGTTAGAAGCTTATTAACTAAGATCGTCTTGTCAGGCTCTTTGTTGACGGTCTTTGTAATTTCTCATAACAGGAGATTTCCGGTTCAGCGCGGCAGATGAAAGTCCTTCTACAGGTGACAACACCCCTCTTCCCAGCAGCACTGCAACTTCACCTGTCGAACACAGGTCAAGCAGCGAAGACTCCCGCGCACCTCCAAAGTTGTACTTTGATGTTGATGAAGGAAAAGAGAACAAGTATACAACTTACGAAGAACTGAGAAAGAAACACCGTGAAAGATGGGCTCCACCCAATATATCTACAGTAACTACGAGAAGGATGGAACAGGTTAGCCAGCGCACACTATCATCTGCCATTATAGCTCACCAATAAATTTTCTCCGATTCTTATTGGGTTAAATTGATCACGTGACACGATGGTATTCATCAGTGGAAAGACACTATCTGCCCAGCCTGCCCATCCGAGGAAAATACCCGGATGTATAGCACTCGTCTGTGTATATTTTCGGTAATCATTTGTTTTCTTCGTTTCTTTAAGTTTCAAGTTTTCTTTTAAGGTAATTCCCGAGTAAAAAAACCCACCATAGATTTTCGATGAAACTTGGTATGTTGATGTTACAAGACAAGAGATGTTAAAAAACGTAATAAAAATAGGGGGTCACCGTGCTTGTTTTCACGCCACAATGCTGACAAATACGGTTATTAAGGTGACTTTTGGTGATCTCCGTGTGCAACAAATAAGCGCGATTATTTCCAAATGGGACGTGTTATACATGTATCACACAGAGTTCGACTTCCTTTGATTGTTTATTCATCTACGTCCGAGGAAAAAGTGGCTTCAAATACCCTGCATTATTAATTCATATTTTTATCCTTTAAAGAAAACATAATTTGGACTTGCTTTGTTGGACCCGTTACGTCTCTATCTTTAGCATTTATTCCATTTGCCAAATTAGCAGCCAAAGATTTCTGCCAATTTTTTTCTCAGTTATTGAGCATATTGTTCTCACTGAATTTTTAAAATAAAAAGTGGGGGTCACCCTGGTCGTTTAAGAGAAAACGATCATTTATCTCGCTGTCGAGCTTAGTTTGAGGTAAATGTCTTACGTTTTGTACGCGCGCGCCCTCATTTGCGCCCACTAATGACGCAAACATCGTGCGCAGTAGGAATGCGCAATGCAAAACAAGGGAATCACCTTAAGGACAGCAAACTTTTATTTGGTTTACAGTGGCTTGATGTGATCAATAATATGGCACTATTTTCTTGCTTCTCAAAAGTTTTAAAGGAACTTTTAGAAACGAATGGATTATCACTGCTTCTTGAAATTGTTAAAGAAACTGTTGAGCTCGCGTACACAACTGCACATATCAAATTAAAAATTATTCACTCCGCGCGTTTTTTTTTAAGGGTTTAAGTTTAATACTAGAATGTAAGACAAGAAATAATTGGAAACCGTTATTTGAAGCAAATTTCGGGTAGAATTTTTCTTAAACAATTCGATTATTTGCTCTCGATTTTTATGAGGCGATAGTTGATTCGGCCTGCAGACTCATCAACTATCACCTCATAAAAATCTCGAGCTCAAAATGTAATTGTTAATTATATAAATTAGGTTAGGCTAGAATAAGTCGGTTCTCTATTACGTTTGTGAAATATGCTTCAGTGGTGGTTTATAAGAACATCGGTTTAGAAATCTTCTAAGTCTCCTAAATAATTGTTATTTTGCTTAAATTAATGCAATATAATGCCTATAATAAGTTAACAACGTTGAACCTCGGTGGTAAATGGTCAAATGGAACTGAAGACTTGAATCATTCTCAGTCTAGACAAAGAAGAGAGGGTGAGGAGGACTCTGCACCAGGCTCCAGCCAAGCACCGCTGTCATGGTTTGACCAGGATAACACCAATGACGACCGCAGTAGACAGGAGACTGGACAGCGGAGTAATTCTCAACGAGAGAGGTCTTCATATAGGCAAGGTATTATTGGGAATGTACATAATTATGGATGAGAGCTTTGGTTGTGCCAGACATTTCACTTCCTCTTGTTTCTAAGTTTGATCAAAATGGTTGCAAGTAGTTACGAGTTAGTTATGAAACGTGTCTCTGGGTAGACTAATTGTTTGTGAGCAAAACCATTTTAAATCTACCAGAGCGGAGTACATTATACTCCCACGTGTGTTCCTGACTAGTGAACGATGCGCACATCTTTTGGCGACTTTGTGTTGTGATGGAGGCGTTAACAAGCGTGCTTTGCGTTAGCCCCGAAGATAAAGCGCAGGCAAAGTCAACGCAAGTGTATAATGCTACGCCGCTGTACATGTGGGAAATAAAAAAAAAACAAAACAAAAAAAAAAGATGCTGAAGAAAGTGAAAACTAATAAAAAATGAATGAAGAAAATGCTGAAAGATAACTTATCGCTTAGCACAAGGACGCGTAAAATGTACTTCAGTGGAATTATCGTATATATATCTCACACTCCCTAAATGTGTCCATTTTTTTTGTCAGCTTTGTCCTTACATTTCACTTCATTACTCGCCTTACTTATACAGTTTTACAGCGGAATATTATCTATCCCTGATGCCATTAATCGGCGAAAGCTTGGAACACAGACGTAACTATAATAGAGAGTAGATAAAGGCCTCATTAAAAAACATATTAGATAACATATTAGATTATCTAATATGCTATTCAGTGACAACATTCAACGCTTGTAGGAATTTAAATGTTTTAAAGAACTTGCTTTTACTAAAACCTTGTTAAGAGAAGTTTGAAAAAGACTGACACGGAATAGCCAGCTCTATCTGCAGCACACCACTCATTGATAATGTTCGATGGATGCCTCAGTGTTGTCACTAACATGTTCTTTTTTTGCAGCGCCATCGACCAGGAAAAACAAATATGGCGACGTCATAGAGTGATGGTGCAGAATTCTAAATTGCTGGGTTTTTTATAATTCCTATCTTGTCCTTCCAAGGCTTTTGATCACTTTATGTCAAAATTTTCTGGTCCTTTCTGTTCCATAAACAGACCAGACACCTCCCCCAAACCTTTCTAAGATCCTAACTGGTAGAGGTTGTAGAAACTGTAACAACGGCAGGACAGGATTAAGGCGGCAAGCCCTCTTTTTGGAGGTTCACCACAGCACGACAAAATTCTTTTCTCGTTTGTTTGTTTCATTTCAATTGCGCAGGATTACTAAACCGTTTTTAGTTTCATATATAGATGCAAAACACATTTGTTTGCTGGGTGAATTTCCACTCGGATTACACAAGGTTAAGTATTTAGTGGTAGTGGTCTTGTAAAATAGATAAAATAAATGATGTTAAAAATAAAGATCAGTGAGCAAAGACCAATTCTATCCGTGATTATGTACCACTGAGTAACTGATAGAGTCGATAACCACGAAGCTGAAGTCTGATATCGTTTGTCAGGACAACTTGAGTTGGACGATATGAAGTCCTGTTACCAAGCAATAATCTGCATTCTGGCCAGGTCCCAGGTTCTAAAAAAAGTTAAGCATGCGTAGAAGGCTATAAAGACTCATCAAAAGTCCATCGGCCAGAGCATCCATATTTGTCAAATGTATATTTGGGAGTCGACCTCTTCTCGTTTATTTCCTTGTTTAATTGCTTGTTGTTTTAGAAAAGCCTTTCTCGCCGGGATAACAGCAAAACAAGCATTGGCTGTGTACAAGTTTATCGGTTTATCGGTTGTCTGCTTAGTGACCTGGCCTTCAAATGGCTGCGAGGCTGCAGGTAACCTTGTTATGATAAAGACCTCACTTCTTTTGTCATGTAAACCAAGTTGTTCTCATGCTAACTAGTTGGAATTTACAGTACAAAAGCAAGGTCGCCTCCAGAATCGCTTACATTCATAGGCCAGGGAACTAAGCACACAGCTGTGTCAAGAATGGTCTGCTCAGGTAACTCGCCTCCTGTCGAGCAGAGGTAATGACGAGAGATAGATAGGGAAGTGGGGAAGAGTCACGTGGGGTACTTTGGGATTGGATCGGGGAATTGGTGGTTTTCACGTCACTCAAGTAAGCTTAATTATCACGCAAGTGAAAAATAAAATCGCTTACCATTCCATAAATTAAGTCAAGAAGAAGAGGAATAAATAAAAAACGTGCCAAAGTTTCAGGGATGTGCGATATTCCGAACTCGAGTTATTCGGCAAAAGGTATCACTGAAAATTATAGTGTTTAGTATGGAGACGCCATGTTGGAGCCCGTCTGAGGGACTCCAACCCCCCCCCGGGGGGGGGGGGTACTTAACAAAGATTAATACGGGGAGGCTCCGCCCCGAGATCCAACCCCTTACCCTTTTTATATACCATTTTGGCAGAAAAGGTACCCCTTTTATATACCTTTTATTGAAAAAAGGTACCCCTTTCAAATACGTACTTACTACTTACTACTACTAAGTCTTGTTCTCATTTTCATGTAGTGCGTAATAAATAAGCTGATACAGCCATAAGAGACGTCTATTCAAAATATTATGATAAAAGGCCCTTTTAAATACCTAAATGACCGATTTCCCTATCCTTTTATATACCTCATCATGTGAAATCCCTACCCTTTTATATACCTGAAGCCTGAAAAAGGTACCCCTTTCGGGCGGAGCCTCCCCGTATAGGCCATTATAGGGAGTACCCCCCCCCCCCCAGACCAGGGACTCCAACATGGCGACTGGAAACCAGCGGAAACATCTGGAGTTTACTTTGGCTCTCTCAAAACGTTTATTCTCTCTGCTAAACTTGAAAACATTCGCATAGGCACTTCTTTCTACATATTGGTTACTCAGAACTCGAAAACATAAGGCGAATCGATATTTTCGTACACGTAACATAAAAAATGCCGATGTCACGCATTGTGAAAACAACCGTGTTCTATTTTCAAAACAAAGCGGTCTACCGAGCTGAAAAAGGGCCAGCAGATATATCTTTAAATATCACTTTCACCTGATAAAGGTAAAAACTTAAAATTTTTAATATCAGTTTTTTTTTCTGACGTCACGTGAAAACCAAGAATTGATCAGACTAAACAAATGTTGGAACCTAACTTGAGCTTAAAGGGACACAGTCAGCAGGCGCACATGCGCATTTGATACCATTTCATAGCTAATTTGAATATAACAGAGACGCGAGAAATGCTGTTTTTAAGCAGATGTGATAAAAATAATATCATAAGATGAGCAAAAGGACACTCCAAAACAGGTTTTTCAGTAAACGATTGAAAATCAAGCAAAACACTGCGAAAATTGAAGCAGATTTCTAGATGAACTTTGATTTCAGGTTGAGGTGAACTTTTTTCAAAGTGAGAAAAACTAGTGTCCAGGTAAGCGCGGTCCCAAAGCTGACTGTTTGTAGCGTTGCAGTTGTGTCCTGCGTGGCAGATATGTCTTAAACGTTTTGACCAATTGTATGTGTCGTTGTTTCTTCCAATGAAATTGCGTTGTGACAGTGTCTTCTTAGAACGGAGATCAGTTACCAGTCTTATGGCTGCGTATTATTAGATAGAACCCATGATATGATTGGCTCAGTATATCCTATTACGTCAGAGGACATGTCTGCCATATAGGACATAACTGCAACGGTACAACTGTGTCCTCTAACCAAGGCTTCATCTAGATTCCAGTCCTCTTTCTGATGTAATGATCGTTTGCACTTCTTTAATTTAATAAAGCACTGCCCAGTCTCGTGAAAGAACAAAGTAAGAAGACTTTTGCAAAAGTTGGTCACGTGACCGCTAATATCTAAACTTTTTGCTACAGCAATATGAATTTCAAAAATGGAGAGAGCATATTTTTTCAATGGCCGGAACCCCAATTTTCAAGTCCAACGTTATATAAGATTGAGATTAATCACGATTTGAACATTGCAAAATATGAGAATTGCGCAATTCTATCCAGGACGGAAGTATTGTCCAACTAGTACTTCATATTTGCCAGGGTTATTTTGGAATTTTCAAGTTACTTCATATTTGACATAACTGCATGTGTTTGGTGACCTTTCACCAATAAGGACACTTCATGATGCTTATCACAAGGAATATGAATTTTGTTGGCGTTCGATCCTGAACATACCTGTTTTTGTGGAAGAGAGGACGCTTTGCCTTCCAGAAACCTTTACCTTTATTTAAGAAATAGAAAACATGTACCGTGTTTGTATAACTCGATACAAACACGGAGTACATGTTTTCTATTTCTTTTAGAAAACACCACGACGAGAAAAAGGAAAACAACTCGTAAACTTTGATTATGAAAATGTAAATTCTCTTTGCTCGCGCCATCACTACGTCAACAGCGCGCGCTTAGTTCTGTGTCTCCATCGAGTTATACAAACAGGATTTTTGACCAATCAGCGCGCGTGCTTCCTTAGGACTGTTTTCTAATAGTCACTACAAGAAGAAGCTACGGTAATACAACTATTGAAGATGGAAAGAGGAGTATAATATTAGGAGCAAGCTGAAAATTCTAGGCTCTTAAACAAAAAAGCAGATATTTTCATCGCAGTTTGAAAGCTCAACCCAGAAAATTAAAAGGATTTGTGTGGAAAACCACTGCAGCGTGCTGGAGGTCAAAGTGTCTTTTTCCCCTACAAATCCTTCTAATTTCTAACACCCACAAAAATCCTCTCTCAAAGTATATAAACCTGAAAATTTGCATTTAAGCTTATTTGAAAATGTTCTCTCCATTTCTTATAACATTATGCATTACCAATGACTAAATTGATGTTTCCTTGAAAAGCTCGTTACGTGACCGATCATTGCAAAAAGGCCAATTAAATGTCATGGAAATAGCGACGTATATATCTTGTTTAAAGGTGAACAGGTGCCTCATTCAAAAGATGCGGTGTTCAAGCCCTATCACTCACTGGTGACTTTTTTCACTGGTGCCAAAACCAATCGAAAGAACACATAAAATGCCCAGGTACCAGAAGTTTGTTATTATAATTTCATAGCGCGTTCATCTTTCATTTATTATTTTGTTTACCGGTAATTAACCTAACAAGTGATTTGTTCGGTCGAAGAAACAAATGCGTTGGTGTCGATTGCAGAGGCGATGCTTTCTGCGAAATAGAACGTGTAAGTTTGTTTTTTCTCTTTACAATTAGTGTTAATTAACCGTTTCCAAAACGCTCTGATTCTTCATTACATAACACGTGACTAGTTAATGTGTTAACTTGAATGTTCACTTGATTGTTCACAAATTGATATTTCACTGTATAGCAATAGACTTTCATTCAAAGAATTAATTTTAATTATTTGTTCATATTTTGTCATTTAGAACACTTTTTTGTATAAACGATGCACAATGCATTGTTCCAAAATTACAACGTACATTCGGGCAAACGACGAAACGATTCATTTAGTTTTTTTTGTTGTTAAAAAAACTACAGATGTGTGAGGCAAACAAATTATGTGACAAATGGCTACCTCGAAGGCTGTCTCTCTGGCGGCGCTCCTTTTATTGTGTCTTCAAGCTGGTACGTAAGTTAATTTTTTTCTTGGACCACTGTTTCAATGGCTTATTCCTCCTAACCTTTTAAGTTGAAGTTGTTTCCTATTGTCAACCCCTAAGCGATATACCTTAAAACGTCTTTGGCTTTCCGCACTGCACTTCCTAACGAATCTGTCATTTAAACCCTTTCACACGTGAGTCCTTTCGGGTGATTTCACCGGCAAATCGAATTTAGAGCTGAATAGCCATGTGCCGCCATGATGCTCGTAACACGTTGATCGATCATTAGTGATTGACTGGTCAGAGTGGAATTGTCGTCATATTCACGACGTGAAACATAAGAGGGATGAGCAAGCGTTGAGCGGATGGATCTGCAGACCCTGGGTCACATGTGGGTGGAGTTTGTTGTTGGTTCTCGCCCTGCTCAGAGTATATTATTATCCGAAGACAAGTGCTATATTTTAGTGGTAGGCTACTTTGTTACGCTTACTGAAACTTTGCCTGAATGCCTCGTTACAGAACTTTCATCAAAACCAGCTGATGCCTCTATAAGCTCGACGGCCACTTCACATTCAACTTTTGAAACACCGCCCTCAACTGAATCGTCATCAAGCGCAACTCGTACTTCACTTCCCTCCAACACGGGAGTGTCAAACGAACCCTCAAGCCCACTAGGTAATTTGTATATGTGCCTCGTGTTTGGATTACAGTAAATGCATCATAGGCAATTACATCAGTGACACACTATGCTATCGCCTCGTGTGCCTCATAACTTGTTCCCATCACATTTTGAAGTCATCACTGATCAATTACTGGAATGGAAACATGGAATTTATTTAAGCATGGAATCTATTTGTAATTTTACTTCAGCGGCTATTTAGTATTTTTAAATTTACGTTTTTATTTAATTTAATAACTTAAGTGAGGACAACACATAAAGAGCAAATGTCAAATCAGTTCTTTTTTTTTTTCTTTTTTGCTACTTTTTAGATGCTGGAGAAGAGCCATTCTGTGGAGAAGGACTAAGTAAGCACGTCACTAAGAGGAATAATTGGTTGATATAGCCCGTACAATAGCCCAGTTCTGATTTTGTTAAAATTCTAACATGGCTCCGAGACTCAGGGATATAAAAACAAAAGAAATCGCATCGAGGATGAGGATGCATATCTCAATTCATTGGTGTTGAGCCAAGTTAGAATGTATTGGAATTGACCATGTTTCCTTCAAATCCTCGATTAGAGTAATGTTATGCAAAACATCATGTCATTTTAAAAACAGCATCAATCACAGATCACACCACTAATTTATAGTAACTGTTAACTTATAGCAACTACTACTCAACGCTCTTCTAATCTTGTTATCTCTTGATGTAACAAACAGTAGAAATTGTGAGAGATCAATTTTGATTTGGACGATAGACCCAACTATATATTTCTTCCGGCATGTCCACAGAATACTAACAACTAAAAAAACATTTGGTTTGGAGCTTAGAGTTATAGTTATGTTTTTCTTGCAGCACGTGGACAGAAAACCAACAGCTAAATAAAATTGATTTGGATCCTAGAGCTCGTTATGTTTTTCTTTCAGCATGTGGACCAGAATGCCAACTGCTTTGTCTCAACATGCATAACTATTACCGAGACCTCCACGACTCTCCACCATTGGAATGCGATCCAGAACTTGCCAAATCTGCGCAAGCGTGGACTGACCAACAAGCTGCTAAGGGCTACATGCACCACTCGGAATGGACAGACCAATTCACCGAGAGCATTTCTTGGAAAGGCTGGGGATGGGAAGGAATGGAGAAAATGGAGGGAGCCATACCAGGAGCGGTGAGGAGCTGGTATTCTGAGATCAAGAACAATTACAATTATCAATCAGGTCGAGGATCTGGCGTCATTGGACATTTCCAAGCAGTGGTGTGGAAAGGAGAGACAAAGCTAGGTTGTGGGCTCAATATTAAACCCAATGATGGGACTTACGTAACTGCACATTACGCTCCACCTTCTCATACGAGCATGGAAAAGGAGAAACTTGCACCGGAAAATATAAAACCAAGAAAACTACCAGGTGAAATACACCACAAGGCGTTTCCATTAGTTGGGTTTGTTTCTGTTGTTGTGGTTAGGCTTGCGTATAGACCACTAAGTTGACCGAACACAGTTTTTGATACCTGTGTTTTATTTACCTTTTTCTCGCCAAAAATGGCAGCAAGCAAGTTAACAACACAAACTTCGGTATTTTGATAGTTAAGCTGACGTATGTGCCGTTGCCAAGGCAACATCAATGAATATAAACAGGCCTTTAAAATCGGTTTTGTTTATTTGCAAAAAGATCTGATCATTTAGCAAATAAAATGGTCGCTGTATCGACGCGTACAGCTTGTTAAGATTTTTTTTTGCAATCCTTGTGCACGCGCTGGATCGCATCCGCAAAAGCGCGCACTAAAACTGCGTTGGGCTACCTTAAGGACGTTGGCGCCCAAAAGTTCCCACGTACGTGCAGATTTTTTTTGAAACTTTGAATAGCAGGTAGAAAATGACAAAATTAGATTAAAAACGAAAAAAAAATTCGGGGGTCACCGAACTCGTTTTAAAGATAAGGCATATCACAGACCATAGCATTTCTAGGATTTCCAGTCACTCGAGGCAATTCTGGCCGGATTCATTACTATCGGCATATATTTATGTTGAAGAATCATGTCTACGTTATGTGTGTTTAACACAGCATATATAGGCCTATTTGATAGATCTTTGCTACACATGTCATTAAATCAGGTAGAATTAGCCTTAAAAAGGCAACTTCTAAGTTGTGCACATTTGTATCCATGTACCAATTCGACCCTATTTGAATAGTATATGAGAAATAATTAAAACTTCCCACGTATAGATTTTTTTTTGTTTTTTAGTATAATGGAAAGAATCAGAAAAGTGAGTGATCTGCCAAAAAAAAGTGGGGGTCACCGAGCATCCAACAAAAATATTCGCAGGTAAACTTACCGCAATTGTGATCAGCTCTATATTTTATTGAGTTTCGACCCGGTGCGTGCGCTTGAAATACATGACGTGTTACGCGCCACGTCATGTATAGCGTGCGCACTAGAGATGCGCAGTAGCAATGGACGCGAACGTCCTTAAGAACGTTCGTGCTAATTGTTTCTGCGCATCCCTAATGCGCACGCAAATTCACATGCCACGTCATGC
>CM042754.1:12518663-12531281 GCA_022496165.2 Catalaphyllia jardinei
TTTAATATATCATAGTCTTGCGTCTTTTTTTAAATGTCATCACGCATGGCAAAAACCCCAATTACTCCTCCATGCCAGTTCATCCGAAGAGACTATATGGGATATTATTAAAGTTGAGAACTAGGTAAAACAGTGCAACTAAATAGCTTGATTGAAGCTAAAAACACCGTTTTATATTAAATAACATTTAAATAATTATCTAACGGAAAACGCATTTTCTTTCTCCGGGATTGTGGTTTCATTACATTGTTATGATAAATAACTTATTGTTCGAATTCAGAGTTGCTATGGTAACCAAACAACCTCAAAAGCCGTGCGCTAAGGCATTTCCAAACAAGAGCAACCAACTTCTTTGTCCCGCCCATAGGGTTTTCACGAAGTGACGAAGGCTTGAAAAGAAAGAACTGCCCCTCTTTTTCTTTCAGGTATTTTTGTGCCCTTGGAAAATGACGAATACTTTACTGTACATTCTGTTCGTTTGCTGTGGGGTGGTATCAGGTGCGTGTATAATCAATGTTAGCTATCCTAGGTTACATACGCACGCAAGTATTATAGAGAAACGGCTTTGAGTTTCTGCCTTGCATGCGTGTATGCATATCACTTTCAGAATTTCAATAGTGAATCTTTACTACTGTTAAACTCTGATCTGCCCATGTTGTTTGCTTTTTTCTTCTTTATACATTTCTTCTCTTCGAAGCATATCACACCCCTCCTTAACATCTACACTGTATAAGAAGGCCTATTTTAGGGCAAGCCCTGAGGTGACCAGGTTTTCTCTTTTAAACAATTTGAGGCTGAAAACTGTTATCACTAAAGGTTTGGAAATGAAATCAGGGATAAAAACCGACGTTTCGGTATTTCGTGACGCTGTTGTTAAGGTAAGTATTTAAATTTGCATACAGTGAACAAAGCCTGGCTAAATTACGAAATACCTTAGCTCGTATCTTTTCAAAGTGGGTCTCACGAATTCCTTGCTCTCGTGCACCAAACAATCGAACTCATTCATGGCCCTAAAATGACTCGGTCTATTTTCGGTGTGCTTACACCATGTCGTCGTTGGAAATATAAAATCATCCTCCTTCTATGAGTAATTGCGAACTTGCAATGGAAGCGAACGACTTCGATGTTTGGCGCCGCTTAGGGGTCCCTAGATCAATGACCTCTACATTTAGTCTTGGTTTAGTGATCCGTAACTTCAAACTAATTAAGATTTAACGCGCAGCAAAGTATAAAAAGGTGAAATTTTCTATAGTGATTGCACGACTAGACATTGCTTCCTTTGGTCTTCAGCTCAAGATTTGACAGATATTGGAGACTGTAGAGCTTTGTTGGTTAAGGAAATTACTCAGATCAGTCAAAAAACATTGAATATATATTCGCATTTTTCTATAACTTTCTTCTCTTGTTCAAATTGATGTCGAAATTACACTAGTTATTGGAAATAGATTGAGGGATCGGCCAACTGCAACCAACCGTGGACAATCGATAATTCCGTGAACAAAAAAGTCAGCCATTATGCGCCAGTCAAAGTAAACCCCGATCCCCACCCCCCCCCCCCCCCAGCCCAGGTTATGTTGGGCTTTAGTGGGGGTTTTTCACCATATTGGCAGCTCTTTGAGTCACCAGTATGTGGGGGATTCGCGCAATTTGTCGCTTTTGTCCTGAGGAATGTGGGGCAGTTGTAGGGGATTCGTTCTAATCCAAGATGGCGGCGATTGTTCATGCATAGGTATTTGTGGAATCCGTTTTATTGTTATTTAAATATTAATCAAATCAATACATCGATTAATTTAGGGCATGGATTTAAGAAGGCAAACACTTTAATATTGAGATGCCGATGACTTTTTGTTTCACTGCTCCGTAAAGACCACCTTTCGGAATGTTGCTCATATAACTTATGGAATGTTATGACTAAAATTGTCCTTAAAAGAAGCTGCAGAGATTCCAACCCTCCCATTTTTGGATAATATTTCCGGCCTCCCGTATTCGCTTAATACTCTCTTGGTTTTTGAAACCCCCTTCTAGCCAAAGAAAGATAATGTGCTCTTTGTTTACCAGTCTTTCTAGCACGATTCTTTGCAGTTTCTGGCTATTTTTCTCTGGTTTCTCAGCCATTTTTCCCTTTTGGTATCTTGGCATAGGACTGCGGTAGTTTTTGGTGCGGAAATGCACTGGATTGCCTCGACTTTGTGCAAGGTTTGCATTCATTCGTGGCATGCTCTCGTGGCACTCGAATTGTTCGTTGATCTTATGTTTATTCAATAAGAAAGTCTAAGAAAAACCTCCACTATTTTCATCAACTGTGATATAAAAATGCAGGAAATGGCATCTTAGAGGCACATATCTTATTATTTTTTCCCCGAGGCAGTATGCCCCCAGACCCCCTAGAGGCTAACGCCTGCGGCGATCATGCGCACGGCTACGCCGGGACTAAAACCGCCTTTTTTAGTTGACAGGGCTAGAATCTCTGAAACTGGTATTCTTAAAATTTAATTTAAAATATTTCTGCCGCCTTTTGAATTATTCAAAAACTCATCAGGAACATCTTCAGAAGTGAACGGTTATAACTGTTACCAACATTTAAAAATACAAAAATAAAGAGGGGAACTGGTGACAAGATAAAAACAATGACAAAATTGATACTACCGATAGTTGATACTTCCGGTAGAAATTAATAAAGAAATAGATTCTCGCTACCAACATTTTCATTAAGTGAGGGTTTTAACTCACTGATCAAAAGAGTTTCCTTAATTTTACATTGTAAGTCGGACTTTCCAGTAGCGGTGTTTCAAAATGGTCCCATTTGATGTTGTGACCGGTAGAGATTACATGGTCAGCCAAAGCGGAAGCGTGACAATCTTGTGTAATAGCTTTAAAATGTTCAGTCTTCCTATCATGTAATCGTCGTTTAGTTTTTCCGACGTAGAAAGAATCGCAGTCCCGACATCAGCCTTGTACACTACTTTAGATCTTTGAGAGCGGCTAAAACGGTCTTTGTATGGAAAGAAAGACTTAACCTTGCATGTATTATTAAAAATAACCTTAAGATTAACAAAACCATAAAATTTACTAACACAAGATTTTACACGTCGCGTAAGAACTTCACTTTGGGAACCTAAAAACGGCAAGACAAGGAATATATCTTTCTTTGGAACAGTGGTAATAGGTTCAGCAGGCTTATTCTTTTGTCTGTTCAGAACATGATTAATGTCATAACAAAGCACGCCTCTCGGGTAACCATTCTGAAGGAGAGTTTTCTTTAAATCAAAAAGTGCCAATTGTAATAAGGAGGAACTCGAGCAAATGCGTAGACAGCGATAAGTTAGAGTGCGGATTAGATTGATTTTATACTTTCTAGGAGTGAAAGAGTCCCACTTGGTTTACAGGCCAGTGAAAGTTGTTTTGCGGTGCACTGTTGTAGTGAAAGAGTTTAGGTTGCGCTTGATACGGACATCGAAAAATGGGATCTCGTGTTTTTCTTCAAATTCAATTGTGAAATTGATATTCGGATGTCTGGTGTTGAGATACTCCAGAAATTTAGTAGCGGAGGCTACATTGTCCAACAACGCAAAAGTATCATCCACATATGTAAACCAGATGGAGAGACGGGGATCAACATTAGCAACCCATTTCACTTCAAAGTTACACATGAAAATGCTCGCTAATACTGGACCAAGTGGAGACCCCATAGCGACGCCATCGAGTTGATCGTAGAAATCACCATCAAACACGAAGTGGCTTTTCTTTGTTGCAAACAAAAGCAAGTCTTTGAGTACATGCCAGGGTAAGGAAGGAGGGTCAGGCAGAGCGTATAACTTAGCAAGACAAATTTCAATAGTCTCGTCGAGTGGAACGTTCGTGAGTAAGGAGCAAACGTCGAAAGAACACATTATTTCATTATTGTGCTGATGAGCCTTCACCCAATCAACAAAAGTGAAGAAGTCCTTGATTGTGAATTGGTTCGTGGAGATCGGTTTAAGGGCGTTGACAAGAAAAGAGGCAAGTTTATAGTTGTACGTGTTTACTGAGGAGACAATCGGACGAAAGGGGCAACCAGTTTTGTGGACTTTAGGAAGACCATAAAGAACACCTGCAGTTGATCCACAAGGAAGGATTTTACTATGAGCAGCCTCATCAATAATACCATCCCGCTTGAGGTTCCGACTTGGTTGGGTTGTGTGACAACAACTTAAATTTTGTCCTATCGGAAATCAATTGTTTCATTTTGTTAAGATAATCATGTCTGTTTACAATTACAACAACATTTCCTTTGTCAGGTTTGGTAATAACAATAGAAGAATCTTTCCTCAAATCGTTAGGAGCCATCCATTCCTCCTTAGTTAGAATTCGCTTTTGCTTTGAATAATCATAAGAGTAAATGTAACTGTAAGAAGCATTTTTGAGTTGACATTTCAATCTGTCTTGGTCCTCACTTGTTAAAGAATGATCCAAACCAATAAGGTCACGGTAGAGCATTTTTTAATAGAGCAATGGCGGACGGCCAAAACCAAGAAACATCGTCAAAATAACCTAACTTCCCGTTCGAATTTTCAAATAAAACTTGCCATGGTAAGTACTCAGCACTTCTACTTCCCAAAAATGAACAGACAAGGGAATGTAAAATTTTGATCATAGTACTACTTTAACGCTAATACTGTCAACAGACTTCGGTGGAAGACAAAAACGTAAGCCCCTTGCCAAAACCATTTTTTCAGTCTCTGTCAAAGCCCGATGCGAGTAGTTGAAAAATCACACTGTCGTAACTCAAATTGGAAACCTGTGGTATACCGTATCGACGCATCAAGTTGTTGAATTTCCGCTCAAGCTTTGAGGACAACCGATCTTTAATCTTCGCCGTTTTAGCTTCAATCGAGGAGCAAATGTGGCTGAAATCAAGCGGAGACAAAACAGTCTTTAAGATGGACAGAGTAGATTCAAACGACACCTCGTGTTTAAGACGCAGAATAGTCTTTTGTCTAATTTCAAACAACAACAAATCCTCCTTGAAACAGCGACAGGCTTTCGTGTCTTGAAACTCGCGTCTGTGCTGAGCTTGAAATCGAGAAACTTGGGGAAGAATCGAAACAACTTGCATTTCTGCAGGAAGCCAATATCCAATGTAGCTTTGTTAAAACGTGAAAGATCTCTCTCGTAATCTCTAACCAATTTTAGCGCCTTCTGGCCATACCGCTCAAAAGTAACATCATAAATATTCTTCCTCCAGGGGCACCGACTCGCAGAAGGAATTAGCCATTAGCATCTCAAGTGCAAAATCGAATCACTGCAGCTAATTATTGCTGGTAAGCCTCAAGTAATTATTTTTTATATTTGTTCTAGGAACTGGCGATGAATGTTTTGCTAATTCCTGTTACAAATTTGTTGAAACGGGCAAAACATGGACAGAAAACCAAAACAGCTGTAAAGAAAAAGGAGGTGATCTAGTGTCGATGGAAACAGAGGGTGAATGGCAGTTCATCAATGATGAGATTCAACAAATCACCCTTCCTGGAGTCAATGAATGGCACATAGGTTTGCAGAATCAGGGAACCTGGTTGTGGGTTAGTGGAAAGCCGTTGACCATTAACAAATGGCAAAGGTACGAGCCTTCTGGTGATGGAAATGTCGCTGTCATGTCCAAAGATTACCCACCAGGATCTCGGGGATTATTTAAGGATCTCAACGGCCTGTTTTCCAAAGCTTTCATTTGTGAACTGCCCACAGGTAAGACCAACAGACAATAACGGTTAATTGGGGTTCTAGGAAATAAACTTTCGGTTTCTGTATAAAACCCGCTGTTTCAGTCGATAGGTATTTTTTGATTTTACTAAGGAGTTACTCATGTCAGAAATGCCGGAAAATGTTGGGGGTCACCGACTTCGGGGTCGTGGAAAGAGACACTTTTTCTCAAAGGTTAAGTTAAATTGAGGAAAATATAGCATGTTGAAGATTTGATGGGTTTGGCAAATTGAAATTTGTATTGAAGAATTACTAGATGGACACCAAACCGTCCTCTACCAACCTGGGGCCGCGTACGTAGAAGACTAAGAAACCAGTAGATATAAGTCAGTTTCGTCACAACAACAGAAGTTAACTGGTCGCTCAATAAACATAACTGTAGCCTCCTACAGGCACAGACACCCTTAGGCTAGTCACGCGCAACGATTGCGTGACGTGTTAAAATAGAAGAGGATTGCAGTTTTATAAGGCTCAGGGGAGTCACAGAAGCATATTCCCCAGAGCCTCATGTTGAGATTCTTATTGTTTTAGACTGGATTACGTTAGTTACTGTAACATGGAGCCAAACGTACCTTCAAATTGAATCTTGATGCAAATTCTTTGTTTTTTAAGTAACCAGAGCGACCGACCTCGCAGAAGCGTGAGAATATGCGCCCGCGGAAAAAAGTGTCTCTAGAAATGCGGGCGGGGAAAACCCCGCCAAATACGAATAATGTTAACGTTTTTTTTCTGTTTTTCACTTGAAAAAACAAACAACAAAAAGGCAAACAGACAAACAAAGTCAACAACAACAAATTAATTTAAAAGGAGAAAAAAAGGGGAAAAAAATCCGGTTACGCGGTTTCTCGTTACGCCGTTACGTTGTTACCCGTTATGCCGTTACGCGTTTTACTAACAACCCGCGGCGTATGAATTTGCGTGCGCAGTAAGGATACGCTGGAACAATTAGCGCGAACGTCCTAAAGCTTGGAGGACAGCCATCGCGGAGAATGCCTATTGTTCTCGGAACATTTACTTGCAGTTTTTAGGTCTGTAATGTTATCTATTATGATATGGCTCTCTCTCACAAGGACTAGAAACTACCAAATTCACGAATTTGATCGGCTGAAATGGATATTGACCGCGGTCTAGATTTTCCCATCTAGACCGGGATCTAGACCGGTAATGTTTTGAAGTGAAAAAGTTGCAAACTAAAATGCAAAATCATTCACTGCTTTCATCTAACAATATTTATTTCTGTAAGTGTAAAAAAGTTGATAAGAAAAAAAGTAAACAGAACGAGAAAACTTTGGAAGAATTAAATTCGGCCCATCGCTATTCGCAAGCAAAATGTCAGTTAGTACAGACCAGTTACATTAAACAAATTAAATTGCTTTTATTTTTGCCATTTTAATAAACATCTTATTAACCGAGCTAAGTCGGTCTGTATGGGAGAATCTTGACCTCGGTCGTGTGAACAAACCTCACTGCGTTCGGTCTGTCCTTTCGACCTCGGTCAAGATTCTCCCATACAGACCTCCTGCTCGGTTAATAAGAGCTAAGTATTATTCAAATAAACGCCAGGAGGCGAGTCTCATTGGTTAAGATAAACGCGCGCTTTTTCCCGTAGGGATTATGACCTCGCTCAGTAACTTGTAGAAGGCGGAGCATCGAAACCATAAACTTTTTATGCATTTTTTTCGCTTTTGTTTAGCCTATTCGCACCTCTCAAAAGTAAATGTACCGCTTCTTCCAGAAAAAAAGCGAGGGAAAACAAACATTTATTATTCTCGGTTTTCACTAGTCAAGTGATCAAAACTAAAAATCATAGCCATTCAATGAATAAAATCAAGAATCTTGAATACGATAGATGATTGATATATAAACAACCTCGCCAAGAATCAGGTCTCTGTAGTTTTTCATTCGCTAGTTATTTGCAGAAGTGTGTCACACAATTTTATAGAGCTTTGTATGGAGCCGCCATGTTTGTGTCCCTCGGAGGGACACAAACATGGCGGCCGTAAAGTAACAGAAACATCTGTCACTGAGTTTTGCTATTGAAACGAAAAATTATTGCTCTAGAAATCCGACACATCGAAATAAATGCTTCTTCTAGTGCAAGCACTGTTTAAATGACAAAAACTAAAGAGATAACTCGTCTTTTGACCTCCGCGTCAGCTTTGTCGGGCCGCCATTGTCATGTCACGCAACACATAAGCTTGGAAATTCAAACGTGCTCTGTTACAATAAGAAGAACCCTGTCGAGCTAAAACATTGTGAAATATCAAGTTCCTATAGGGCCTATTTTATCTGATGAAACTAAAACCTCAGAAAGAAGAGTAATATTTAATTTTGGAATATGATTACGTCACATGAAAACCAAGAATTGATCCGTAAGAAAGCCGAAATCATGCGCCCTAAAATATCGCTACGCCTGAGGAAAACAACCATTTAAAAAGAGCTCGCCAGTCACGTTTAATAAGTGATTTGACTTTTGGGAACGAGAATGGTCGAGACGTGAAAGATATAGAATTCTCTTCTAGTGGCTCTGTGGCTCGACGGCTCGCCAGTCGCGTTGACTGACGAGCCGCCGAGCCAATCGAGCGATACTTGTTTAAAAGTGGCCCTGTATTCTGTGGTTTAGCCAATTTCTTTGAAAACCATCGACGGCTTTTACCATATAGAGTATATTTACCGCCTGTAAAACCTCTGGCAGATTTTCACTATGTTTCTACGGCCCCAAAGAATGGCAAATTCATTAGTGAAAGCTTAGACTTGAGATATTTTATTGTCCGGACCCCAAAAAAAAAAGAAACACGAAATGCCCCAAAGGATACTCAGTATGAATTATATTTTATGGTGATGTGCAAACCTTGGCATAACATTGGGCGCTTACCATGCATTCGACCAAACGTTTCGAAATTTTCCAAACGGGGACAAATGGTACGGAAATTTCCTGGGAAAAGTTCCAGAAAATCCGGAAATTGTTGGGTTTCCGAAAAGCGAACCATT
This sequence comes from Catalaphyllia jardinei, assembly GCA_022496165.2. Classification (NCBI taxonomy): domain Eukaryota; kingdom Metazoa; phylum Cnidaria; class Anthozoa; order Scleractinia; family Caryophylliidae; genus Catalaphyllia; species Catalaphyllia jardinei. Next base: position 12,527,391 of record CM042754.1, read on the forward strand.
CAACCGAAAATCCCGGAAATTCCCGGATGAAAGTCGAATGGAACGGAAATTTCCAGGAAAATGTTTCGAAAATTTGGGTATACCTCACGAGGTTGTCCTCTTTTTCGGAATTTATGAAAAATCCCAATTTTCTACTCAGCGCTAGCTAGTTCTTTTGGCCGCGATCACAGCGAGTTGGTCATCTCACGCAAGGATGACGGCGACGAACATTCGATAAAAGAAACATTTTAGAACCTTTCTACTTATATGTCGATAAATACTAGCTACAGCTAAATTCGTGATGAAAGTGGTTTATAAAAATAATACCCGCGTGGTGTACTTGTTTGTTTTGCATAGGTTGGTAGATTTATAACGCGTGCAGAACCATTGTACGACTCATTAAACCCCTTGTTTTGCGACGTTTTCGCTGCCGTCGTGGTTTTGTGTGAAGGTCCCTGCTGTTGTGGGCTATAAAAAGTCACGATGTCGACTTATCAGTGTTCTGTTTGTTTCTATATTTGTGATTTAAACCTAGAAGTCACTGAAAAATTCCAAGCGAACAATTATCGTCTTCCACACTAGAAAAGGACTGTAACATTTGCCCATGGAAATTTCCGGAAATTCGCCCCCGGAATTTTTGGTCGAATGGTAACGCCCATTGTGTTTATTGTTTTTGTTGATAACAAGCTGTTTAGGCGATCATGTGACATTTAACCAGTGTCGTCAGTTGTAGAATAGGCAGCTTAAGCAAACCACGAAGGGTTTAATGAGCAGGGCCGGGTTGTTCGAAAGCCGGTTAACGTTAACCCAGGGTTAAACGAAAACTGAAGCATCATGCTTTGATAAATAAAAATGTTTTTCACCTCTAATGTTTGGTGTAGTTTGAGATTACTACAGCTCAAGACTGAAGGGCAAGCAATATAAAAAGAACACCTAACCAAAAAGTTACAAAACTGAAATAAAAATTCTGGCTAACCCTGGTTAGCTTAATCGGACTTTGAACAACCCGGCCCAGGACAATAGTAGTCTTTGTACATTTCTTTGCCCTCCTCTGCAAAACAACAAAGTGAAATGAGTTCTGCACCATCTACGGAACGTGGACGACCACGGCTAATTTTTGTATTTTTATTTGGTTTTGAACGCCGTTGTTGCATATTTAACTTAAGCACGTCCTTATAGCCATTGGCGTACTAAACAGTTCTAGATAAACGCGAATTTCGCTGTAAAATATAAATTCATTTTTCACCAGGCGTCGTTCTCGGCGTCGACGTCGGCATTGCTTACGCTTCCCAATGTAAAAGACTAATTGCGACCGAAAAAAGGCTTTTTTAAGTAGAATGGTAACGGTGGGTCCCATAGACTTCATAAGCAGAGTCTACAGGACACGCCAGCTGGTTTACAAGTCCGCCAAGATAACAAAATGACAAGCCATAAGAGAACATTCTCAAGGAAGCGTATATAAGCTATAAAAAGATATCTTTAACGTGCACATTTAGACCGTCTTACGCTCCTAATGCCGTCCTAATGCCCTCCTAATGCCCTCCTAATGGCTCTCTGCTAGCCTTCCAAAGTTTTTTGGATGCGGTTGTATAACAATAGTGGGTTATGACGTAGAGGCCAAAGTGAAAGCAGTTAACACTTGTGAAGCTAACATATTGCTGGTTTTCAGTGTCGCCCCATTCAATGTAGATCAAAATAAAAACCAAAACCTTTGAATAGATAAAGTCCAGAGCCTAGGAAAAGAAAGAAAGTAAATATGCCACGCCCCTCGCTAAGATTCAGGTCACAGCAACTTTTCTTAAGAAAAATATGGGGAGAAATGTTTTACCCAAATTTATAGAGATTTGTATGGAGACGCCATGCCGAAGCCCATCCGGATGGGCTCCAACATGGCGGCCAAAAACCAACAGAAATATCTTTCACTGAGTTTTGCTGCAAAAGCGTGAAATTATCTCTCGAAGAGCTCAAGAACATTAAAATAATACTTTTTCAAATTCATGAACTGTTGAGATGGCCAAATTCCTCGAAATAAGTCACTTTTTTAACCAACAAGACAACTCTCTCGGCCGTGACGTAAATGCCGCCTCACGCAAAAGCTTAGAAATTCAAGCGTAGTCTATCACAAAATTACACCAAGGAACTATTCTGAGCAAAACTTTGTATGAATACTAGTTTTCAGCTACTCTTATACATCATGAAAGTAGAATCTCAATAGTTTTCAGATTGAATTTTAGTGACGTCATGTGAAAACCCCCAATTTGCTTTGTTATTCAGGGGCAAATCAGCCAGCACCAACAGCTGTACCCCCAGGGGAAACAACTCTACCACAACGGTCTACCACTGTACCGCCGGGGACAACCACGATGCCTCAGGGTCCTGCTCTTGCTGGAGGAGGAACGGAAGGTGAGACACCATTATCTCAGTCATTACTGAATGTCTGTATCAGTCTTGATACGGATGACATATTATCTTAACATGACATTGTTGGAAGGAGTTTGTAAATTTACGTACTTTCCTCATACTCGTCTCTAATTATTCGGGCCGGCAATTATTAAAAAAGTATAGGCTTTATATTTGGCTTTCAACGTGGATACAAACGTTTTAGAATGTGTATTGCTGTTTTTATCTTTTTCATTTGTTTATTTATTTATTTATTTATTTTTTTTTTTGCGTTTTGCTTTAGGTATGACAGGATTTGAAAAGGACTGCTTGGAGGCTCACAATGAATATCGCGCAAAACACGGAGTTCCACCTTTGAAATGGAATGCACAACTGAAAGCGGATGCACAGGAGTGGGCAAACTATCTTGCTAACATAAGTAAGTACAATCCAACCTCCCGACAACGGCCATCTTGGAGGCACGGTTACGTTGCTGTGGCTGACAGGTGACCGTCATAGGGCAGAAGGACTGTAATGTAGATGTATTTTACTGCTGTAATGGTTGTCCGCATAAGCGAGCTGTACCGAATTGTAATTAACTATATGTGCAGTCACCTGTAATTTTTAAATATTTCCGAAGAGCAGCCATATCCTCCTGGGACGGAGGGGGGAGGGAGGTGTCACATTCATTAGGTCACTTCAAATTGTTAATTCTTTTCAAATATACAGATGAGATGGTGCATGATTACGAGAGCATTAACAAGGGATCCGGTGAAAACCTCGCTTATTTCCAGCCGGGTGACCCAACTAATATGCCAACACAATGTCAAGGACCCAAGAATAACTCTTGCGTCCAGTGCCGTGAAATGGTCGCAGACTGGTACTCCGAGGAGTCAAACTTTGACTACAACACGGGCGAAAGCAAAGGAGGCGTAATCCTGCATTTCACTCAAGTAGTTTGGAAGGAGACCACAGAGCTGGGAATGGCGACTGCCACCAGCGCAAACAAGTGGTTTTCCGTTGCACGATATAAAAAACGAGGAAATATGGGTGATTCAAAAGATGTTATAGAAAATGTACCCAGGCCTCAGTAGGAGAAGATTACATAGAAAATGTACCAAGGCCTCAGTAGAAGAGCGTATTATATGACATTGATCCGTACTTAGTTTGTTTATATGGTAACTATAATCAGTTTGTAAACCTCAATTTGATGTTGCAATTGCTTGACTCTTTATCGTATTTATAACAAATTTCTCGATCGTGATTGGTTTTCCGTGAGCCTAGAGACACGTAATCGGCGCGCGATCACGTGGGTATTCAATTATAGGTATCCAGTTAGAACCTTTGGTCAGAATTGAATACCTGTAATTGGATACCCTTGTGATTAGCACGTCAACTGCGCGCAATTACACCCGTTTTCGCTCAAAAGAAGTTCTCGAGCTTAAAATACACTTTTAATTTCGACATTTGTTACAGCTATGACTAATCAGTAATTGGACCTCGTGTCGTACAGTTCAGGGAGCCGGATCGCGC
>CM042754.1:12531381-12546381 GCA_022496165.2 Catalaphyllia jardinei
ATCGGCTTCGCGCTTCAAGTTCGTCAGTTTAAAATTACTGGCGCGATTACTCTCCGAATTGTACTCAACTCAGTCCAATTTCTGGTGATAATCATATTGCGCTTTTAAACGGGTACAAATATTTCTTTATCGCCTTTTCTTAACTTCATGCTCGTCTTTCCAACGTTGTCTTCTGCTAACGATATTTATCTATGTTTCGTAATGACCATTCAGGAACTCTTCGTAGGTGATATTGGGGAAATTGTGTAGGTTTTGCTCTGAAAGCTACACATGTTAAATAGCGTAATATCAAGAACCGGAGAACAGCTCTTGGGAAAATCGCTTGCATCCGTATAAACGATAGCCTCCATTTGGCGTGAAAATGTTCTAGGATCTTGGTTCTCCGACAATTGTTCCAAGAAGCAAGAAGTTTACCAAGAACGCTAGAGCGAGGCTCAGCTACGAACAACAGATACGCACCAGGAGAAATATCCGGGTTTACTTCTTAAGTCAATAGTGGCTATTACGTTTGTCATCCTTCAAACATTTTTGGCCACACGAGGAATTGAAAAATATCCTAAGATATTCCCTAGTTTTAGCTTAAGGATATTTAGTCACTTAACGTGTTTAGACCAATCGCGTATTTATATAGAGACGATTTAAGATGAATACGGCAGGTTTTTTTTTATTTGGTTTGTTGGAGAAGTTTCATGTACTTTTAAAAAAAGTCAAAATTTTTACATATTTAGTGCAAATTTTGGCGCTCAACAGAACATTTTTGCGGGCGAGCAAAAGCGAGCCCGCGGACTAATCTTGACGTTGGTGGTCAGCGGCACGTTTTTAAAGGGTACAGCGCTAGAGCCGACTTGAAGCAAAATTCGGGCACATTCTTAGCATTCGTTTGTTCTTCCAACTGGAATAAATGTATGCGAGGAAACAGCGGAGCAAAGGCCCTGGTGTTGAGTTCAAGGTCCGTGGCATGGGTCGTGTGAATTTCACGTGAATAGCCAACGTAATTTTCCACAGCACATGTCACGTCCAGCGTTTAGTCGTGCAAGCAACGACAAACCGTTCGTCAACACCAGGAAAAGGCTAAACTGAAAATTTTCGGTAAGATATAAGTGATTTGATCCACAAAATCAAACGCTTTAACTTTGAATTTTCAAAATCTTTTCAGTATTCCTTGAGAAAAAGTTTTTACTCCGTAACTACTCGCTTGCGTGAATGTCACCGGGTGAATTTGATTACGTAGACAACTGGAATTTCGCAGAAGTTTACTGCTCTTTTTCTATCATCGACGCATCAGAAAAAAATTGCTAAACCTCTCAGTACACAATTTAAGCTTTCTAAGGAACTTTGAATTTTCGAAATCCGTTCAGTATTCGCTGAGTCACAATTTTTGGGGGTTGGTAAAACCCGTGACGGTCGAACATCCGTGACGGTCAAAATGGGTAAAACCAGTGACGGTATTGTCCGTGACATATACGTAAAGGATCCGTGACAAATCCAAAAAGAGCGATTTGCATTAAAAAAAGACAGAATGTAGCCCATCATTCTCTTTAAAAACCTAACTTTTTGCTGAAATCCGTGACGGCCTAGCTATAATCCGTGACGGAAGATGGCCAAATTCGCTTTAAAAACCTAAGTTTTCAATGAAACTCCGTGACGGCCTAGTGATAATCCGTGACAGACGAAGGCCAAATTCCCTGAAGAACCTAAGTTTTCATTGAAAATCCGTGACGGCCTACAGATAACCCTTGACGGATGAAGGCCAAATTCGCTAAAAAAATCTAATTTCATTGAAAATCAGTGAAAATCTTTTAGTTCACAATCTTAATCGTTCACAATCTAAGCTTTCTAAGGAACTTTGAATTTTAGAAATCCGTTCAGACTATTGCCTGAAATGTTTTTTCAATTCTGTAACTACTCGCGTTTGCCTGTATGTCACCAAATGAAAAGACAACTATAATTTCGCGAAAGTTAACTGCTCTTTTTCTATCACCAACATGAACAAAAAAAGTAAGTTTACTTAATCCATCAAGAAGTAGCCAGTTAGTTTTTAACAGTAATTGTTTCATCATTGTTGGCCCTGTGCTTGTACACATGTTCCTGGTATTTACTGTTCTTGAACAATTGTTGCTGTTTTGACTTATGTTCGTTTATGTTTCAATAAAATTTACATTCCATTTAAAGTGCGTCTTCTCTGAGTCCAAGCCATTTGGGCGTTCAGTTAAGTTCTGGTTCTTGTCCTCCCTCCAAGACTTTTACAGCGGTTTTCCCATCTCCCTGTAAACCTACATTTCCAAATTCCTATTCCATTGGCCACTTGAGGAAGAACTGCTTTCAATTTCGACTTGGTTTCCTATGTTAACAGTAGTCCTAACATCATCATCAGCAACAACAACAACAACAACAACAACAATAATAATAACGATATCGATAATAACAACAACAATAACAACAGCAATAAGAGTAATATTATTAACTACAACAACAACTGATTACAAATAAATCATCAGCAGTAACCTTTAGCCCCGCGTTTCTCCCTCGCTTCTCCAAACCTATCCTCAATAATGTCTGTTCTATCTCGCAATAGACCACGCCCGCACTTCCTAACCATTGCGGGTTACTGCTAGTATTTTAATTTAATATGCTGGGAAAAAGATAAAGTATTTGTAAGGGAATCATAGCTGTGATGGAATAAGTAAGGCTTGAGGGAACCTTTTCAACACAAATATTAGCGGAAGAAATATACGACGTTTCGACATCGTCGGATGTCGCTGTCAAGTAAATGTGTAGCTTACTTTTTGCACGTTAAAAGATTGACAATTATGCGTATAACGTGTCAAAATACGTTAAAGTGTTTCTATTATAAAATTTTTATCCCTCGAATTTTTAGTTTAATCACAAAGAAGTCCACGAAAGATCAAGAAAGTCGTGTACCGTTTGCAAATATCTTCATTAGTTCAGGAGACATTTACCTTTAAAAAAGTGTGAAATATGCAAATGAGAGGACTAATGGCGTCATACACTCAAACAAATATTCCGTTCCCATGGTACCTTACTCTATTTGGCCCGTCGCCCCCCCCCCCACCTAATGTGGGTTTTCAAGTGATTTTTAGCTCGAAAAATATTAAGGAAATGGCCCTAACATATTTATATGGATAATGCAGATGAGGCACCATTAGCAAACTGATCAATATAGCATAGCACCCCTATATAAAAAGAAATTATGATCGGGACGTCTGGAACCTAGTATGATGTTGCCTGGGTAACAAAAATTTTAAACTCATGTTGTGGAGGACATCTAGAAGAATCTTGCTGCCAAGAATTAAACATTTTTTGAAATAGATTGGATGAGATATCTTTGTTCATATTCGATTCAAATTCGGTCGAGTTTAGGACGTCATCACACGGCTAACTTCTCGCACAGACTTCCTGTCTGTGTTTTAAAATAACTTACATAGGAAGGATGCGATTTTCGTCATAGTACCAGTGTAAGTGACAAGAGAACACTATTACTATATGTTAATAAAACAAACAGTTTTGCCGTGATGGAGTCTGACTGAGTATTGAATATTCAAGATGTTAAGACATAACATCCATATCAGGCACTCATTTCTGATCCTTAAGCCCCGGCCAAACGATCGCAACATTTCAAGAGTGTTATGCAGGACTGTCAGTACGTTTTGAGTCATCTGCTGCCTGTATGTAACTTGTTAGTTCAAGGCCGAAAAATAACTTCCAGTTACTGTTTGCCAGGACGGTTGTAAATTTTACTGTGGTGTTTTAAGTTGAATTTTGCTCATTTTAATTTCATTAATACATTGAACTAGCAAACGTGATAATTTTATTTTTTCAACGCCAACATTTGTATCTTGATACTTTTGTGTGGAGCTGGCGCTTAAAGGGGTGCTTTGCACCCGCCTCGGCAGTTAAGGGCAGACTACACAGGGATTTTAGTCCTATTGCTGCCCAACGGCTATGCCATGCGGCCTACCAAGACCGAAACAGCTGTCCATTGCTGCTACTGCCCGGGTGATATGGCTGTGCACATGCCTAAGGTACTGACCAGACCGTGGGTTGCTGTTCAAGTGTGTCACTTGCTTTTATTGTTGTTTTACTAAAACTAAAAAGCGAGTTCGCTACTGGTGCTTACGTCATAGGTCATTAAATGTTAAGAAGGTTTGAAACCTGCTTATACACTTGCATGGAGCCCAATTGCGTCATGTTTTGAAATGTCCGGCATCACGTACAATAGCAAAAACCTCAATTACTCCCTCCTCCTTGCCAGTTCATCAGACGAGACGATAATGGATGGAGCTTAGAAATACTTATAATTAAACAGCTTGATTGAAGCTAAAAACATCGTTTCATATTAAATAAAATTTAAGTTATTATCTTACTGAAGTCGTATTTTTCTTTCACCGGAATTGTGGTTTCATTGCATTGTTATGATAGATTATTTTCTAAACAGAGAACTTCTTGTTAGAATTCTGAGTTGTTATGGTAACCAAACATTTCCGAACAAGAGCAACCAACTTCATTGTTCCGCCCATCGGGTTTTCACAAAATTCCGAAGGTTTCAAAAGAATTGCCCTTATTTATCTTTCAGGGATTCTTGTGCCATTGGAAAATGGCAAATACGTACTTTACTGTACACTCTGTTCGTTTGCTGTGGGATGGTATCAGGTGCGTGTGTAATGTTAGCTATCCCAGGTTACATACGCACGCAAGTATTATAAACTCAACTGCTTTGAGGTTCTGCCTTGCATGCGTGTATGCACATCACTTTCAGAATTTCAATAGGGAATCTTCACTACTGTTAAACTCTGATCTCCCCATGTTGTTTGCTTCAGTTTTCATCTCTTTACATTTCTTCTCTTCGAAGCATATCACACCCCTCCTTAATATCTACATGCACAAAAAGGCCTATTTTGGGGCTTAAATTTGCATACAGTGAACAAAGCCTAGCTGAATTACAAAATACCTTAGCTCGTATCTTTTCAAAGTGGATCTCACGAATTCTTTGCTTTCGATTCGTGCACCAAACAATCGAACTCATTCCTGACCCTAAAATGACTCTGTCGATTTCCGGGGTGCTTACGCCATGCCTTCGTTAGCAATATAAAATCACCCTCCTTCTATGAGTATTTGCTAACTTGCAATGGAAGCGAACGACCACGATGTTTTAAGGCACAGCTGACCTCGACATTCAGCCTTGCCAGGTGATCTGGTGACGTAATAAACAGGCCTGGGCACAAAAATTTTAATGCCGTATCCCACAACCGCGCGCGGCCTGAGGTGTTGTTTTTGAATTTAACATGGCGGTCTCGAGGGCAGATCTCGTCGGTTCTACTTCAACTTTTACTCTTTGCATTCAGTAACAGGAAATTTGGCAGACACGGGAAATGATCTGTTACGTTTTGGCAATGGGAAAACAACACCTAGGACCGCCCGTGGTTGTGGGATACGGCATTAAAATTTTTTGGCCGGGCCTTTTCATTACGTCACCAGATCACCTGGTGGTGTACTGATCCGTAACTTCAAATTAATTAAGATTAAACACTCAACACTTAAAGACTAGTCCCGAGGGGAACAGTGAATTTTGTTTCCCGAGAATCTCAATGTTTCCCGAGAGGAAGTCGAGGGAAACAAAACAAAAGCAAATCTTGAAAACCGCGCTGAGATTCCAGCAACAGCGGTCAACAGTTCGCGGGTAACAGTGAACTGTTTCACGTTTGACGTCATAGGTTTCGCAATGTTGCCCGCTCATGGCATTTGGTGGGAAACAGTTTCATTATTAGATGTCATGTGACCATGAACTAGCCAATAAATGGGCACGCTGTAGCGGGAAAAACGTTAGCTATATAACATGTATCAATATATAAAAGGTTAAAATTTTCTATAGTGATTGCACGACTAATCATTGCTCTCTTTGGTCTTCAGCTCAAGATTTGACAGATGTTGAGACAGCGGAGTTTTATTGGTTAAGGAAAGTACTCAGATCAGTCAAAATGCATTGAATATAAGTTTTTGACTTGTCTCGCTACACATCATTTTTATTCGCAACTTTTTGATAACTTTCTTCTCGTGTTCAAATTGATGTCGAGATTACTCCAGAAATAGATTGAGGGATTGGCCAACTGCAACCAACCATGGGCAATCGATATTTACAAGACCAAAACATGACCTTTGCACAAATCAGCCTCGGGCACGCTGACACTTAATTCGAGTGGCCATTCAATTTTGTCAATACACCTTGTCACGCGTACACCTTGTGTGCATTGACCTTATTAATAATTCTTTATTAAATGATAATCGTACAAGTGAAGAGGTGGATGGAAACCCTCCCCCGGGTTCTAGCTCTGTTAAGGCACACCGAAAATCGTAGCCTGGACGATTAGGGGACCGGAGGGATACCGGAAAAGGGAAAGGAAATGGAGGGGAGCCAGGGAGAAATGTAAAATGCTAACTTTTTATAACTGTTAATAGGTAGACTATTATTAAAAACATGAACCCAAATGTGTCTTGTGACTTGCCCTTAGCCTACTCTGAGGCTAATTTTATCTCAAGGTAAACAAAACTTTGCGTTCTGGTTTGAAACAGGCTGGCTCACAACTGGTTCTTACGTCATAGGTCATAAAATGTTAAGAAGTTTGGAAACCTGCTTATATATATATACTTGCATAGAGCCCATTAGCAAGGCGAAAAAAGGCCCAAGTTGATCAATCTGGGGGCAATAGTTCGAAAGGAAGGGAGAGTACGGATTTTTGAGAGATTCTACAACACTAAAAGAGGCGATCTCTCAGTTTAGTACTCACCCATGCCTCATAAGTAACTTTTTTTTCACTTCTCCACCTTTATTTCAGACTTCCTTTTTTAGTTCAAACACAATTATATCACATTAATAATGACACCTACCATTACTGATATTTATAATTTTACATGTGCCATTAATGAAAGTAATTAAATGTTTTAATTAAGTATCTAATAAACTATTTATGTAAAGTAGCCATCGAGCCTGAAAATTACGTTCTGTATTATTTTTCGTAGCTATATATTTCTCCGTTCTAAATTTAGCCTTAACTATATCCTTAAAAACACTTAGATTCGGACTTACGCCATGATTTCTGCTTATCCAAATATGTAGTTTGACAAGTGTGATGAAGAAACTCAGCAAATTTACTTCTGCGTCTAATTTACCTAATAACACATCTTGTAAAGTGAGGTCCACTCGTTTGCCAGAAACCAGAAACCAAAAGGATGCGAAATCGTTCCAGATTTGGCTTGTGAAAGAACACTCATAAAATAAGTGATACAAAGCTTCTGATTCAACTCCGCAAAAAGTACAAAGGTCGTTTTCGGCATAACCTATGTTAGCTAGGCGATGGTTAGTAAAAGTGATATCATTCAAAATATTAAATTGAAAGCTCCTTACGAAGGTCTCAGACGAAATGGATCTCACCATAAGAAAGGCTTTGGAAACAGCTATGTCGTCCAGACAAAAATTATTTTTCCACTTAGTAAAGCCTCTTGAAACTCTAACTTTTTTTAAATAAGCAATTCATAAAAATGTTTGCTCTTACTTGTCAAAGGATTAAATACTTTTTCCCCACACTGAAATTCTAATGACCACAGTTCGTTCTCATTTACCTCTATGCGTTTTAGTTCTGGTGGAATAGCCAGGCGAATTCCAGTCCAAACTAAGAAGTTTGAGTGTTTCCAACCTTTTCTTTTAGCACAATTGTAGGATTCTATGTTAGTCTTATTGAGTGGCATATGCTTGCATATTACAAACCCAGCTTCTACATAAAGTGGATAGTAGATGGTTTTGCAATCTACCTTGATGTTCTTATTATTCCATATAATACATTCATAGACTGAAGGCTTTGTGGAAAATTCTGCTCTAAAATCAGCCCACCACTGAAGGAGTTCTTTGTAAAATACTGAATTAATATTGTATTCATTAAAGTCATAATTGCACCTGAATAAGAAAATTCCACCACGGTCGTTGAGAAGGTGATTAACAAAAGCCTGTCACGGAGATGAACGTTCGACAAAAAGCCTGCCGAGCCAAGCTAATCTCAGTGATTTAATTGAGGTTTCCAAGTTCATTAAGTTCAAACCTCCGTACTTTAATAAGTTATTAATTACTGCTGGTCGAGCAACTTTATCGGATCCCTTCCACAAAAAGTTATAAATGATAGTGTTAAGTTATTTAATAAATGCCTCTGGAGTATGCAGAACTGAAAAAATATATAACATTTTTGGAAGTAAAAAAGATTTAACATTAGTAATTTTACCAAAAAGTGACAGGCCTCGGCAACTCCATATCTTTCAATTTGTCATAGAAGTTTGTTTGTAGGTGAACAGCTGTATTATAAGTGGAAATAATCCCCAAAACTTTAACACTCCCACGCCATGTCAACCCCAAAGGCGTCGCTGTGCTATCTCTTGAAGAGCCAATCCACATGGCTTCAGTTTTAGTGTAGTTTACTTTTAAACCAAAACAGAATCGAAATTGATTGAGCAAATGAAAAACAAGTTGTGCACAGGCAACATTGGGCACAAAAATACTAAGCACAGCTTATCGTACTCCGGGGGAGGGGGGCGGGGGTCCTAACATGTATGGGCTATGTTTCAAGCAGTATACTCCAGCATAGGGTATATAAATCAGAGCATTTGGGTCTAGAATAGGGTATCATGCTTCACGAAAGTAAGGAAACCAGGCATTGCTACTCAAAAATATAAAATTTTAAGTGAAATCGGTAAGTTTAACTTTTCACGACTCACCCTCCACAGCGTTGATAGATGACTATCATAAAACGCTACTGGATATTATTAACTGCTAAAAAATCAGTTTCTGGAAAACAGCCGTTCTAGGTTAGAAGTGATTTGAGGAATTTAGGGTAGCAAAAATTAACTGAACTAGCTCTGGTAGACTAAGGGTTCCAGAGTCCCAGCGGCACATCCCCACCCAGCAATTCCTAAGGTACCTCCCCCGGGATCGCACTGTATATTTAGGGAGGCATCATTATAAATCGCCAGTGAAAAAAAAATATAGGGTCTTAAATTTCACGGATCTTGGGCAGTTCATGACCGTCTCCCAGTTCGCACTCGTTTTCAAGGACCGTCGCGGTTTCCATTTCGCCTTTGATGCGGTTTCCCTTAAAGGCGGCGAAATACGAGATACAAAAACCTTCAACTTGTCGCGCAACATTGTTTCGTTGCAAGTTTTCGTTGATGTTTCCCGTTTTTCACCTTGCGTGATCAACTTGACCGGCAACAAAAACGTTTGGCGCGCTGATTGGTTGATTTGCAGGGCACGAGCAAATTTGTTGCGCGGCAAGTTGTGAGTTTGATGAAAAACGAGCAACAAAGCCAAAATTTGTTGCTCAAAGTAGACCCGCGCTCTACTCTTCGCAACAACTTTCTTCAACCCGCAACAGATGTTTTTGTTGCGCGACAAGTTGATCACACAAGGTAAAAAACGGGAAACATCGACGAAACCTTGCAACGAAACAATGTTGCGCGACAATTTGAGGGTTTTTGTATCTCGTATTTCGTCGCCTTAAAGTTTACACTCCGCCGATTGCGAAAACTTTTGAAACCGGGTCGTATTTAGCCTGCGAACAGCAGACGTATTTCCGGTCGTACCTCCGAAAAATAACGTCTGCGATCTCGAGCTCCCAAACGATTTCCGTGACGTCATTTCTTTCTTCTTTACTCGACCAATGATAGAAAGATGTTATTGATAACACGCGCGAAATCGCGAGGACCGACATTCGGGCGAAGAAGATTGTTTTTCTGTGTAAGGATAAAACTCCTAGTGTGAAGGAGAAAGTAAAGATGTTTGGCAAGAGTGAATTGAAGATTGGTGTGTTAATTCATCGCTCACTTGGTGTCGATTATAATTTGTGTTTCTACGTCGGCAGCCAGAACCTTGCGATATGTCGCTTGTGTTATAACATGTCGAATGCCCACAAAAAGGCCTTTAAACAACAACCAGATCGTCGATGGTATCAAGCAGGAATTTGAAAATAACGGGAGCCGGAGTCGTCGGGAATTGTTGGTAAGTCTATGGTGTCCTCAACACCAAAGACGCCGCGCGAGATTTCAGAACGATCGATCACCGAAACGGGCCGGGTTGTTCGAAAGCCGGTTAACGTTAACCCAGGATCAAACGTTAACCGTAGCACTATTTTTTCTTGTTTAAAAATGTTTTTCACCTCTAATGTTTGGTGTAGTTTGAGATTGCTACGGCTTAAAACTGCAGGGCAAACAATATAAACAGAACACCTCACTAAAAAGTTACAAAACTGAAATAAAAATTCTCTCTAACCCCGGGTTAGCTTAATTGGGCTTTGAACATCCCGGCCCTGTTGAATATCCCTGCAAAACTGTGCGAAAGAGGCGATTGCTTTCGGTTTTGAACAGTGCATTACCAAAGCAATACTGAAGAATGTTTTGTCGTGGAAAAGGGTTCTCCAGCTAATGACGTCGCAAAATAACGGTATTTGTAGTAGTAAACAACCTTCCATGTTAAGAGCTAACACAAAGAAGATTGTAAACTTCGATTTCGAGAAACGTTTTCTTGAATGGAAAGAAAGAGCGCCTAACTTCTTTGCCTTTCTTTGCGTTTGATAATACTGATGGAAAGAGTGAGAGCATGGTCAATCAAAACTTGGATTTTCATCGGGTCAACCACAAGATTATAATGAACTGAGTCTCTGGAGGTTGTTTTGAGACTTTACCAAGGGACATTACTTCTCTTTCAAATCTGAATTTTTTTCCCACTGTTGACAATCAGAAGTTTCAGTGTCACAACTACACAGTTTGAGTTTCTAGAATTATTGTGGAGCATTTAGATTGTTTTTCAGCCCACAAGGGTGTCTGTGTATTCCATAAAATTATTCCTCAAAAGTATTCCAACAAGATGGCCAAAAAGGCACAAGTTAGAAGCTGTACCTTTTCCTTTTTTGAAACTGTCACATGCCATGCAAGCCCCAATAAAACTGATGAGAAAAGTTTATAGATCTGTAACTGAAAAACTATTATTAATAAGGTCTGGATAGGATGCTTAACACTGATTTCATACCAATTCTGAGAGATTAGCATTCATTTCCATACATTTAAATAAATGAGGGACTCTGACAGGTGTAATTACCATATTTCCCCCAAGTTTCAATATATGATTACAAATTACACTCATTCCTGGAAAATGTCTGAAAGTAACTCAGGACCAAGACATTCTTTGGTCATGTCAGGTTCCTTTACATGTTATGGAATTCACTATGGCATTATGCTGGTGTTATATATATTTCACCTGTTTAACTTTTCTCTCTCCATTAAGTGAGCCCGTGAAAGCAGGTGCCATTCGAAAGTCGAAAAAATGTGCCTGTTCTCAATGTCATCAGAGAAGCACCTTATATTCCACTGTTAATATCCCTCTGAATAAATACAGGAAATTATTATAAGTCTTGGTGGTTCAACAGTACTACAATATTTACATTGTCAACAAATTTGTTTCAAAATTTACACTCATGATTTGAACACTGTATCATTTCCCCAACACTGCATCAAAACTCACAAACTCCCATTCTGCTTTTCTAAATTTTTGGCTGGGCCAAAATAATGGATTGGCCAGTGTACCTTCTTAAAATCAACACTCATACCAATAATTATTTGTAATTGTAGCAACAACAATATAGATGTGTCCTTCATCACACTGAAATGACCCAAGAATGAGATCTTTATTTGGCCTGGGACTTCAAGAACCACTCTTTTTGAATCTTTGTTCTGTGGGTTAACATGAATTTTATTTTAAGAGTTGAATACACAACTGCATACTGTTTTATTGTCTGACAAAAAATTATTGTTGTAGTAGCCATGGAGTGCTCTTTGGCTATCCAATGAAAATAATCTGAAAGGCGAGCATTCCTTGTACTTAACAACATACGCAATCGATTAGGTCTGTTTAGATTTTCCTCAACGATGTGAGGCTCTTTCACGATGAGTACTTCAAAAATTGTGTCGGTCTGTTGTATCTTTTGTGGCTTTAGCTGTAAGGGCAACAAATGGAGTGCGTGGTAATAATGAACGAGAGAACCACACTCTAAAGGCTGCAGGGTTGTCGCTCTTTGATTTCCCCCTGAAAAAAACAATAAATGATTCAATATGAGATTTGAGTTAACCTTTTGATTACTTGGTAACTACCAGTGTATTAGAGCTTCTAATATGAAAGTTGTAATGGCATCATACAGAAATAACTCTCTTTTATTCTCTCGAAGATCGGAGATCGTGTGAACCAAAATCACCTTTGTGAGTGACATTTGCGTAAGATCATGCTTATATGCATTAAATTTTTGTATACGACAACATTAATTCCATTTCCAGAGAGCCAAGAACGATGAAATGTAACCTAATTGAAGCGATATTAATATTTCTTACCAATGGAAAATCACGTGTGCTATATCCACAACGACTGCCCTCGTTTAGGATTTGTAAGTTTCGCTTGCCAACATTCTTCGCCATCTAATGTCGCCAAGCCAAGATTCGGGTGATCCTTAGGAAATTCTCCACTCTCCACCCTTTTTACCTCCGCCGCTGAACTGAGATCACTAAGCGATATTACGCTTACTCCAAGCAAAGATAGACGGCGCACTTTGATCTTTCACAAGACTGATTAACGGAGAAATCACGATTTCAATATTCTTCTCGTAATTATCTACCGAATTGAAGCAAATACCGTGGTAAAGCTTGGAACACAACAGAGTTTCTGTAATCAATCGGCAAATTGACATTCACATCACTTTTCATTTCGACTACTTGTTAAACTTCTTCTTCCTGGTGCTTGTTAAGCTTCTCAAAGCCGAAAATGTCGCATACTTTGGCAAACGCGTGGTCCAGTGAACTCTCCTCATCTTCCGCCATTTTGGTTTTCTCGTGTACATCGAGATCCCCACGTAAAGTCCACGCGTGTTAGCTCCACAAAACGAAGAGCCGAATTCTGATTGGTGAAGAAACACTGACGTCACGGAAATCGTTTCGCGGAACGAGATCGCAGACGTTATTTTTCGTAGGTACGACCGGAAATACGTCTGCTGTTCGCAGGCTAGGTCGTATTGGAAACGCTGTTAACAGTGGATAGTTTTCAAAATGTTGGCCGTGTAATACCATGTAAACACTTAAAAATCGTGCTGTCGCGGAACACTGACGATTGGAAACCGCGTCTTTGTAAACGATGCCCCCGGATTTTACTGCACGCTATACTGGAAACAGAGATAGCTCACTGACTGGCGCCCCGCCATGATGACCTTCGATCGATCACACAAGATGTCAATGTTATCAGTATCAAATTACCAGTTTAATTATAATCATTTTGAGGTGAAATGTGAAACGACCTTCCAAATTTTCCCAGGACCAAGCAGGCTGAAATAATGACGTAATCTTTATTTACGTTTCTAACGGAATGAACTAGTGGTCAGAAAACAATGCTGCGATTGTTTACTTTGGTGATCTGATTCATTGGAAATTTTCCAAAAAAATAACTCGGTGGGATATGCCAATCACGATATTTTTTTCACGCTCTATGTATATACGTTTCTTCTTTATCAGCCACGTAAAGAAAAAGGCTAAAGGATAACACACAATATTGTTGAAAATTGATCATTGCTTTCTTGGGGTGACTACCCAGCGGTAGCTCACGTACTTCTTTGTGGACAGGTCGGGGTTTTGCCCACGTTAGCCTTGTGCGCTCCTTGGGCTCGTTTCTCTGGGCAGGCTTCTTTCGTTCTCGGTAGAAAGAGACCTTAATAAGCGTTGAGCCGTAAACTATTTTCCGCACCACATCTTTGCAAGCGACAGGTGCTCCATCCCCGCCTTCACAACGCAAACACTTTGAATGGTCATAAAGCACTTTCTTGCGCTCTAAGGGAGCAATCTCGACAGGTTTGCCGGGCTGCAACCGACAAGTCGTGGAGGTTTTGAAAGTATTTAATGACCATCCAGGAGGCATTATCGTGGCAAGTTCGTGAACTGAAAATTTAGTTACTTGCAATAGATTTGGTGCGGAAGGTAGTCCACTGAACAACTCCCGAAAGATCTTGGAATCCATCGGCATGGTGACGGAGGCACGTCCCACAATACTAGTTGTCGGCGGCTTTTTCATATTCAGCTTTTCTGCAATCAGCACGGCTAACGTCTGCAGCAAGCCAGGATTGCCTTGATGACGCGGGAGATAGACTAGTCTTAAGCGTTCGTTGGTATTATGTTCGTCCACCCAGCTATCGTATCTCTTCCCATAACCGCGCCAGCGAACAAGAAACTGAACGCGGCCATTGGCATCTGTACGCTTGTCCAGGACTTTAGAGACTTCGTAAAACTTGGTCATGTTTGTTAGCTCAACGAACACGTAATCACGGACTGTAAAGAGCGATTTATGAATCTGTTCATGTTTGCGAGTCCTTTTATACACGCTTGTTTTAAATTATTCGGTTGTTGAACTTCAAAACAATACCCTTAATTAGTTCACTACCCGCCCACGTTTAACGGCGTCGTTTATTTTGCTTTATCCGCCTCCTTTTTTATAAAAGGTGGGGAATTTGTTATAAAACAAATTTAAAACAAAACGAATTTAATGCCTATAGAGCAAAATTGATCTCTTCTAGCTACTCGCGATTCCTTGCTCACAAAAACAGGAAAATAGAAATACATTTCTGCAGAGAATGCCACAATGGCAAAAGCTGGATTCTAAAGCGATCGGCGAAACGAAAGTGAAATCGTTGAAACGGAAAAAGGTGCGAAAATCAAACTTAAAGTTTCTTTTATATTCCTTGTGTCGCGCGGGCGGCCATCAAAGCCAAATTTAAAACAAAGCGAGTCTACAGTGTGTATAACAAAACTGATCGCTCCCAGATACTCACGATCGCTTGCTTACAAGAACACGAAAAAAGAAATAACAAAATGGCACAAGCCGGAGCGCTTAAATTAAAATTAAGTCGTTCAAAGAGAAAAAGG
>CM042754.1:12564680-12575415 GCA_022496165.2 Catalaphyllia jardinei
TTTGTGTTCCCTTACACGCATTGGTGTGTTTTCTTAAACCGTGAAATGGAACAGTGAAAAGGTGTGTCAACACTACACACCTTGATGTGTTAGAAAACTCACAAGGTGTGCTAGGGAAACACACCTTATTTAAGAGTGTGGTGACCTATATTTTTTATCGCATAATATTAGTGTACATATTATCCTCTTTAATTAAAAAGAAAATAAAAAATCTTTATCGGTTAGAGAAAAAGATATAGCTGAAAGCGTGCAAAAATCCGTTACTCTGGAATGCAAATTATGACCGCGAAAACAACGACTATACGAACGCTTTTCGTTCACGTCGTTTTAAAGAGTGTGATTTTTCTACAAATTGCATATGATATTGTTCCATATGCTCGACACTTTATACCTGTCAAGTTTTTTCCCAAGTATCACTTCAATAAACTATGCTTCCAGCTACCGCAAAATATAACTTGGACCAACGAATAACGCGCGTAATTAAAGTAGTTAAATTAGCAAGAGTACAGGGGTAAACTGGGTAAGATTGGCCCGTCACATCTCTTAATTAAGAGAGCATGGTGACCTATCAGTGTTTGGCAGAGAACATTCAGGGAAAGTTTAAAAAAATTCATCGGTAACTTTAATTTCTGAGGAATAACCTTGATTAATATCCCTTAGTCATGACCTTATCTGACATCACATGATATTATTAAGTCCGCCATCTTGAGTCCGCCATCTTGAGTCCGCCATCTTGGATTTCATGATGTTATTTTCTCACATACAGTAATCAGAAGATATAACCTGAAAAGCTGGGGAATTAGCTAGCAAAAAAATGCAAATTCTATAATGTTGCTAAAAAAAATGGGAAAAACGAAGAATTCGCGGTCAAAAATGATGAAATTTGGCTGAACCTCCATGTGCAAGTACAGTTTCCATGGCTTGGGAGCCTTAGTGGGGCACTTGATTCGCGACAAAATGTACGTTTCCCTCCGGTGCAGGGTCGTGTTGTCAGCGCGCGCTCAAATTCAAATGAACCAATCAGAGTTGAGGGTGAGACCACCTTGCGAGGGGGCGTTGGCGCCAGCTTCCACACAAGCCTTTCAGGAGAGTCGAAGAGGCGAATTTACAGCCAAATTTTTCGTTCTACACGAGTCTTTCACACGCATTTGGAGTGAAATTTATTGGGCTTTATGGAACTGTTGTTATTATTGCGATTCAGGACTTTTCCTTTTGAGGAGAAAGCGATTTGTGGAGTGACGTCTGGCCAGCGATGGATCGAGTGGTCTGCCTTTCAATTCTTTTAGAAGGAAGAAGAACGGTTTCAAATAACTCCACTAAACGGCGTCAGAATGGCTCTAAAATCGGCACAAGAGACATGTTCGCCACACATTTGAGGTAGGAAAACTTTATGTCAAATGAGATAGTCATTTACACAATTTTTTTGACGATCGGTGATTTTCCCATATAATTCTCTATATATACAAGCTGCCGCATACACCACGTATTTTGAGCTTGGGGAGCCTGTGCTTCACTTCAAATTTCAATTTTCCAAATCCATCAAATCTTTAACATTTCATATTTTCCCCAATTTAGCCTATCCTTTTAGAAAAAAGATCTCTCCCAAAATGCCCCAAAATCACCAAATAATTTCCAAAAAGCGCCAAACAGTGGCATAGGGATTTAGCGCTACTTGAAACGTGTCCTAGATATTGAAACATTATTGAAAGGTCATGTTAAGCGGCGTCAAAACAGCCTTCACGTTTAACCCCGCCTTAACAATAAGCTTATGCCCAAATTCACTGCGCGTCTCTAAAAAACACAAAAGGAAATTAAATCAAATGTAATCAATAAACGCGGCCGTAGTCAGTGCGTTTACCCAAGACTTGGGAAGTAATCTTTGCTTATTACTTGTTCATGACCTTCTTCTGGCAATTAGGAAGGAAATCATAACGGGGTTAGGGGATTTGCATTCCCAGGATTTAAAAAATAAACGTTTCGTTATCGCAGATGATTTTCAATTCAAATGATCTTCAATTCAAATGTGTGGGTTTCACTTGATAGAAGATATCTGAAAGTTCAAAACGGGTCCAAAAAAAACTCTTAATCGCGACACCAGTTTAAAACCAAAATGATGTTTGAGGTACCAGCAAAAACAATCAAAGACAACTTATTATGACAGCTTGTATACCAAATAGCGCAACAAAAGAAATGCTATAAAAATGGTAACTGTAGATGAAATTTAGGACGATACAACGAAGTGCCTTAAAGTAAGGAATTAAGTGTTGCGTTTACTTTACACAGTACTGAAACAACAGTTAAAAAATGTTAGCTGGCTTAACAATCGAGCAGGTACATACCTGCCTGGTCAGGTGCTATAATGATTTCAAGACGAGAGAGAACTATTGACTAAATGGAGACGAAATAATACTGCCAGATCTCGAGGAGTAAGACTAAACAAGAATCATTTATTCACACATTTTTGAAACAAGGTCAGTAAGCTGCTATAATTAAGAGTAACCTATCATTTATAATTTCTTTATACGTACCCTACTACTTATTCCTCATTGGTTGTTGACTTAACTACACGGATATAAACTAGCAATGTATTTTATATCCTTGATTTCCAGAAAAAAACATCTCTTCACAAAGTAACTAAGTAGCTGCACTGTTTTCTCAGGTGCATAAACATAAGACTTGTTTACTTTTCAAACACATGGAAAACAAATCACTTCAAGGCGCGCGCAGTAATGAAATATTAAGAGCCATTTGTATTCTCAGGATTGTTTAGTTTCAATAACGTCCTTGTATAAAACAAACCATTGTAATCTATCCGTGGGAACTAGAACTCTATCATTCTAAAGGATTTGTTGTTGTCTTACTCACAGAATAAATATTATACTAAGAAGTATTTAAGTAATGTGTAAAGTGTATACGACAGCCGGTGTTGTTGGAAATGGAAGAAATTATTCGGGTACTGCCACAGATCCAACAAGGCGGAATACTAATTAGTCAAACGGCGCTTTTATTTCGCTGAGAGTATCTGTATTCAGTTGTAGGTTGCGAGAGACTTTGTGGGAGAATTCCGTAATTGAATGTAGCCTTATTCCAGCGATTTATATGATAGCGAAGAGCATTACCCAAGGTGTCATCCGCCTGTCATCGGAGAAAACTTTTGGTAATTATGGCACTTGTTGACAAAAGCACTCAAGGAAAAAAAATAAAGCTATGAAATCAATATCTTTCTCATTGCTACCAAAATGGTAATGTTGAAAGCTCAGGATCAAGAACTGTGAAGGAGAAACATGGATGCCATATATGTATGTGGGTGTATATTTCATATATGTATATGGGTGTTGGTGTCATGTATATAGCAAGGGAGACAAGAGGGAGTCTGCCAAATACGTCTAATTTATAATATCTTTTCTGAAGTCTGATAAGTACAGTATTATTACCGTTATTACTGTGCTTATCAGTGTGCGGATCTAGTGGGGGGACCGGGGGTCCGACCCCTTTATTTTGAGTATTCCCCCCTGTCCCCTTTCCTTAGCTCAAGTTCTGGATCCGTCACTGACTGCTTATGACGAGAGTTAAGTTCAATTGGATTCATTACAGGATGAGAAGGACAACATTACTCACTATGCTGTTTTGTTGTGGAATCATATCAGGTAAATATAGTATCAATTTTTCATTAGAACTGGAGGAAATAATCGTCTATCAGTTTTCATAAGCAGTAATTAAAGTAGAATTTCACAATCCGCGTTGCCAAAGATTAATATTTGACCTCTCGAAACCAAATAGTTCGTGTTTATCACTTTGGTTTAGAAAGTTTCAAAGTAATGGCTGCTTAATCAACGTTTTCCCCAATTCCTTCTTCAGCTCAAGATTGGAAAAATGTTGGAAACTGTGGAGCTGGTTTGGGTAAGACATGCTCAGATAACAAAAATGATCGTAAATTTAAATGAAAGGGGATCGTGTTCATGAAAACACCAGATCAAGACTATTTGTGTTGCAAAGTAGCAAGGAATATTAATAGAAAGAATTACCATTGAGAATGGACTCAGGTTCTTCGATCGGTATCTTTATCATCAACTCAAATCTTAGCCATTCCTTAGTACATGAGTAGCATTTGAGTTTTCAGATAAACAATTTTTAGTTTTACAAAATGTTGTTCAAGTCAGTGTCCTCTTGCAAAGGCAAAACAAAAGAAGTAGTCATTTAAAATTATTCGACATAGCATTAGTATTGACTTATCAATTCTGTTACCAGTGTAAGTCAAAGTGAGCCAGTGAAACTAGAGGTTTAGTTCCGCCACTATTCTTTCTCACTCCATCCAGAGTGCGGTCCACAGTGTCAGCGGCTATGTCTAATTCAGCACAATTACTACCGATCTCTGCACAATTCGCCTCCACTCAAGTGTGATCCACGGTTGGCTGATTCTGCGCAGTCTTGGGCAGAGTATATAGCTGGCCAAGAAGCACTTCAGCGGTCTACACCAACAGATGATTATGCTGAAAGCATTTCCTGGAAGAGCTGGGGCTGGAAAGGAATGGAAACTAAGCTAGGAGCGATTCCTGGTGCTGTGCGAAGCTGGTACAGCGAGCTTAAACGGGGCTATGATTACAATACAGGTTTGTGTAGGAATGCCTAAACATTACCATATTTCTATCAACTCTGAGACGAAAACTCGACCGCGTACTAGCAGAAAGTACAAGGTCAAATCTGTTTCCGAAGTTCATTCGAGAAGAAGCTGGTACAGTGAGATATTACAGGTTTGTGTAGAATTTTAAACATTACCTTATTTTTATCAACTCCGACATGTCCGATAAGTAAAATCCAATGCCAATTTGGTTTAAGCCAGCCGCTTTTCGCGTACTAGCAGAAAATATATACTCGAATCTGTTCCCGAAGCTCTTTCGAGAAGTGGGTCTTGTCCTGTAGAAAATGACGTGTAAAAAAGTAATGTTTTCCCTCCTTGGTTCTTAGGCTACTTTAAACCATCTCTTGCTTAAGAGGCCCTGACTGAGAAAGCGTGTCAGACCTTGGAAATTGGGGTTGGCCAAATTCAATGAAACTTGGTGAGGACATTGACCTTGATGACCTAGATCCAGTTTTATTTGTCTTCGTTCTATCTTCCTTTCGCTTTTTCAGGGTTGGGGGGGGGGGGGGGGGGAAATATTTGGGTGTCAGAGTACAAAAAAATACCCATATGAGAGGTAACTTCCGAGTACCATAACAATAAATGTAGAAAGCTCACAGCATATATAATGGTATAGGATATTCCCCCCCCCCCCTGAAAACACGAAAAATAGCCCAGCTTCAAGAAATCATTATTAACCTTAATTTAAAATGTGTGCTTGTTTAGGAAAGGTAATGAAGCAAACCTGGCCATTTTTACAAAGAGCGAACACAAAATCACAAGAGATGCACTTTTGTAAACTCCAGGGCATTCTAGGCTGTAAAAATCCAGCAAAAATAGTTTTAGGAGGTGAATTAGCAGCTTGAATATTTCTGCCAAACGGATCGTCTTCATCGGTTTCATTAAGTGTAAAAGTAATTCGCTAATTTTGAAGCAAATTTAAAGGGAATTGAATTGAATAAACTGGTGACAAAACTGGATAAATGTTTTTATCATGCCTGTCAAACGTCATTTTTCCATGTATAAGGAGACGTAGTATAATAGGATCTGACTAGTTTGCAGCTGATTGTCCCGTCACACTGTTAAAATGTTTTATCCACTTGTCGTGTTTGGTCAACCTCTAATGCCCGACGCTCTGGAACCTTTATACTTTTTCTTGAGCCATGCCCCATGTCTGACGTGCAGGACAGTGGCGGCATAATGGCATCGTCAAGTAGCGTCTATTTTACAGCGCTACAAGGGTCTGAGTTATTGCCAAATGAGCAGTAAGTCATCTTCGAATTCAACCATCTTGCGGCAAATTTTGTAGTTGTTCGACCCATGGAGACAGGTGCCAAATTGTAACCAGTATATTCAGTGCAAACACGGACAAAATATTTTGCTGCTTGCAAAATATTTTACATTTTGCTTCAGAAAACTTACTTAACTGGTTAAATATCACTATATGTTACGATTAATTGATTCTGTAATAACTGTATAGCCAGTAGTGTTATAAGTTTAATTACAAGCCTCACATCAGGCTTGGCCAGAAGCGTTTTCATGACTCGTAGCACAGTTATTTTATTTTTCTTTTATTTCGTTTACAAAAAATCACTCTTTCGAATTTATAAGCATTCTCTTTCCCTCAAAAATTATCTAGGCTGGGAAAAAAAAAACTGCTTTTACAGTGATTTCTAAATCGAAATTAGGTTTATACAAATGAGGTGATTGTGCAAAAGTGCTGCATAATAATGATGCCAGGAAAGCAGCAAATCTTAATGACCCAAATTTTTCTATCCTGTTTTGGATTATAGATGCCCTTAGGTAACTTATGAAACGTGTCTTGATTCTTAATAGGATTACAGGTAAAAATTATGATTTCTTGAAGTTGGGCTATTTTTCGTGTTTTCAGGGGGGGGGGGTCCAAATTTGAGTAAATTTAGTGCCATGCCTATCTCCTCCCAATAATCATATCCATAATCATAAGCCATAAACCATTTTAAAGTAGGTTCTTAGTGCAAATATCCTATACCATTATATATGCTGTGAGCTTTCTACATTTATTGTTATGGTACTTGGAAGTTACCTCTCATATGGGTATATATATATTTTTTATTTTTATATATATATATTTTTTGCACCCTGAGACCCCAAAATAGGACCCCCCCTGAAAAAGTGAAAGGAAGACAGAACGAAGACAAATAAAACTGGATCTAGTAATAGCTCATCAAGGTCAATGTCCTCACCAAGTTTCATTGAATTTGGCCAACCCCCATTTCCAAGGTCTGACACGCTTTCTCAGTCAGGGCCTCTTAAATGATCATTTTTTTTAACATGATGTTTTGTTAACAGTTTTAATTCGAATTCCTCGATCCGTACCGCATTTACCAGGATTCTATAACCCCCTTTTCCCCATCGTACAGACCATTCCTTGTATCTAATCCATTTTATTTCCTGTCACACAGGTAAAGGAGACGTGACTCATTTTAAGTCTGTAGTTCACGCTCGTGAAGCTCGCCTTGGCTGTGGCATCAAGATTAGACCAGGAGATGGAACATACGTTGTAGCTCATTATTCCTTACCTTCTGGACAGAAATTCAAGCTTAATGACTTCATTCCAACGAAAGACGTAAAAATTAGGAAACAGCCTGGTAATGAATTAGCCATCTCTTTTTGCTACCTATTGATATGCAGTTGAACCTCTTGTGAGCAGACACCATAAACTCTTTGCATAAATGGCGCCTTACTTTGAATAACAATACATATACATCTTAAGCCTTACATTCATGCAAAAAAGTCCTTTGTCTGGAAACATAAGTGCGAGGCTAAGGATGCGCCATTTATGCAAAGGGTCGGTAGGGACAACCAGCAAGAAAGCGTGCGTTAAAGAGAGGGTTCCGCTTATTCGAGGGTAAAACTGCAGAGTTCGCGTTTCTCTGGGTTCATTACTGGATGTCTGCTTACGGGAGTTCATTTGTCAAGATTCCACAACATTTATTCCACTTCTCCAGTTATCAGAATAGTGAAAATTAACAAGTTAATAATAGGAATTTATATATAATGAATAAAACATGACGAGGAGGGTCATCTTGACGATGCGAGGATTTGACCAAAGTCAATGTTATCGATGTAGCTGTTCCTTACTCGAGTATGGTAAAAACAAAATAGATACAAGGCGGTTACTTGGCCAGCCACATATCTAGAGCTTATCTAACCAAAAGCTTGTATATATCTTGTCTATATATCACCGTTCCCAACAAACAGAGCAAGTCCAAACAACAATTAAACAATGCTAATTTTACTGAGCGCTTTATCTTTATAAATTTTTTCACATAGATAATTTATTTTTAGGTAGATCTTTAGGGAGTCCTCGAGTGCATCAGTTACGTTGGTGTAATTTGTCACGTGTTCCCTTCAGAAAAGAAAGTCGTTATTATTATTGACCTTGCGAAGGGGACAGCAAAAATGGCTTAAGATCTTCATTGAATTAACGGGAAAATGGAGTTACTCGGATTTATTGATTTTATTTTGCAGATCCTCGGTGCCACTTGAAATCATTTGAAAGAGAACAATGTGGAGATCTGAAAAGCCCATTAATAACCCCTGACAAGTGTATCAAAGCTGGCTGTTGCTATGACGACATGTTTATGGACGAGCCTTCACTGCAGTGGCACAGTCAGAATGCCTCCATATGGTGTTTCAAAATGAAGAACATTTTATCTAATGGTAAGTAAAAATTTTTTTTTCGAAAATGTGTTATGTTCAATATTACTTGCTGTCCAGAATCGAATACAGATTAAAACCTGATAAGCTAAATTTCGGCTTAGTGATCACGTTGTTAATAGGTTTGCCTATTGCCAGTTATTTTGAATCTTTATTTCGAATAGCTATTATGGGATGCCTAGGAGACAACTACATATTTATTTATCCCCGGACCCTCCCCTCCCCCTTGCTAAGTATCCCATTACTGAAGTTTGAACTTTAATTTCTCTTCTTTTCTTATATCGAGTACAAGAAAAGAATTAAGAATAGCTTTATGAAACAACCTGTCTACTTCTGTTCCATCAAGCGAAAGTGAAGATATTCCTCGTTAGCGCCCAGTCTCAAAACCATATGTTACATAAAAGCAAAATAATAGTCTAATTCCATGCAGTAACATCCTTAACTTTAGCTTGTAATTTCTGCTCTGTATTTTCCTCATTTTTGTTTGCTCTGAAACATGATGGTTATTTGGCTTTCTGTTTTCCCATAAGTTCCTTTCAAAAACTCACTCGAATGATTTCATGAAAAGCTTTATGAATAAATTGGATACCACTTGACCATAAGTATTGTTTTTTCGTTTTGCACAGTTCCTAAAGCAAATGATGTACAAAAACCGGAACAAGGATCAATTTTGGCTCTACCCAACCTGCTTCCGGCTCAACTTTCAAAAGAGAATCCGGTTGAAAACCTGAAAACGGCGCAGATTTCAACAGGTAAGAGATTGTGATTAAAATATCTATGAAATGGTGTGAGGTCATGGAACAAAATGCAAGTTATAGATTGATGTTACGGCGATTTTAATAGTTAATGCTCCTTACGTTCTGTGTACAGCAGGTATATAAAGCAGGTTAGTCCTGTGGAAGTGTAACATTTGAACATTGAAAGAAGTATTTTTATTCTATGGCTAGCTCCGTGAGCAAGCAAGATGAACAGAATCCTGCCGCATGCGCTCTGACTGGCTACCCAAGCAGGCAAGATGGCGTTATCTTGCCTGCTCGGGATTACCCGCTATGTCCC
Source organism: Catalaphyllia jardinei (assembly GCA_022496165.2). NCBI lineage: Eukaryota > Metazoa > Cnidaria > Anthozoa > Scleractinia > Caryophylliidae > Catalaphyllia > Catalaphyllia jardinei. Next base: position 12,574,057 of record CM042754.1, read on the forward strand.
GTCCTCCGCCTCGGTCCATAAACAAGCAAAATTAAGAACCTTGCCAATATCCAGCCATCCTGATCACACGCTTGGTTAGTAACCATCTACACAGACTAAACAAACTCTACTGTGGATCTCAATTCATCAGTATTAACTTTTCAGCAACATCAGACGCCAGCATCCATTTCTCGAGGTTCATATTAATAATGATGTTTCACAGCAATAAAGGAAATGCAAACTTTATCCTGCATACCACAATTTAAAAACCTGTTAAGGAACCTTAAAGTTTTTGTTGTCCCTTCAGACTGCTACTTTAAAATCACCTTGTGCCTAAGGGATGCGATTTTATTTCATGTACGTCAGCTTCTAATAAGGGAACTCTTTTATCCTTTTTTTTCTTTCAGCTCAAGATTCGGAAAATGTTGGAAACTGTGGAGCTGGATTAAGTAAACTTGAAATATTTTTTACTAATGTTCATAGCATTTTAGTCTCAATTGACGGAATTGCTAACACTTGTGATTTTGAACCACCATTCATCTTCGATTGTCCTGAAAGTTCCTCGTACCAAAATACTGTACTGATGACAACCAAAGGGGAAAAAAATGAATGCTTGGCATGCTGGGATTAATGCTAATTCTAGATTAATTTCCTGGGGTAACTTCACCAAAGTCATTTCGGGGGACTACGAATGAAACTTGCAACACGATCGATTCGAGCGAACGCAATTGAACCCTTGGGAGTACAAATACTAACTCATACCCTCAGCATGGTACAAGGAGAGGGAGGGTGTTGATGTAGCCCTAGCCTCTTCCAGGCATTCAGTTAGTTGAGGCGCAGCGCGACCTGATATGCCAAGTGGCATATCAGGCCGGAAAGTATCCCGGTTTCTAAAGCATGAAGCAATTATGAGTATTTCTACATCCCCGGGGGTGGGATGCTACTCATTACTCATTACTCATTACCCATTTCTACATCTGGATGGAGAGAGATTGTGAGATCGAAGCATCTTTCCCAAGAACATAACACAATGTCTCGGGCAAAACGCGGACCACTCGACCCGGATACGAGCGCACAAACCATGAGCAAGGATGTTGATAATGCTTATGAAATGTACCAGCTCGTGCATTTCCGCAATTTGACGAGGAAAACTGGAATACAGAGTTATGTCAAAAAAAGTTCAGTTTTGGCCAAACTTAAATGAAATTTGCGTTTTCCATGGCAACTTCAAAAATGCTATACACACAATTTACATACCAAAATTTCCGCAGACGATAAATGAACAGGTACTGAAAGTTTCAGCCCGTTAGAGTGAATCCGGGTCTCTTCAAACATTTGAAAATAAAATCCTTACAGGGGTTGGCATCCAACCCCCCCCGC
>CM042754.1:12579219-12591719 GCA_022496165.2 Catalaphyllia jardinei
CCAAGCTAAAGAGGTCTATTAAGGCTGAGTATTATTGTAGTTTCTTGTTCGATTGTCGAGGCATTGGATAGATAGCATGCACGTCAACTGTGTGACCTTGATGATTCGATTTAGCACCCTCCTTCCAATAAGCGCCCGATATCTAAACTCCCTCGCCCCAGTGAGTACCCGGCGTATCTTCATAAGCGCTCCTATTCCAACAATTTAACTTCCCCTTCCAAAAAGCGTTCCCACAGAGGAAGTGGTCTAGACGAATGTATTATGAGGTCTACTTTTTCGTCTGAATGTAGCAATGAAAGTTATTACTATTAGGGGCCCCCATTGTTAGGGTTCTGAAGTTGAAGTATTCTGTTGTTTTCAGTAAGTAATGAGCCATGCACATTCAGATTTGCATGTTTAAAAGAAAAAATGCGCCCCTCTCTAATAAGCACCTTCCTTTAAGCTACCAAAGTAAATTGGCGTCCTGAGTGCTAAATTGAGTCATTGCAGCGGATAATAGTTATTAAAAAGGCCTTAAGTAATTATACTTGTATATTTGTTCTAGGAACTGGCGATAAATGTTTTGCTAATTCCTGTTACAAATTTGCTGAAACGGGCAAAACCTGGGACGAGAACCAAGACAGTTGTAAAGCCGAAGGTGGCGATCTAGTCTCTATGGAAACGGAAGCTGAATGGAAGTTCATCAATAGCGAGATACAAAAAATCACACTTCCTGAAGTCAATGAATGGCACATAGGTTTGAAGAATCAGGGAACCTGGCAGTGGGTTAGCGGAAAGCCGCTGAACATTGAGAAATGGCAAAGGTACGAGCCTTCTGGTGATGGAAATGTCGCTGTCATGTCCAAAGATTACCCACCAGGATCTCAGGGATTATTTAATGATCTTAAAGGCATATATGAAAAACCTTTCATTTGTGAAATGCCTTCAGGTAAGATCACAAAACAAGTAAAGTTGATTATGGTTTTAAGAAATAAACTCTCTATTGCTGTATAAAACCTGCTCCGGGGATTTTTATGAGCATTAGTTCGGATAACTTAATCGTTAAGTTTTTTCCTTTTTTTTCCTTTTATCATTTTCCAACAAAATCGATTTTGCAATTCTGGCTGACTTTCACTGTGTTTATGCAGATACAAAGAATGCCAAATTGATAGCTTAGCCTTGAGAGAGATTTTATTTTTCGGACACCAAAATGGCACAAAGGATACACAGTATAAATTATATTTTATCGCGATAGGCAAACCCAACATTTTGTCTATGTTTTTGGTTTACAACAAGCTATTAGACAATTGGCAAACAAATATCGTCAGTTGTAGAATGTAAGAAAACGCGAATTTGTAACCGAATGAAGGGAAGGGCAAATCGGTTTAACTTTGTACAAAAGTTTTTGTTTTGTTTTTTATTTGTTTTTAAACAAGACCTAGACCTATCCCTAGACTAGATCTAGACATAGACCTAGACCTAGGCATAGACCTAGACACAGACCTAGGCCTAAACATAGACATAGATCTAGACATAGACCTAGGCATAGACTTGTACATAACCGTAGACGTAGACGTAGACATTGTTATGTACATAGACTTAGGTTTTGTGGTTGAACAATACACTTAGCTATCATAGTGGTAACGGTACGTCCCATAGACTTGATAAGCGGAGTCTACAGGACGCACCAGCTAGCTAGTTTATAGGTGCGCCAAGAAAACAAAATAACAAGCGATAAGAAAACATTCTCAGTGCCTCGTATAGTTCCGATAAACAGATGTCTAATGACCGTTTAACGCTCCTAATGCTTCTTATTTTAGCTCTCCGTAGTTTTGGATCGATTCGGGGGCAAAAAAAAAAAATGGAAAAACATAGAGGAGGTGACACCTGTGAAGCTAAAATCTGAATGTATGCTTTGTTGTTCAGGGGAAAAGCCACCAGCACCAGTAGGAACAACAGCTGTACCAATTGGGTCTACCGCTCTACCACCGGAGACAACCACAATACCTCAGGGATCCACTGTTTCACCATCGGGAGGCCCCCCTACTCCCGCTGGGGGAGGAGGGGGAGGAGGAACGGAAGGTGAGAGACCATTTGCAAGTCATTACTAAATGTCTGAGGACTCACTCTAACGTGGCATTTTTAGAAAGGGTTTGGATAATTTCTTTCCAAGGAAAAAAACAAAGATGAGCGTAAGTGTATGCGCAGTACTTTTCAGGGCTCCAAAACGACCAATTTGGATTAGTTTCTAATAACTCTAATTTTTGATGGGTAAATCACCATCTTTGAGTAGCAGTGATAAAAATCGACGTTTTTATCGAATGGCCAATAAGCATCACGCTTGATTGCAGATGACTAATGCTGGATAGTTTTTAGCACGAATAAAATTCAAAAGGCAAGGTCGCTACTGCTAAATGTGATTCTTTACTTCCTGCTTCTCCATAGGCGAATAATCTCCAGAATGAGGTCATGTTATCTAGCAAACGAGACAATCTTCGAAACGAAACAAAACACTTTACTTACTCTTGTACTTACATTAAATAAATATATATAATTATGAAAAAACAAAATAAAGTACACATGTTGAGCCTGGAGGCTAAGTAACTGAGAAGTTTTCGAGTTAGCCCCCAGTTGCTTTATGTTACTTATAACGAGAAAAGGAGAAAAGACTAAAAAAAGAAATAAATATATGTGTTGCAGATTAAGGGAAGATTATATAATATGCTCATACATAATGTCTACTTGACATTCAACCTGGGTAGAAACGCTTTATATCATATTTAGAAAACAGTCCTAAGAAAGCACGCGCGCTGATTGGTTAAAAATCCTGTTTGTATAACTCGATGGAGACACAGAACTAGCGCGCGCTGTTGACGTAGTGATGGCGCGAGCAAAGAGAATTTACATTTTGATAATCAAAGTTTACAAGTTGTTTTCCTTTTTCTCGTCGTGGTGTTTTCTAAAAGAAATAGAAAACATGTACTCCGCGTTTGTATCGAGTTATACAAGCACTCGTGAAAGTTTGGGAGAACTCGAAAAAGCTGTGGAAACACTCGCCTGCGGCTCGTGTTCCCACAGCATTTCTCGTTCTCCCAAACTTCCACTCGTGTTTGTATAACTCGATACAAACACGGTACATGTTTTCTATTTCTTAGATATATCATATATAGCTGTATTGTTGCGTTTAGGTATGACAGGATTTGAAAAGGACTGCTTGGAGGCTCACAATGAATATCGCGCAAAACACGGAGTTCCACCTTTGAAATGGAATGCACAACTGAAAGCGGATGCACAGGAGTGGGCGAACCATCTTGCTGAAATAAGTAAGTACATTCCAACTCTCAATACACAACGGCCACCTTGGAGACACGGGCAAGTCACCGTGACAGGGAGGTGGTCGTCATAGGCAAGAAGGACTGTACTGTAGTTGTATCTCATTGCTCTAATTAATTTGTGTTCGCACAGGCGAGCTATACTGCATTGCTAACATATGTAAAGATACTTGTCATTTTTTAATCTAAAGCCCGTACAAATGGTTGGTGTATATTCGATAACTCACTAGGAGTAATCTAGTCTGTTGCAACTGAGTTAATAGCATTCAGTTCTTATCGGTACGGGTTGAAGATTAGACTTACTCTTTAGAATAAAGGTATAAAGGTTCCTAAAAATTGTAATTAGAATACACAGTATAGTGTAAATAAAAGAATCGAATTGAATATGTGAACAAAAAGGTTGTTTTGCTTGTCAAGAATACCTCAGACGAAGGCCAACAATGGCTTAAACCTAGCTGGTAGACCACTCTAAACAAGATAACTTCTTTACTTATACATTCCTGCGAAAAAAAAGCTAGCATGGGGTCAACTGAGGAGGAGACTCAATTTCAAAAAGCAGAGGGATTTTAGTCGTTCCTTTCAGTGATTAAAAGAGCAATTTAGATACCTCTGCGAGTGGTCATCCTCAGAAGGTCCACAGTGAGGGAGATTTCGCGGTACTTTTTACGACAGGAGATAATGTGTGGTAACTTGTAGGGATGAAAACATTACAAACCATGCCCGCAGAATAGGATATTGGGGGAGGCTTCATTGTCAGTAGATCCAACTTGTTAATTTCTTTCAAATATACAGATAAGATGGTGCATGATTACGAGAGCATTAACAAGGGATCCGGTGAAAACCTCGCCTATTTCCAGCCGGGTGACCCAACTAATATGCCAACACAATGTCAAGGACCCAGCAATCCCTCTTGCGTCCAGTGCCGTGAAATGGTCACAGACTGGTACGCCGAGGAGTCAAACTTTGACTACAACACGGGCGAAAGCAAAGGAGGCGTAATCCTGCATTTCACTCAAGTAGTTTGGAAGGAGACCGCAGAGCTGGGAATGGCGACTGCCACCAGCGCAGACACGTGGTTTTCTGTTGCACGATATAAAAAACGAGGAAATATGGGTCCTCCAGAAGCTTATATAGAAAATGTACCTAGGCCTCAGTAGCCGGAGAGAGTATTCAAAGATATCCGTACTTAGTTTGTTTGTATGGTAACTATAATCAGTAAAACGTAATATGATGTTTTTTGACTCTCAATAATATTGAATTTGTAAGGAGCACAAATATTTGTTTTTCGCTTTTTCTTAACTTTTCTTAACATGCTCGCCTTTCCAGCGTTGTCTTATGTTCCAACGATATTTATCCTTGTTTCATCCCTGTCCATTTAAGGTGGCTGAAAACAGTTTCCAGTACTTTCCAAGACTTACAGTTCGATGGGTCATTATAACCACTCTTTATCGGTTGATGCCAAAATCATGGTATCAACAGACTGCCCAATCATCAGTGAACAAGTTTCTATTTATTTTGTGGCACAATAGCCTACCATAGCAACAATATGACCTGCTAAAATCACCCTGAATTTTAGCTTTAAGCGCTTATAACTCAAAAACGAGCTCGGTGACCCCCTTTTTTTATTATCAAATTGTAGTCAGCATGATAAGATGCAACTATTTGCAAAGTATTAAAAATTCTGTGAAGGGGGTTCAGAGCTTCCCTAAATTTTCGAGCCATTTGTTGTAAGTTTGAGTACCAGCTTTCCAGAGTCAGTCGTTGAATTGTTCGTACTGCACGTTCTCGCTAAAACCCCTTTCATAATTTGAAGTGGTTTTTGACGGCAAAGGTGGGAGTAGAAGAAAAACGTGCTGTTCCGTGACTCGACCTGCAAGATGTGATTATCTGATAATTACCCAGGCAGTGAGGCCTGGGTTTAAATTTCGGCTTTCCCTTTTTTTATTTTTCCTCGTTCAGTCACAAATCGCCGTCTGGTCTCTACAGCGCATGTGTCACTAATGAAGCGTACGACACATGGAATTTACAGCAGTTGTCGTCGTGAAAAAGCTACTACAAGGTCGGATTCCATGGTTTCTAGGCCAATGAAATCACATACAAACGAACACACCGTTCGGGGGAAATCAACACTAAAGGTCGTTAAACGTTTTCGGAAAGGGTCGGTCTGCAAGGCTTACGAGAGATCAACAATTTACGAGCGAAAGTTTGGAGTGAATTCTTCAAGAATCATGTTTAATAAGGAGGAGCTAGCTATCAACCGGGGCTATCGACTCTTCACCTTGATAAAAAGCTTCAAAAGCGTCATCGTATTTTTAGACGTGATCGTGAACCAAGTAGAATCCCAGCACGAACTCATAACGTCTGAGCAACAAGAGCAGAAAGGTTAGAGAATATGTTTCTTGAAGTATATATGAAATAATTCATATTTGTATTGCGGTTGTAGATGAATGTGAAGAGTGATCATCGCAGTAAATCTTCCAATTTAAGCAACTGGAAAGAAGAAACCTGAAAAAAATCAGGGCTTCAACGGGATTCGAACCCGTGACCTCCGCGATACCGGTGAGATGCTCTACCAACTGAGCTATAAAGCCACACGTTGGGAACGAGGTCAATTTATTGAGTTCATCTTTTCCCGTGCAGTGTAGTGACGTGAAGTATATATGAAATAATTCATATTTGTACTGCGGTTGTAGATGAATGTGAAGAGTGATCATCGCAGTAAATTTTCCAATTTAAGCAACTGGAAAGAAAAAGCCTGAAAGAAATCAGGGCTTCAACGGGATTCGAACTCGTGACCTCCGCGATACCGGTGCGATGCTCTACCAACTGAGCTATAAAGCTACACGTTGGGAACGAGGTCAATTTGTTTAGTTCATCTTTTCCCGTGCGCACCGGTATGGCGGAGGTCAAGGGTTCGAATCCCGAATCCCGAATCCCAAATCTCTAGTAGAACACATAATTGGGCGATATCTAACGAGCATCTATCCGGTAAGCTCTGGTCACTTTCCAGTTTGGCTCTGACAACTGGAATGGCTTCATTGATCGGAATGCTGGTAAACAGTGAGGAAACATCGTATGAAACGAGTTTCTGTCCAGGGGGTACTTCAAGTTCTGCAATCTTGTTGACAAAGTCTTCACTGTTGACGATGTGATGACTGTTGAGGCCAACAAGAGGTTTCATAATCTTAGCATTGACTTCTACAAACAAAAGAAAGGAGCCGCCATGGGGTCTCCGATTTCCCCGGTAGTGGCCAATCTCTACATGGAACAGTTTGAGAGCAGAGCTCTGGACACCGCCCCCACTCCTCCAACTATGTGGTATCGATATGTGGATGATACGATGGCCAAGATTCACGAACACGCCATCGATTCCTTCTCAGAACATCTAAACTCCATTGACCAACATATCCAGTTCACTTCGGAACAAGAAAAGGATGGCAGGATTCCTTTCCTTGATACCTGTGTGAGTATTAACCAAGATGGTTCTACCAAGATCTCCGTGTACCGCAAACCTACGCACACGGACCAGTACCTAAATTTCCAATCAAACCATCATCTACAACACAAAAGAGCTGTGGTTAACACCCTGATGTTGAGAGCTCAGACCTTGGTTACGGAAAACGATGACAGAACTAGAGAAACACAGCACGTCAAGCAAGCTCTAAAAATGAATAACTATCCAGAATGGATGCTAACAATACCACATCCAAAATCTACAATAGAAGATACCGAAGAGCCTCAAAATGAGAAGAAAATCTATGCATCAACGCCATACATCAAAGGAATCTCGGAACGCCTGCAAAGAGCTTTCAAGTCACACGAGGTTACACTTATTCATAAGCCCGTCAATTCTCTAAGATCACAATTGATACGTGTCAAGGACACAACTGTCAATCTCAAGAAATGCGGTACTGTGTACCAGATCCATTGTGAGAAGTATAACAAGGAGTACGTCGGCGAAACGGCCCGCTCTCTGGAAATCAGAGTGAAAGAACACCAATCAAGAAGTTCATCAGCTATTTACGAGCATTGTCGCCTGAAAGGCCACTCGGTGGACCCAAATAAGACAAAAGTACTATCAACCGAAGTTAACACCTTCAAACGCAGGATAAAAGAAGCTATTCAAATTAAACTTACGAAACCGGCGTTAAACAGAGACAATGGTTACGAATTAGCAGCTATCTATGACACAATTCTAACCCCCAAGAGGCGTTAAAACCCCTTTTTAAAATTCATCTTTTTAACATTCATATCATTGACTGATGAAGTCCGGTTGAACAAACGGACGAAATATTTTATAAGTTTTAACTTTTAGCTCCGAGTTTGTAAAAACTTTTTTAAACTTTTTTTATGTATAAATTTTGTTAGACGTCTCGAAATCTGTAGAGTTTGAGATGTTTCCTTGTCACATTACCATGGCAGATCTGATGACGTCATACGACGTCAGCGCCATCCAAAATACATAGTCGTCTTGTAGCGCAAGCTAAGGGTTTTGCACTCCATGTGACATGTTTACTGTGACTAAATTTAACGAAAGCCGTGAGGGAGGGAGGGGGTCGATCAACATCCCCCCTTGAAGCTTACAAGCCTTATAATTAGACCTTTTTTATGAGAAAAACATTCGTATTACTCTTATGTATGCGTATGTATCCATATGTTAGTCGTATGTATCCGTATATTAGTCGTATGTTATTTAGTCGTATGTATTCGTATGTATCCGTATGTTCCGTATGTTACTCGTATGTTACTCGTATGTTACTCGTATGTTACCCGTATGTTACTCGTATGTTACCCATATGTTACCCGTATGCACTCGTGTGGTGTTCTAGTCATGATCCTTCCCAACGCCTTAGAGTTTTTTTGCCACCTTATGAGAGCCTGTATTTCGCGAAGCGTGCAACCACTATGTCACCTCAAAGTCTAATCGAATTAATTTGCGGTTTAAATCGCCGCCAGGAGTCTTCAGGAATACTACAAACCTTAACTTTTAGAAAATCTCCGCTAAAAATTCCCGTTTTAAATAATTGCCATTAATGTGAAATATTAAAATGCCCCTGAATACATTAAGAAAAGATAGGTCTAAACATTTTTCTGTACGTGCCGCTAGATTGGCTTCTTGCTTGCTAGTTTATTCAGAATAACAAAAGTGTGAAGTTACCATTTGAAACTAACAAATAAAAATATCATGTTACAAGTATCTGCAACAAAACAAGAAATTTTATTGGCTGTTTATAGTAGATCCAATCTGATAGGTGTGATATGCATGCATCTCTCACTCACTCACTTACTCACTCATCCATTGACCCGTCCATAACATACCCGACGCGCCGACTAAGAGGTATTTTTTTACAAAAAATAACTCAAAAATGCTTTACTTCAAATTGGTTGCCTCTCTGTTACATTACATTGAAAATCGTTGTGCTCCTCCGAATAATTCTGAACTTCTTACTCACTCTGAACAGGTTCATTCCTACTCTACTCGTTTCTCAGTAGCTGGAAGCTTCTATATAAATCAGGCGAGAACAAATCATCAGTTGCTTTCTTTTTCCAGAGTTGGTGCGAAAATATGGAATGGCATCCCCCCTGAACTTCGTAAGCTAAGGAAAGCACCTTTTAAACGCAAGCTGACTCACCTGCTTTTGAAAATTCTTAAAATTGAGCAGATGAATGTTGACTTGCGCTACCTTGACCTTTCTAGCTTTTATTTGTATTTTAACTGACTAGCTTTCTCCTTGACCTGTTAAGAATCTCTTGTGTGGCTGGCTTAGTTACAACCTTTAATGTAATTATCACTACTATTATTTATTATTTATTTATTTTATTTATTTAATTGAGTGTGTATGAATGTGTGTGTTATTTCAAATTTGTCGAAATTCCCGAAGCAAAAATTTGAAAGCCAGCTTAATGTCATCAACCCGTTCTCTAGTCCTTGATAAAGCACGCTGTTTCAGCCAATCAGAGCGCGCGTTATATGGAAACTTTGTTATAAATGTGAATAGTACTATTCGCGCACACTGATTGGCTAGCTCGGAGGTGATTAACCAAGTACTATTCACCCCCGAGCAGCCGAAGAAAAACAAAATGGCTTTTGTCGGTATATTGTCACAAATAAAGTTGCTCTTTGGGCCGCTAGTTATTCAGCTTGTGTGATATGTACTAAACAATTATTCACCTCAGTGTCGGTGAAAGTGATGGATATTTACCTCCACTTCGGTGAATAATTTTTAAATATTTCAAAACTTCGGGCGCGCGTTTGGAAAAAGATTTGAACCATAATAAACACAATAGCCTCCATTTGGGGCGAAAATGTCCTTGGACATTATTTGTTCCTCGTAGCTCGCAGTTTTCCTCGAGCTACGCTCTCGGAAAACTGTTCGCTTCTCGGAACAGATAATGTCCGCGGACAAATATCTTAACATATTTTCGTGCCAAATGGAGGTTATTATTTATTTATGAAATTCTCAACCTCGGATAACGCAATTCTAGCTTTCTGATTGGTTCACTGTATCTCGGTTACCAACAATTATCCTTACGTTTGACCTTATAGCGGAGCTCCATAATTATAGAAAATGAAATGCACGATCAAGCATAGTTTTTAACAACCCACGTTTGTTTCGGTCATCTACATGGCTCTTGTAATGTAGTAGGAGGCCCGTATTTGTGGGTTTAACGTACACCTTGGTCTCAACATGTGTATGTTTGTTGAGCAGCTGGGTGCCCAAAAAAGGAAGCATGCTTTTACTCTCCGTCTCCATGGTGAACTTAATAGAGGAATGGCACTGGTTTAAAATGTCGATAAAATGTTTTTATTGTCTTTTTACACCTGCGAATTTTCTTACAAGAATTTTTATTCTTCTTACGTGCATATACATATATGTATTTACTGTCATTTTTTACCATTCACTTGATAATGGCCGAAGCACGATCGAAACGTCTTGTTCTACCGTTAATTTTTATCGTTAAAAGTTTCAAGAAACCCTTACTGATAAGAACCACATGTATGCATAGAAATAGGAACCCATACAACTGTTTATGGTCAAAATGGCTAGCGGCATGGATCACGGGCGCGTGCGCCCAACGACGACGACGACGACGACGAACGACGACGTCGCACAACGTGGCGGCCATCCAGCTAATAGGGAGTTTTACCAATGACGACGGCGACAGCGCGGACGATGCCTTGTAAAAAATGAATTTTTAGTTTACGTTCGAAAGTCGCAACTCTGTAAATCTTTTCAGTACGCCTATCGGTCTTAAAACTTGCTCAGGCTAAACATGAACTGACAGCGTTCAATTCCAAAAGGAGATGCGACAAATTAGCCATTGCGGTTCCCGTTCTCCACAATACATAGAAATTAGTCATTTCACGTTGTTGTTTTGCACAGGACGGAAAAGAAATGTACAAAGATTCAATATGCACGTGCACAGCCATTGTTCTGCTCATTAAACCTATTGTTTGTTAACGCTTTCCTCGCCGTAGCCGTCGTGGTTTGCTAAAACTCCCTATTACCAAGTCATGCAGTCTTGGATTACAGCATATATCTTTGATATTAGACATGCATATTATGTTTAATTGACAGCTGTCATATCATAAAATCCGCTGACCAATGTCACGTGACCATATCGCGGGCTCAGGTTTGGAGCTCATCAAGGTCGATGTTTTGGTCGCTAACCAATTGCTGGTTTTCGTTTGGATCGCGGGCTCATGTTAAGTTAACTTGTTAAAAACAGGGCAGGATTGTTCGAAAGCTGGTTAACGCTAACCCAGGTTTAAAAGTTAACGAAATTATAACTTTTTCCCCTACAGAAATGTTTTTGCTGCTTTGTTTTGTGTATAGGGTGATCATTGAAACTCAAAACAGGAGGCCAAACAATATACAGAAAACCTCACCGCAAAGTTACAAAACTCAAATTAAAATTCTACCTTTTCCTGGGTTAACTTAATCATGCTCTGATCAACCTGGCCCAGGAGCTACGCATTTAGGCTGGTCTAAATCTCTATATTATGGAAATTAATGCGGCAAATATCGCTAAGCATAAAGTTGTTTGTGAGAAGCCCAGTTCCGTCAACAAAAAAATGGATGAGAAACAAACACATTCGGTGAGCTGTCTACAGTTCTTAATGACAAAATTCAACGGCACGTATCCGTTAAGTTTCCCTTAAAATTTGCAAAATTTCAAATTTTAACTTCGAGATTTTACGCATTCATGAAGATTACGTATGCTGATCTTGGTGGCACCAAATTTTCGAGACCGATCAAATGTCAAGAGAAGATCTGAAAGTTTTTCTGAAGAGCCTTTGCACGTCTGCGAGGAATTAAGATGGTATAATGTCAGTTTACAAAAGTGCATCAATGAAATCCATCTGAGAGCCGCCATTGATCGTTTCCTTCGCTCGCTGTCGCCCAACAAAACGTTTCCGTTATCTCTGGCCCTGCTTATCAGGGTCGGCCAGGGGGGTAGTGGAATACCAATATACCCGAAAAAAAATACCCCAAATTACTCCAAATATACCCCAAAATAATCGAAGCTTTGAATACTTTATACCCGAAATTAGAAGTTAGCGAAACAAACACTTATTTGGTTGTCTTACCTTTTTTGGCATTCCTTCAAATGGATTGTCATTACTTTCTCACGATAACAGATCACAAGACAAGGCCACATGTCAGTTTAAATGGAAAGATGGTTGGCTATGGATAAAGAATCTTAATCCTCATAGTTCATGAGCAAAGTCATTTATCTAATTCTTTTTCCAATGTCAGCTATGTAGACTGGCTTTTACTGTGAGTAAAGAAAATTAAATTGGGGTATCTTTTTTCAGAAACATTATTTTACGTTTTCCAGCGGTCCGCTATCCAAAATCTGTTAAATCATAGGTAGAATGTACAGTGTATTTAATGGGTTCACGCGATCCACACAATGTCCAGTGGCGGCCGTCAAAATTTTCCCCATACGCTAGTTGGACCGCTTTGTACTGGCTTATAAGCAACGCGTGAATAGTCACGCCTTCGCTTGTTTTAAAAAAAAATTCACTTAAACAACTGTTCAGCAAGGGAAAATATAGATTCGCTACAATGTTTCCTTCAAGGTTAGCGTTAGGGTTACTAATTACTAATAGCAAGAAACAAAAAAGTGAGGCGACTTCAAAAAATGAAGGCGGGGACGAGAAACATTTCTTTTTTACTTGGC